>LR738714.1:498989034-499099841 GCA_902687465.1 Secale cereale
CGGCGGCACGGGGGAACGCGGCCACAGGCGCGGGCAGGGGCCGGCGGCGCGGGGGAGCGCGGCCGCGGGCGCGGACAGGGGCCGGCGACGCGGGGGAGCGCGGCCACGGGCGCGCGCCGGCGGGAGTGGCAAGGCCACGGCGAGAGAGCGGCGGCTGCGGGGCGGCTGAGCCGTAGCCGCGGAGGACCGAGTACCGGCAGCGTGTGAGCGCGTGCTCACGGGGGAAGAGGAGGAGAGGGGGAGCTCACGGGGGAATCGTAGGGACTGGGCAGTATGCTCGGGGAGGGGGACGAGGAGGTCCGGCGACGATGGCGAGGCAGCTCCAGGCGGCGGCGATCGAAGGCCGGCCTCGGGCGTCGATGGGGTTTCCGTTTGCTCCCGATCCAATCGAGAGAGGGGGGGGGGAGTGTCGGTGGGGTGCGGGGTATATTTTCCCCACAGTGGGGTGGGGGTGTTATAGGTTGAGGTGGTAGTAGGCCGAGGCCCAGTAGGTTAGGGTAGGTTAGTTTTTATTTTATTTTGTTGTTGTTTGTTTTTCTTTTTTTATTTAATTATTCCTTTTCTGTTTTATTTTATTTAAATTACTTAGGCATTTTTAGAAATTGTAATAACTACACCATAATTGATCTTGCAATATTTAGCACCGCTCGAACATTTTTATTTAACATTTTGAAAACTTATATTGTTTATTTCTTTTTCGGGTTCTTATTTCGAACGGGGGAACGGGGTTTTCAATTAACGTGATGTTATCAACAATAACACGATGACGTGACATCATTAGCAGAGAATTACTGTAGCGTGATTACCCGGGCGTCACAGAAACTCTCATACCAATCCACGTCTACGAGCATGGCTAAGCAATAAGTATAAAAGCGTATACCCCCCTTTGGTTGATCTCAAGTCATTGGGTTCCTATCTCATGAACTACAAAGAATCATATTATGTAACCAGTCCTACTCATGCAAGTATTTGAGGATATAACTAATGCAATGAAAACTGGGTATTAGAAAGTATGATCGAAGTGTGAACTTGCCTTGTACTGACGATGTAGATTCTTCGCACTAAAAACTCGTGATAGATCTACTCGTCACACTCCGATCAATCTATCGTAAGCAAACAATAGTAACCACACATAAGCAATCACTCAGAAGATCGAAAAAAACCCCGAAGAAACACTTAGGAAAACAAGCGAATAACTCTTGTCACAGAAAACAAATTCTAACAGTACCAAAATTGAAGGAATTTGGCCTTATCAGAAAGTTTAGGTCAAGAGCTTCGATTTGCAAAAAGAATCAACTCAAACGGAGCTACGGTTAAAAATGTATGATCAAAACAAGTTTGAATATGAATCTGAACAAATTTCGAAATTTGAAAAGTTGTAAAAAAAATATTTGATAGATTCACTCGATAGGTGGAGTCAAAACGAAACTGTGGGAGCTTGTTTTATCTAATTTGAATGGACGAGTAAAAAGTTATGGCTATTTAAAAAATCAGGGCCGGAAGAAAAATAGTTACGGCTAAAAGAAATCTAGGTATAATGTATAAATACATAGATTAATTTATAAATCTAATTATTCTACAGTATTAGTGCAGAAATAATATGCTACGAGAGTATATAAAAAAATACGAAGAAATATACCTTTATAAGGTAGAGAAAAGATGACTTCGGAGAGAAGAGACAACTTCCAGAATTCCCGTCGGAGAGAAAAATATTTTTTTAAAGTGAATCTAATCGAACCAAAATAATGATTTGAACCGAATCGGATAATTTTTTGAGGCTCTATGAGTCTATATTTATAAATAGAATACAGGTTTAGGGGTTAAAGGCTAGACAATGCGGGACTAAACATAGACGAAAATTTAACGAAACACGGTAAACCGCATAGGCTAAAAAACTGCCGCGCACGCCCCGTAGGCGCAGGTTTTTGTTTTTCTTTTAATTTCAGCCGAAGAAAAAAAACTGAAAAGAAAAAAAAAATGACTGGGCCTGGTCCATTAGGAGGAAAGGAAAAAATGAGGCGCCCGCTGTACTAAGCTGCGCACGTGGGCAATAGATAAATAAAGGGGCACCCGCGGTTTTCTTTTTTTAACGGAAACATAGAAGAAAAACTAAATAACGAAAATAGAGAAAATTGTTATATAGGCATATTATATATCAAAATTTGCAGAAAAAGATTTCTTACAAGATAAACATTTTTCTACAGCCAAATAAAATACTCTCAAATACTAATAAATCAAAAGGTGCTACTGTTGCAATAAAATCCAATAAAAATCATTTTTAAAATACCAAAATGATATCAAATTTATTTCTCACCAATTTTCCACTGTAGGGAATCATGTTACCATATTTTCCATATATTTTATTTTTGGAGAAAAATAATTTGAATAAAACCCAAAAAAACTCAATTTTGAAAATGAGTTTAAAGAAAATTTCAGAAAAACCTCCAACTCATATTTCCTATAATTTGAAAAGGCCATTTTATCTTCTCTGTGGAAAATCATTGAGTTGCATAAAGTTTCTGAATTTAAAAACAGTTCGAGGATGAAATTTAAAATCCTTTCAAAGCCCTTTATCATTAAAAATAAATGTAAGAAGTCATATTATCTTCACTCTAGGGTTTTGTGTTGAAAAGAATTTGAATTCCCAGAGATCATAAAGGCAAAGTGAAAGTTTGGGAAAGTCATTTTATTCCCTCTCATTTAACTTTCAAAAGTTTCAAAATTCACTCAATTTCACTCAGCACATCAAACAAGCAATCAAATCTATCTATTTATTATAACATTTAAAAATTTAAAAATTTTGGATGTTACATTCTGCCACTGCCCCGCCGTAATCATCACCGGAGTTATCCCGTTCACGGCAACCGCCTCGGATCTGCTATAAAAGGGGCCCTCGAGCTCGCCTTCGAGACTGCACCACACCTCCACTTCACCAAAGCCCCGCCTAGCCACTAGAAGCTCCTCAAGGAGCCTTTCTTCCCCAACTCCGGCCGCCCCGATCCGCTTCGGGCTCCGGCAACTCCCTCTTTGGTGAGAGCTCCTTCACCGCCCTAGTCTTGCCAGTAGTCTCATGGCACACCTAGACGACTAACCGCCACTCCAATTTGACCCCCGCAGCTCTCTCCGATGAGACCCACGACCACCTGAACCGCCGTCCGCCGAAGACAAGATCGCCGTCGACGTGGTGCTCGCCGACGTCCAACTCCACCACCCACCGACGCGGAAGAGCATCAGGAACACGTAGGTACCACCCACTCCCCCTACCTCGCCGTGGATCGGCGCCGGCGACCACTGCAGCTCTCTGGCGCCGGCGCGACTCTGTTTTCAATTCGAGAATTCAAACCTAACGGGTGGGACCCCCTCGTCAATCTCTCAATCTCATTCGAATCGTTTTTAATGTAAAGCGCCTTCGCGCAAAGTACGCTTTCTCTTTTCGGCTGGCGTACTGCTTACCGAATCGTTTTCTGTTTTCATATTCTAGCCCCTGGAAACTTTCTGTTTCATTACAGACAAGTCCCTGGACAAAAACTTTAATAACTTTTAAAAAAAAGATGATTTTGAGTTGATTCTTTTTCTGTCCTCTTTAGTTTTCTATCTAGTTTTTTATCATATTTATTTAAAAAATATTTGGGACAACTTTTATGCACGCACGGTATTTATGTTAGTACCCGTTTTATTTGTATCTGTAGATACCGAAGGAAGTGACGGAGCCGCGAACTTCACTGAGTTAGATTCCGACTACTCCGAACCAGGCAAGCATGTTTGAACCTTTGATATGATGAGTGTGTTGCATGTTTGCTTGAGTAGTTTTTCATCATGGCATGGTTATATAAGCATTTTGTGGATGTTATATATTTTCTTGCAAATCAAGCTCCGTGTGAGCCCCGAAAGATGTTGGTAAACCAACCTGATCATGTGGTGACATGATAGGTTATGAGCTGGTATTGTTGAAGCATGACAGTCAACCGTTAACTCTAGTATTAACGTGGATCAAGTCATGATCTAGTTCGTCTCCTTTTCGGTACTGTCACATGTTTTCTGCAAAGATTACGGTTTAGTCAGCTGCAAACCTCTTTCCGTGTATAGACCAAATAGAGGGGCCGGGATGAGGGTTCCATGGCCCTGGATTAAAGCCCGTCATCCGGTCAGGGGGTATGGGTGTTTCCAGTTGGGACCGAGAGGGGGGCACCCCTTAGAGCGCGCGATATAAATTTGATCCCATGCTATTCGAGGTTGTAGCCTCCCCGTCTTAAAGTTTTTCGTGAACGTTGTCTCGGGTGATTCCGGGCAGCAGGATGTGAAATGGGTGTGTATTGGTTAGTTGTGTTTCTGCTAAAACACCGTAGACGGAACTAGTCTTTTGTGGCTATTGAAAATCCGTTGGCTGTAATTTAGAGTACAAACTCTGCAGAGTCAAAACCCACCGAGTAGCCATGTCTATGGTCCAGCGTCAAGCTCCGAGTCAACTTCAGTGACCGTCTTCGGTATTTTATGTTAATGATAAGAATGGTAATCTAGTCAAGGGTCATCTTGGTAAATGATCTAACTAGTTATTTCTGCACTGATTAATCTCTTGAGATGATTTACCGTCATACCAAAGATTTTATAAGCCCTTTATGTGATGTCGCTCAGCCGTCCGACTCTGGCAATCTCATTATTTACTTTCGTTATAAGCCCTTTATGTGATGTCGCTTAGACGTCCGACTGTGGCATTCACGTTATTTACTTTCGTTATAAGCCCTTTATGTGATGTCGCTCAGACGTCCGACTGTGGCATTCTCGTTATTTACTTTGAATATAAGCCCTTTATGTGATGTCGCTCAGACGTCCGACTGTGGCATTCTCGTTATTTACTTTTCGTTATAAGCCCTTTATGTGATATCGTTCAGACGTCCGACTATGGTATTCTCGTTATTTACTTTGAATATAAGCCCTTAATGTGATGTCGCTCAAACGACCAACTGTGGCATTCTCATTATTTATTTTCGTTATAAGCCCTTTATGTGATGTCGCTCAGATGTCCGACGGTGGCATGTTTTTATTCATTTTTCCTCACGAGGCGTCGCTCAGACACTCGATCGGTATTCTTTTATTTTTCCTTGGAATTTCGGGAGGACTACCGCCCGACTTCCATTTTTATTTTTGCAGCGCAAATTTATTCTTTGAGTACATATTGCTGGTCTGCTCATATGCATCATGTTTGCATTTGTTATATCTTATGTCCGAACTATCTTGCGAGTACATTCCAAGTACTCACCTAGCTTGTTGATTTGGCCAGATGTTGACGAAGGCGATCTCATGGATGAAGAGTTCGATAGCGAATCCGACGCTTAGTGGAGTTCCAGTCAGTCTCTTGCGATCCTGGAGTTGATCACTGTATTATGACCGCTTCCGCCACCACCAAATAAATTCATCGGGTCTCACTTCGACACTCGAGGAGCTGTAAGATATTGGAGTTGTGTCACCCACCACACTGTGACATATCCACCACCACTTTTATTACGAGTCAGTAGTTATGCCACCCTACCCTTGTGTCATATCCTCCCTTATGTATTATATCGGCGTGCTTGTAATAAATTGTTGAGCAACCTCAGCTCAACCTTGTATAATATTCAGTACTCTGGAATTTGGTATCAAGGATTTGTCTACCAGTGAGAAGGATCCTTCTATACTGGTCCGATAAAAAGGTCGGTTTCTCAGTAAATATTTTACTGTGAAACTGGTCCTGACAACCTTGGTATCAGAGCCAGGCTGACTGTAGGAAGCCACTAGGTGCGATCGCAAATTGGTTATTAGCGTATTGAGTGCTATTTCAGCATTTTTACACATGTAGCAATTTTCTGTTAGTCATCATAAATTTATGATTTGGCTATTCGGAATTTTTGTCTACTTTTGTAGATGGTCGACAGCGACTGTGAGTCACAAGTGTTCGTCAACATTCCTGAGGGGTTTATCAAGCTCCTCGTCGCCATCACCAAGGTCGCGATCGGGCCATCAACTCGTCCAGAGTTCACACTCTACCAGCACTAGATCAGCGACAGCGTGTCGATGCACCAGGCCGCAGTGCAATTCAAGGGAGGGCGTTCTGAGGCACGCCGCTTCCGATTTGTGGGCAGGGCCATGCCTACGGAGAGGCATGCCATGCAAATGGCTGCCCGCGAGGCGATAGCTCGTCTCCGGGATGCTCTTTCTTCGATGAAGACTCGTCGCTACCGTTACCTCCCCTGCCACGTGCCTTACACGTGCCACTATGCGTTTGCTTGCGCAAGGGGGGAACATGATGAAGCCATCGAATCATTGGTTGAGTACCTCAAGGCTCTTGAGGCAGCCTTTGATAACCTTGTGGACGACTTGGTGGCTGCTCGTATGGACTTAGTTCAGAGCGGTTCCGCCAACAGGAGGGAGCTTCTCCATACTTCACCACCACTGACATATGTCTCGTCCTCAGCATCTTATGCACCTGCCATCTTAGCCACCGCTCGCCGCCTACCTACCACTGAGGAGTTTGACCAAGTCATTGCTCCTACCCCAATCAGGGCTGCACCACCTGCCGCGCCCGCACCAACTCCTCGAACCAGTATTTCACGCCTGAAGCCTATTAGTGAGGAGGAGGTTGAGTCTCCATCGCTATTGGGTCTTACCCTCGGCAGGCCGAAGGAAGTCTTCACCATCTCCAACTAGTGCGCCTGTCCGCCATGCGATGTGTCCGCTTGTATGATATGTTTTATATGTAAAATAGGTTGATGAGAAGTAGTCTGTATGCGCATCATGTAGGAACTCGGAGAAGTGCACTAGCGTAAATAACATGTCAGGAATGTGGCGCATCCTGAGTGACGTATTGTATAATTACGACTCGCGTGTAAGATATGTACTAAGCGGTCCTTCTCCATGCGCAATCAAGTATTTTCTTTAAAAATCTTTGGAGTTCGTATATTTGCTGCATTTGCAAAATCATCTGTTTATTTTTGTCGCTCGTTTTTTCTCATGAGTTCTGCAATAATACCATAGAGTGGAAAATGACTCGTCTCTGGACTCATTCCATGCCAAGTCCGCCAGAGGAAAATTATGGCACACAAACAAGTAACAATTTCACGCAGGGGCAGTCAAGTCAGCAGGGCAGTGAAACATCATTTTCTCAAGTATGCCGCCTTTACGAGCAAAGTTAGAAGCAGCACCAAGAAATGATGAACCAAGTTATAAATATGGGAAATCATCGTGAGCCACATCAGCAGCATTCTAAATTGTCTGAATTACAGAAGACACGTCCGCCAACATTTTCTCACACTGACAGACCTCTTAAGGCCGATGATTGGCTTCGAGACATTGAAAGGAAATTGATTATTGCAAAATGCTCGGATCGTGAAAAGGTACTCTATGCACCACACTATCTTACTGGGGCACCTGCATCTTGCTGGGAAAATTTTCTACATATGCACCCCAATGAAAATGATATCACATGAGAGGATTTTAAAGAAGGTTTTCGTGGGGCGCACATCCCTAGAAGCATCATGAAGATCAAGAAAAGGGAGTTTGACGATCTCAAGCAAAGGGGCATGACGGTGACTGAGTACAACAGCCAGTTTACTCAATTATCTCGTTATGCCAACGAAGAGCGTATGACTGAAAATAAGAAGATGGAAAAATTCCTGGACGGTCTGGCACCAGCACTTAAATGCCAGCTAGTCGTACACACATTTCCAGATTTCAAGACACTTGTGGACAAGGCTATTACTTTGGAAAATGAGCGCCGCAGTTTGGAAGATATTCGCAAGCAAAAGAGGGATAAGACTACCCACACTCGCAACAACCGGAACAAGACAAATTTTCAGAAAAATGAGGCGAACAAATCCATGACCAATGGCACGCGTCCGAACAAAAAATTTCGTGCAAGGGACAAGGATTTCACGTATCGCCCAGGTGTTACTTGCTACGGTTGTGGAGAAGAGGGACACTATGCCAAACAGTGCCCAAAACCAAAGAACTCGACCCCGAAGCCGAACAGCAATGGAAACGATTTAGCACCCAAGCGTAACAACTTCAACCCCAATAACAACCACAAGAAAGGTCACGTGAATCATGTGACCAAGGAGCAACCACATGATGCCCCGGATATCGTACTCGGTACGTTCCCTGTCAACACAATACCTGCCACGGTTTTGTTTGATTCTGGAGCTTCTCATTCGTTCATTTCAAAGAACTTTGCTTTGCAACATGATTTTTCGATGCTCCCCTTGGGAAAATCAATGACCATCAAGTCCCCCGGAAGTAAACAGATCACTCAGAGTTGCTGCCCAGGTGTGACCATTGAGATTGAAGGATTAAAGTTCCAGGCAAACCTCATCGTGTTGGAAAATAAGGGACTGGATGTTATCCTAGGTATGGACTGGCTGACCACTAACAAAGGATTTATCGATTGCTTCAACCGAACTGTGATTCTTACTCATCATCACGGAAAGACGATAAGAGTCGCAGCTCAAGAAAGACCAGTATCACGGCAACCAAAATTGAACAAGGTAGACACTTCTGAGTTAAGCAAGGTTCCAGTAGTATGTGAGTTCCCGGACGTATTTCCCGAAGAATTGCCACGCATGCCACCAGACAGGGAATTAGAATTCATTATTGAGCTAGCACCTGGAACCACCCCCATTTACAAGAAACCATACAGAATGGCACCATCCGAATTGGTTGAACTAAAGAAGAAAATAAATGAATTACTAAACAAATGATTTATACGGGCGAGCTCCTCATCTTGGGGCTCACCGGTATTATTTGCCAAGAAGAAGGATGGGACAATGAGATTGTGTATAGACTACCGAGCGCTTAACATGGTCACCATCAAGAACAAATATCCGATGCCACGGATAAATGATTTATTTGACCAGCTCGCTCAAGCCAAGGTTTTCTCGAAAATTGATTTAAGGTCAGGTTATCATCAATTAAAAGTATGGACAGAAGATACCCCGAAAACAGCATTCACCTCCAGATACGGACTATATGAATTTACAGTAATGCCGTTTGGACTGACCAACGCCCCCGCATATTTTGTCCACCTCATGAACAAAGTGTTTATGAAATTTATGGAAAAATTTGTTGTGGTATTTATTGATGATATCCTGGTATATTCAAAGACACCAGAAGAACATGCTGAACATCTCCGAATTGTACTAGGAGAATTAAGGAAACATCAACTATACGCCAAATTCAGCAAATGCGAATTTTGGTTGAGGTAGGTTGGTTTTCTAGGCTACGTATTGATGCAAGAAGGAGTTGCTGTGGACCCCAAAAAAGTCAAGGTCGTACTTGGTTGGAAGCCACCAACCAATGTAACAGATGTGCAAAGTTTCCTCGGAATGGCTGGATATTACCGAAGGTTTATTGAGGGACTTTCGACCATAGCCAAACCAATGACACAGTTACTCAAGAAGGATAAGAAATTCGTATGGACTGAAGCTTGTGAGAAAAGCTTCCAGGAACTCAAAACGAAATTAACAACAACCCCAGTATTGGTCGTACCAGACATACACAAAAGTTTTGAAGTGTATTGCGACGCATCCCGGAAAGGCCTCGGATGCGTACTGATGCAAGAAGGCAAGGTAGTCGCATACGCTTCCAGGCAACTACGGAAGCATGAAGAAAATTATCCTACTCACGACTTAGAATTGGCAGCAGTCATTCATGCACTCAAGGAGTGGAGGCACTTTTTGCTTGGGAATCGTTGTGAAATATTTACGGACCATAAGAGCCTCAAATATATTTTCACACAACCAGAGCTCAATTTACGACAACGACACTGGTTGGAATTGGTGAAAGATTATGACGTTGGTATTCACTATCATCCAGGAAAGGCGAACGTAGTAGCAGATGCTCTCAGCCGTAACCCCAGCTCGGACAATGGCAGCCTACAAAACTTGAGACCTGAATTTCAGCAGGAATTCGCCAAGCTCAACTTGATGATGGTCACCGAAGGCGAAGTGTCAAATTTGGAAATACGACCTACACTAATAGAACAGATTAAGAAAGCTCAGCATGGACACCCCAGCATTGAAGGCATAAAAAGAAAAGTGAGTCTGGGCAAGGCCTCAGAATTTGTCATAGACGGTGAGGGAATATTATGGTTCGGAGACAGGCTTTGCGTACCCAATAATGAAGACCTCAAACAGCAAATTCTAGCAGAGAGCCACACCGCTCCATATTCAATTCACCCTGGAGGGACCAAAATGTACAAGGACATTCAGGAAAGATTTTGGTGGCACGGTATGAAGAGAGATATAGCCACATACATTGCATGTTGTGATTCATGTCAATGCATTAAAGCCGAGCACCAAAAACCCGTAGGGCTATTACAGCCAAACAAGATACCTGAATGGAAATGGGACGATATTGGGATGGAATTTATTGTTGGGCTACCTCGGTCACAGCACGGGAATGATGCCATGTGGGTCATCACAGATAGACTAACTAAGGTGGCACACTTCATCCCCGTCAAAACAACCCACACCACCCAGAAGCTTGCCAAACTTTATCTCTCCCGCATAGTTTGCCTACATGGAGTTCCGAAGACTATAATATCCGACAGCGGCACGCAATTCGTCTCTAAATTTTGGGATCATTTACAGTAAGCTCTGGGAACACAACTAGTATTCAGTATAGCATATCACCCCCAGACTGTAGGACAGACGGAACGTGTAAATCAAATCCTAGAAGACATGTTGAGGGCATGTGTTCTCACCTATGGGACCAGTTGGGAAGCAAGCTTGCCGTATGCCGAGTTCGCATACAACAATAGTTACCAAGCCTGTCTGAAAATGGCACCTTTCGAAGCCTTGTATGGACGAAGATGCCGTACCCCATTAAATTGGTCAGAGATAGGGGACAGTCGTATCTTCAGACCAGACATGCTCAAAGAAGCTGAGGAAAAGGTTAGACTCATACGAGACCGACTCAAGATAGCCCAGAGCCAACAAAAGAGTTATTACGATCAAAAACATCGTGAAGTCAGCTTTGAACCTGGTGAAAATGTGTATCTATGTGTATCTCCTATGAGGGGCCTGCAACGATGCAAAGTCAAAGGAAAGCTAGCACCACGATTTATCGGACCCTTTCGTATAGTTGCACGGAGAGGCACAGTAGCCTACCAGTTAGACCTTCCCAAAGAACTGTCAGACGTCCACGACGTGTTCCACGTCTCACAGCTAAGGAAATGTGTAAGCAACCCGGAGAAGCATGTGTCACATGAAAACCTTGATGTACAACCAGACCTCACCTACAGGGAACGCCCAATAAAAATATTGGAGAGATCTGAAAGGTGGACCCGTCAGAAGACAATTAAGTTTCTCAAGGTTCAGTGGAGCAATCACACCGAGGATGAGGCAACATGGGAAAGAGAGGATTTCCTTCGGACAGAGTACCCACACCTATTTGAGGATCAGCTGAAATCTCGGGGACGAGATTTTTCCTAAGGGGGTAGGTGTTGTAACACTCCAAAAAATTTGGATTTTGTTTTCATCAAACTCGTTGGTCTTTTGAAAGGGGGATATTTGAACCTTTCTTAAAAACCCCTCTTCTCAAATATTTCATGAAAAAAGTTTGTGTGTTCTTCTCAACCTTGATTCTGGTTTTGAAGGTTTTCTACTTGGGTTGATTCAACACAAGTTATTTTCAAAAAAGTATTTGTTTGACAATTTTCCCTTTATGAAAAACCTTCATATAAAAGCCATGGGCTTATTTTCCCCATTCAAACTTTTCCTCTTGCAATGACACCCAATGGAGATCTTTCTTCCCAAAGCCTACATTCCCATCTTGAAACAAGTCTAACATCAATTCCAGTAGGTTTCAACCTCTTTTAGATTTTTCTTTTAATTATTTTATCCCAAAAACAATTTCTGTTTTAAAATTTGAGCCTTGGTGATTTTCAAAGGAACTACCAGTTCCCTTTTGAGTTTTGATCCCAAACTAGCTCCCGTGGCTAGTCCTTAGTACCCTCAACCTAGATCCATCATGATCCACTGGTCCACAGTTCAAAATTTTCAAATTTCACTTGCTGCAAGTTTGGACCAGATTTGCCATTTTTGGTGAAATTCATATTTTCTATCTTCCTAAAAATCTGTGAAAATTTAGGCAGCCTCTGGATTCATCAAGAGACCACCTCACCAAATATCAGCTCCAGAAAAAATTTCCACATGCCAAAAACATTTCATCGAACACATGGCGTGCACTGTTTCTGTCAAAATTCAGAAAGTTCAGTGATTCAGTTCTGCCGTCGGTGTCGTTTCTTCAGAGTCGCGGCGTCAATCTCACAAGTGCTCGCTCTGGCACGATGCTCACTGCTCCTCTCGCTTATCCTGAGCGCCGCACGCTCGCTTGGCTGGTTGCGGGCGTCGGTGGCGCCGTGGCCCGCCTGCGCCGGCGTCTTCCGCGGTGGCAGAGCCACCCGTGGTGGCCAACAGGCGCCCGCCCTACAGAACAGCATCGTCCGGCACTGCCCAGACCACGAGAGGCCTTCGCGTAGCCATCCCCTCCTCTGCGCACGCCGCAGCACCATCGCCATGGCCTGGCAAGCACAGGGCGCGCTCTCTGCCGCCGACGTGCCCGTGAGCCGTCCCGTCGAGGACGTGGAGTAGCGCCCAAGTTTGGCCAAGTTCAGCCTCTGGATGGAACCAGTAGACCCGCACGTTGATGCCCAACCACCTAAAAACCCCGTTCTGCCATTGCCCCATCGTAATCATCACCGGAGTTATCCCGTTCACGGCAACAGCCTCGGATCTGCTATAAAAGGGGCCCTCGAGCTCGCCTTCGAGACTGCACCACACCACCACTTCACCAGAGCCCCGCCTAGCCACTGGAAGGGCCTCAAGGAGCCTTTCTTCCCAACTCCGGCCGCCCCGATCCGCTTCGGGCTCCGGAAGCTCCCTCTCTAGTGAGAGCTCCTGCACCGCCCTAGTCTTGCCAGTAGTCTCCTGGCACACCTAGACGACTAACCCCCACTCCAATTTGACCCCCGCAGCTCTCTCCGACGAGACGCACGACCACCCGAACCGCCGTCTTCCGGAGACAAGGTCGCCGTCGACGTGGTGCTCGCCGACGTCCAACTCCACCACCCACCGACGCGGAAGAGCACCAGGAACACATAGGTACCACCCACTCCCCCAACCTCGTAGTGGATCGGCGCCGGCGACCACCGCAACTCTCTAGCGCCGGCGCGACTCTGTTTTCAATTCGAGAATTCAAACCTGACGGGTGGGACCCCCTCGTCAGTCTCTCAATCTCATTCGAATCGTTTTTAATGGAAAGCGCCTTCGGGCAAAGTACGCTTTCTCTTTTCAGTTGACGTACTGCTTACCGAATCATTTTCTGTTTTTATATTCTAGCCCCTGGAAACTTTCTGTTTCATTACAGACAAGTCCCTGGACAAAAACTTTAATAACTTTTAAAGAAAAGATGATTTTGAGTTGATTCTTTTTCTGTCCTCTTTAGTTTTCTGTCTAGTTTTTTTATCATATTTATTTGAAAAATATTTGAGAAAACTTTTATGCACGCACGGTATTTATGTTAGTACCCGTTTTATTTGTATCCGTAGATACCGAAGGAAGTGACGGAGCCGCGAACTTCACCGAGTTAGACTCCGACTACTCGAAACCAGGCAAGCATGTTTGAACCTTTGATATGATGAGTGTGTTGCATGTTTGCTTGAGTAGTTTTTCATCATGGCATGGTTATATAAGCATTTTGTGGATGTTATATATTTTCTTGCAAAGCAAGCTCCGTGTGAGCCCCGAAAGATGTTTGTAAACCAACCTGATCATGTGGTGACATGATAGGTTGTGAGCTGGTATTGTTGAAGCATGCCAGTCAACCGTTAACTCTAGTATTAACGTGGATCAAGTCATGATCCCGTTTGTCTCCTTTTTGGTACTGTCACATATCTTCTGCAAACTTTACGGTTTAGTTAGCTGCAAACCTCTTTCCATGTACACACCAAATAGAGGGGCCGGGATGAGGGTTCCATGGCCCTGGATTAAAGCCCGTCATCCGGTCAGGGGGCATGGGTGTTTCCGGTTGGGACCGAGAGGGGGGCACCCCTTAGAGCGCGTGAAATAAATTTGATCCCATGCTATTCGAGGTTGTAGCCTCCCCGTCTTAAAGTTTTTCGTTTACGTTGTCTCGGGTGATTCCGGGCAGCACGATGTGAAATGGGTGTGTACTGGTTAGTTGTGTTTCTGCTAAAACACCGTAGACGGAACTAGTCTTTTGTGGCTATTGAAAATCCGTTGGCTGTGATTTAGAGTACAAACTCCGCAGAGTCAAAACCCACCGAGTAGCCATGTCTATGGTCCAGCGTCAAGTTCCGAGTCAACTTCAGTGACCGTCTCGGGTATTTTATGTTAATTATAAGAATGGTAATCTAGTCAAGGGTCATCTTGGTAGATGAGCTAACCAGTTATTTCTGCACTGATTAATCTCTTGAGATGATTTACCGTCATACCAAAGATTTTATAAGCCCTTTATGTGATGTCGCTCAGACGTTCGACTGTGGCGATCTCGTTATTTACTTTCGTTATAAGCCCTTTATGTGATGTCGCTCAGACGTCCGACTCTGGCATTCTCGTTATTTACTTTTGTTATAAGCCCTTTATGTGATGTCGCTCAGACGTCCGACTATGGCATTCTCGTTATTTACTTTGAATATAAGCCCTTTATGTGATGTCGCTCAGACGTCCGACTGTGGCATTCTCGTTATTTACTTTTTGTTATATGCCATTTATGTGATGTCGCTCAGACGTCCGACTGTGGCATTCTCGTTATTTACTTTGAATATAAGCCCTTTATGTGATGTCGCTCAGACGTCCGACCTTGGCATTCTCATTATTTATTTTCGTTATAAGCCCTTTATGTGATGTCGCTCAGACGTCCGACTGTGGCATGTTTTTATTCATTTTTCCTCACAAGGCGTTGCTCAGACACTCGATCGGTATTCTTTTATTTTTTCCTTGGAATTTCGGGAGGACTACCGCCCGACTTCCATTTTTATTTTTGTAGCGCAAATTTATTCTTTGAGTATATATTGCTGGTCTGCTCATATGCATCATGTTTGCATTTGTTATATCTTATGTCGGAACTATCTTGCTAGTACATTCAAAGTACTCACCTGGCTTGTTGATTTGGCCAGATGTTGACGAAGGTGATCTTATGGATGAAGAGTTCGATAGCGAGTCCGACGCTTAGTGGAGTCCCAGTCAGTCTCTTGCAATCCTGGAGTTGATCACTATAATGACCGCTTCTGCCACCACCAAATAAATTCATCGAGTCTCACTCCGACACTCGAGGAGCTGTAAGATATTGGAGTTGTGTCACCCACCACACTGTGACATATCCACCACCACTTTTATTACGAGTCAGTAGTTATGCCACCCTACCCTTGTGTCATATCCGCCCTTATGTATTATATCTGCGTGCTTGTAATAAATTGTTGAGCAACCTCAGCTCAACCTTGTATAATATTCAGTACTCTGGAATTCTGTATCAAGGATTTGTCTACCAATGAGAAGGATCCTTCTACACTGGTCCGATAAAAAGGTCGGTTTCTCAGTAAGTATTTTACTGGAAAACCGGTCCTGACACTATGACTCCGTTCTCCGGAACAATGGAGCGAGCAACTAACTTATTGGAAATAATACATACTGATGTATGCGGTCCAATGAGTGTTAAGGCTCGCGGTGGGTATCGTTATTTTCTGACCTTCACAGATGATTTGATCAGTTATGGGTATATCTACTTAATGAAACATAAGTCTGAAACATTTGAAAAGTTTGCAGAATTTCAGAGTGAAGTAGAATCATCGTAACAAGAAAATAAAGTTTCTACGATCTTATAGTGGAGGCAAATATTTGAGTTACGCATTTGGTCTTCATTTGAAACAATATGGAATAGTTTCGCAACTCACACCACGTGGAACACCACAGTGTAATGGTGTGTCTGAACGTCGTAACCGTACTTTATTATATATGGTGCGATCTATGATGTCTCTTACCGATTTACCACTATCGTTTTGGGGTTATGCTTTACAAACAGCTTCATTAATGTTAAATAGGGCACCATCTATATCCGTTGAGATGACACCTTGTGAACTGTGGTTTGGCAAGAAACCCAAGTTGTCGTTTCTTAAAGTTTGGCGCTGTGATGCTTATGTGAAAAAGCTTCAACCTAATAAGCCTGTCGGTGTAAAAAAGTGGGGGCGTTCTTTTTTACCCCTTATTTGTGCACAGGAAGTCAGAGCCACGCCTATGGCCGAACATGACAGGACAGAAGGAAGGAGCCAGGCAACACGAGAAGATCAAACAAGAAGATAGGCTCTCCCCCGGCAAGGACTCTTGCCGGGGCAGCCTGCGCACCTCCCGGCAAGGGCTCTTGTCGGGGTGATCCACTCAGACGCCTCCGTCGTAGCCACCCTTGAAGCCTATGGGCTCCAATGGCACCAACAACATTAGAGCCAAGGCTCGGGAAGCACCCACGTGATGGCATCCAGATCTTTGTGAAGACAAAGATCTATGACTCCCAAGATAAGAACCAGAAGACATGGCGATCACAGGGCTCCTTGCCGAGGATGCTCACGAGGCCCCGGCATGGCTCCTTACCAAAGTCACCCCGGAGCACCGGCAAGCCTCTTGCCGCAGGATACTCATGGAGGCCCCGGCAAGACCCTTGTCGAGAACAGAAGCAAGTCTGCGGCAAGCCCTTGCTGCCCCATCGCCGCCCCAGCTCGGCGGCCGACCCGCTGGCCCAGGCAGGCACCCACGTGGCGATACGTGGTTCCTGGGCCAGCTAGCCAAGCACCTGCGTGGTGGCATGCAAATTTTCGTGAAGACCCTACCGTGACGCCACCTTAGCTGCCTCCCTCGCTAGCCTGGACGCGCGTCGCGACCAGACAGAGCGGCCATGGACGAGACGGGCTTCTTTCCCGTCCCTGATAAAGTAAACATACACCTAAGCAGCACATTGAATGCGCCTTGTCCTGTAATGGCGTGGGATAAGCCCATACACTGTACACATTTCAACCTCCTGTGTGCCACTGTGGCAGCCCCTTTAAACTATAAAAGGAGGCCCGTGGCGTACTGGAGAAGGATTCGGATCCTGAAAAGCTGGAGAGGAACCATAGCTAGCTCAAGAACTCAAGAACACTCAAATATACACCAAAGCAGGACTAGGGTATTACGCATCCTCGCGGCCCGAGCCTGGGTAAACGATTGTTGTGCGGACTCTTAGACATGCTCTTTGCACAACTTCGCACCCGCCAACCATAGAAGGGATTCCAATGATCCCATAGGTGTCGTTGCGTACATACATCTTTGGCGCACCAGGTAGGGGGGCAGTTGTGAAAATCTAGTCTGGCAGTTAGTATACCAGTTCTTCATGGCCATGGTTTCCCAAGAAGGAAACGACCAAGTGCGGGGCATCATCGGCGAGCACGGTGGACGTCCGCGCAGATAAGTCACGCAAAACTTTGAGTAATTCATTTTCGCATGAAGGTTATTCTCCTTAGAGATCTTGCCCTCTGTATGATAAACATGTATGCAATGGGGCCCTTCCACTATTGGCAGAGTCCTCGCTCTGTTTCGAGTCCGCTCAACAGTTCGAGTGGCCGCGTCGAGAATGGCAAGGAAGCCTTTCCATTACTGGCAACACTTTTGTCCTGTTTCGAGTCCGCTCGACAGTTCAAACGACCGCGCTAAGAGAGGTAAGGTGGTTTTCCTGGCAGCAAGCATACCCGGCAGCAAGCATACCCGGCAGGCTATTGAGGATCCGTCCTCAAAATGCCACGGCCTGGGTTACGCGCCGGCTAGCCCTCCCAATTAAACATAGGGTAGACATACAGGGAAAGATCAAACAGGAAGATAACATGCATCGCTACGAAATATTGCAGAGTTATATTACATAAATTGTTGTTGTGGTTCTGACTAAAGATAAAAACTGTCTCGGTTCTGAACCTGCATCGGCAACAAGAAACGGGGTGCCTAATCCCGACGCTGGCCCTCTACCCTCTGAATTCCGCCGACGCGATCGATGATGGGCTTGATACACTCCTTGGGCGCCGTGAGATCTACATCATCTGGCAAGCTATCCAGCGTGTCGTCGAAGTCGAGGTCGGGGTTCCAGTAGGGCATCTTGGTTTTGAACCTTGGTCAGGGCGCCCGGGCAGAGCTTCCGAGATTCATCGACTAGGCAAGCCGCCCGGTCGGAGTGGAGCTTTCCCAGGGCCTCAAGAACGCGTTCAAAGAACATGGTCAAGCTGGCGTGGATGGAGAGGTTCACCTCCCGGGAGAACCTGAAGCTTGGCATGCCCATGGTTGCCAGCTGCGTAGTGAGTTTCTCCGTGACGGTGATGAGGCGGCTGATCCATAGGTCCACGCCCTTTACGTACTCTGTGTAGCCAGTGGCGTCGTCCTTCCGCAACCGTTTCTCCTCCTCCATGCACTTGTTCAGAGCCTCCGCCCGAGCATTGGCCTCTGTGAACGTCCCCTTGAGGCCCTCCAACTCTAGCTTCAGATCCTTGATGGAGTCCTGGGCCGTGGAGAGCTGTTCGGCCTTGCCGAGGACCTCAGACTGCGCATCCATCCAGGTAGCATGGATCGTGTCCCTCTCTATGGTCAGATCCAGGACCCGCTTGTTCAAGTCTTCCCGCTCCACCTCCAACTCCTTTACCTTGTTGGCATAGACCCAAGGCTGAGAAATGAGAGCCTCAATGTGCCTCTGTTCCGGCCCCTGGGTACGCCGCATGACAAGCCTGTCGATCTCTTCATCCTTGCCGCGGAGGGTGGCGGCGAATGCCTGCTCATGGGCGACAAGGTCTTCCTCTTGAGAGTTTAGTTGAGCTTCGCGCTGGTTGTGGGCGGCCTCATCATTGGCGGCTCACTCCTTGGCCTCCTCCTGGGATTTCTCAAAATCAGACTGCGCCAGCATGAGGTCTCTGGCGCGCTCGTCCAGCTTTTCTTGGGAAGCCCTCAACTCATTCCGGGCCTCGTCAAACCAGACGTTTGTCTGGGCGACCTGCGCCTGGAAGTCCTCCTCCGCCTTGTCCACCATTGCCGACCTGGACTTTGCCTTGTCCAGGCGGGCACGGTAAAGCACCTGAAGCTTCTGGAAGCTGGCGCTCATGGCCCGAAGAAGCTGCTCCTCTTGAGAAACGCTACCGCCGGCGCCCGGCTCATCGACGACCTCAAGACCAACGGCGGCGAGTGCCTCATCATCAAACACCTCCCCCTCGGTTGGCGCCCTGCTTCTTGCCATCCAGGGGAGGGGGACGAACAAGTCATCACTCACCCTTAGGTAGCGGCCCAAGCCAGAGGCGGCGGAGGAGGAAGGCTGGTCCTCGGCAGCAACCTTGCCGTCCTCCTCGGCAACGGGCTTGCCGGCCTCCCCGGTAGCAGCCTCACTGGTTCCTCCGACAGTCCCATGGCCGGCCTCCTCGGCACTGGCCTCGCCGGTCCCTCCAACAGACCCTTGGGCCACCTCCTTTGTCGTGGCCTTGGCAGCCTCCTCGGCAGCGGCCTTGCCGTCCTCGGCCTCGGTGTCCGCGGTGACCTCCTCGACGGTGGGCTCGCCATCCACTCGGCCCGTCAAGGGTGGGTCTAAAAGTCAAAAGAAAAAGTAAGGCGATGCCCGAGGTCAAAGGATCAACTTGGAGAACAGAGGCAAATCGTCCATACCAGGCTGGGAAGTGGCGGCGCTCTCCTCGCCAACAACCGTTGCCGGGGAGGAGCCGCCGGCGTTCAAGTCCCTCTCATCATCCTCCATGGGTGCGGGCTCCGTGGTCGGTGCCCTTGCCGGGGACGCCCCTCGGGGCGGTGTAGTTGAAGGGGGCGACATGTTGGTGGTGGCCCCCTATGGGCCCTCCTACTCCCGGTCCCCACCTACAAAGCCGACAAGGTCAGCATCAAGAATTCATGCCCATGTGTCCACCCATGGAAGAATGAGCGGTAAACTTACGGCGGGGGCTGTTGTCTGGGCTGCTCTCCACCACCTGCGGCGTGCCTGAAGTACCCGTGGGGGGCTTGTCGGCGGACGACGCCCTGGCCCTCTTCGCCGCCCTCTAGGCCAGCGTCTCCGTATCCATGCAGAGAGGGCATTGGATCAGAGAGAGATAACACAGGGATGAAACCAGGAGATAACATGAGGGGCGAGGTGCTTACTCGTCTTCTGTTTCCTCCTCCTCCTCTGGTATCCTCCTCTTCCTCCTTGGGCTAAGAGACCCAAGATCAAAGTCGACGTCCATAGCAACGCCTGCGGGAGGGGGAGAAGGAGATGGGGTCCGTCCATGTCTGGACAAAGAGGAGGCGACCGCTATCCTCTTCGCCACCGCGGTCTTCCCTGTTTTTCTCCCCGCCCGGCCGCCATCGACCTCGTCTCGCGCCCGAGCTGCTCTGGGAGCTGTTGCCGCCGCACGATACTACCGGACCGGACCAGCTCGCCGCAGGACCCGCCGCCTCGCCACGGCAGGAGGGTCAGCAGCCTCAATCTCCTCATCGGTCAACTCCTCGACCACGTCTTCGACAAGGGAAGCATCGGCGTCGGCGCCACGCGGTGGGCCTCCCCGGTAGACTTCATCCACCCGGCAAACTCCTCCTCTTCGGCGGCCACATTTGGCCTCGTCCTCCACATGGCCGGCACTGCCGGCCTCCAGGGCAAGCGCCGCCTCCGCCGCCCTGGCGGCAATGTAATTGAGCTCGTCTTGGTTAGTATCATGGATGAGCACCGGCTCGACACGGACGCGCTTCTCCGACAGAGTATCGAAGAACTCTTGCACCTGATCCGCCGGCGGCTCGACCCAAGACGGGTCAAGGCCTTGCGCGTTGAAGTCCGGCATCATGGCAATGATATCGGACCAGTGAGAGTTATTGCTTAGAGGGACCACTCCCGCCGGCAACCCAAAAAGGGGCCCCTTGAAGGCCTTACCGGCCTTGGCAGCCTTGCCGGTCCTCTTGGCCCTACCGTCGTGATCCACGTCAAACTGAAAGAGCTTCTGGCAGATGTGGTCATGCTGCATCACCGTGAAGTTGTCTTTCAGGCCGGGGCGAAGCCTCATGATGTCGGCCGCGTTCTCGAAAAGCCAAGCCGGCCTCCCCTTGTTGTGCTGCGGCGTGATTCGGTGGTGGATGAAATCAGCCCCGATCATCTTGAGGGTGAGCCCGGCCTGGGCAAGACGGTGGATCCTAGTGGTGACGATCGAGAGCTTTTTTTCATTGACGTCGATGTGCCCCCAGTCTCCCTTACGGACCGGCAGGCTCCGACGAACTCGACAGAACTCCGGTGGGTCTTCTTCCTCTATCCACAACCACCGGCTCCTCCACTCTTCCCACCTCTCCTTCTGCGCGCCCTCCGGATACGTGCCCTTCTCCTAGGTCTGTGAAATCCAAGCGACGCAGCCGGAGATGGCATCCCCCCTTGGATACGAGGGAAGAAGTAATGGCGGAAGAGCGCCGTGCTTGGAACCACGCCGACGAAACCCTCGCAGAGGTGGGCAAAAAAGCCATGCACGCCACGGTGTTCGGCGTGAAATCGAGGAGATGGAAGCCGTAGGTGTGCATGTTGTCGTTGAAGAAATCAGAGAAAGGGTGACAGAGGCCGCAATAGAAGTAGTCGACAAAGAAAGGATACCAATTTGGGCCGGCCTCTGCTCATTGGGCAGGGATGACGTGCGTGGCTGGATGCCCCGTCGTCTCGCACCCCCACAAGGGCTTGAAGTAGTCCCTGAGATGGACCGCGTCGACCGTCGGAGGGAAGTAGGCGTGCTTCGTCCGTAGCACCGCTAGCTCACTCTCCGAGAGCTCATTCTCCCCCGCGCCCTCGGCCACTTCCTTACCCTTTCTGGACTTGGGCGCCATTGTAGCCGCGAGGGAGACAGAAGGGAGCACGGCGGCGGCAGGCGGAGGCAAAGGCTCTGGCTTGGGGAAGAAGGAGAAGAACGGCGAGCGCGAGATTGGAGGAGCGCATGAGGTAAATGGGAGACGCGCCTGTTGTTTTTCCCCTTTTTATGGGGAAGGCGCGGGCCGCCCTCCACCACCATTTACAGCGACGTGACACCAGCACGCAGCAAACCGCCCCACGCACGACCCCCACGTCAGCGTAGATCGTGGGGAAGCGCAACCATCGGAGGAGTTACTGTGGTAAAGGGAATCCAACCTCACTGCCCGCACACCGTTCTGGGCCTAGCCCAATAACGCATTGTGCTTATGAATGGCCCAGGCCCGGGGGCTCCTGTCGGTGTACAAAATTAGGGGCGTTATTTTTTACCCCTTACTTGTGCACGGGCAGTCAGAGACATGCATGTGGCCGGACATGACAAGGCAGAAGGAAGGAGCCAGACAACACGAGAAGACGAAACAAGAAGACATGCTCTCCCCCCGCAAGGACTCTTGCCGGGGCAGCCTGCGCACCCCCCGGCAAGGGCTCTTGCGGGGGCGATCCACTCAGACGCCTTTGTCACAGCCACCCTTGAAGCCTATGGGCTCCAATGGTACCAACAACATTAGAGCCAAGGCTCGGGAAACACCCACGTGATAGCATGCAGATCTTTGTGAAGACAAAGATCTATGACTCCCACGATAAGAACCAGAAGACATGGCGATCACAGGGCTCTTTGCCGAGAACGCCCACGAGGCCCAGGCAAGGCTCCTTACAGAAGACACCCTGGAGCCCCGGCAAGCCTCTTGCCGTAGGATACTCATGGAGGCCCCGGCAAGACCCTTGCCGAGAACAGAATCAAGTCTGCGGCAAGCCCTTGCCGCCCCATCGCCGCCCCAGCTTGGCGGCCGACCCGCTGGCCCAGGCAGGCACCCACGTGGCGATACGTGGTTCTTGGGCCAACTAGCCAAACACCTACGTGGTAGCATGCAGATTTTCGTGAAGACCCTACCGCGACGCCACCTTAGCTGACTACCTCGCTAGCCTGGACGTGCGTCGTGACCAGACAGAGCGGCCACGGACGGGATGGGCTTCTTTCCCGTCCCCGATAAAGTAAATAGACACCTAAGCAGCACATTGAATGCGCCTTGTCCCGTAATGGCGTGGGATAAGCCCATACACTATACACCTTTCCACCTCCTGTGTGCCACTGTGGCAGCCCCTTTGAACTATAAAAGGAGGCCCGCGGCGTACTGGAGAAGGATTCGTGTAACTCATGGATAATTAAGCTACAGTAATACTCTACTAATGATGCCACGTCATCACTTTTACTGTTACTAGAAGTCACTTTGGTTCAAACCGGTTCGAAGCCAAATTAAAATAAAGCCAAACAAATAAAGTTTTCAAATGACAAAACTAAAATGTTCAAAGTGTTGCAAATATTCCATAGATAATGATGGTGGTGACCCAACACTTTTGTAAAGTAACTAAATGCCCTCTTGTGAATATAACAGTGGCTAAAGATAATTGCTAAATGATTTTTAAATTATAAAAGTACTAAACTATTTTATTTTGAACCTCTAACTAAATGTGGCGGTGGTATATTTAATAGTACTAATTGAGAGTCGAGGTTTGTATTTTTATAAATGTAAAAGCAGAATAAAACTAAATAGAAAATAGAAAACGAAAAGTAAGAAAAGGAAAAGCAAAAGACAAAAACATAAAAAAGGGGAAAACCCCCCTGGGCCACTTGGCCCAGCCGGCCGAAGCGGCTCAGGCCACCAGGCCCACTTCACCCCCCGTTTCCCCCTCCTCTATTCACAAAGGGGGCGTGGACAGCACCGATGGCCGCCACGGCCCCAGCCATCGCCGTGGCGACCATCCGGCGACTACCCGGCGGCATCGGCGCCTATATGACCTACCCCGTCGACCCCGCGCCCCGGGTCAAACCCCGACCCCTCTTCCCTCGTACTCAACCTCCCGCTCCCTCGCGAGATCCCCTTCAATGAGCTCGTTCGCTCGCTGTGTCGCTGTGTCGCTGTGTCGTCGCCGTTGCCGCGGCCACCGGCCACCTCGAGCGCTGCCAGGTTGCCCACGGGCCCCGCCTCATCATCTTCTTCCTCTTTGACGAGCTACAAGGACCCGGGCGCCCCGCGACGCTGCCCCGAGCCCTCGTTCCTCCTCTGCTCCGCCAGCCGTCGACGCCAAATCCGGCGACCTCGAGCCCTCCCCGAGCCCACTCACGCACACCTACAGGACCACGGTGAGCCCGCGGTCTCCCCTCTCTCCCTCACGTCATGTACGCCGTCGCCCCACGTCTTGGCCGGAGCTCGCCCGAGCTCCCGTGCAGCCCGCACCTCCGCCGCTACTTCCTCGCTATGAAGGCCACACCCGCACAGCAGCCTGCCTCCCCTCGCGCTTGACCGCGTCGCTCGCAGCCCCGCCCCGAGCCCCGCTGCAGCTCCGGCCGGCTGCGCCCCTCCGCCGAAGCCCCACCATGGCCACGCGCGCCCGCGCCCGTGCCCGCCGATGTCTTGCTGCCCGCCGCCCGCGGCCGCGGCCATCACCGCCTCCGTCCAGTGGCCTCGCCACCTCAGCGACGGCGCGTGCCCCCGCTACCTCCCGCTCGCCTCCGTCAAAGGCCGCGCCGGGGCCACGCCTGGCCGCGTCGTCCGTCGCCTCCATGCGGGTGCGCGGACGCCCGCACCCGTTACGCCCGCCCCACAAGGCCTTTGGGCCACTGGCCTTAGGGCCCCACCCCCTTTTAAATATAATAAAAAAAGTTTTTTTGAATAATAATATTAATAAATAAATAAATTAACTTAGTTAATCTGGATTAATTAGGCGAATTACTTAGTTTAGTTAATCAAAACTTGTAATTTGTTAATTGTCTCTATGACAGTGGGCCCCACTCAGCAGGTTTGACCAGTCAATGGTCAACTCTGTTGACTGTTGACTGGGTCAACAGGGACCCCCTGGCCCACATGTCATCCTCTGTGTGCACTTCTGTGTACACAGAGCTGGGAACCCATAGCAATTTATTATTTAATTTCGAATTAATAATAATTTCAGAATATTAATAAAACTTTGAAAAATCATATAAAATAATCCGTAACTCGGATGAAAAAGATTTATATATGAAAGTCGCTCAGAATTTCGAGAAGAACCCGGATACGCGGTCCGTTCGTCCGCTACACATCCCTAGCATACCAAACATGGAACAATCCCCCTCTGATTCGCCTGTCCGAAAAAGCCTAACACCGGGAATGCTTTCCCGGGTGTTTTCCCCCTTCGTCGGTATCGTGTAGTACTGCGTTACAACACCCCTAGCACTGCTTATTGCCATGTCGTGCATCTGTATTGCATCTGTGTGCTATGTATTTATTGTTTCTTCCCCCCTCTTCTCTCCGGTAGACCCCGAGACTCCTGTTGATGCCCTGGTGATCGACTACGTCGACGACGACACTTCTTCCGTTTCAGCAGAGCTTCCAGGCAAGCCCCCCTTTTTGATCATCCCGATATCGCCCATTCCCTTCTCTCTTATGCTTGCATTAGATTTTGCTACTGTTATTGTTTGATCCTATTCTCATTAATAGCTTGGTTTTGTACCTGCTATTGTTACCTACATGCTATGCTAAACTGCTTAGTATAGGTTGGATAGTGATCCAGCAGTGAACCCCCACCTTGTCCTTGTTGCCCCTGCTTCATCATTGACGACTCGACCAACATGATCGAAGACCGTAGCCCGACTATCCTTGTTGCCCCTGCTTCATCATCGACGACTCGCGCTACGTGATCGAAGACCGGAGCCCGACACTTCACATCACATCACACCCCCCTTGTTGCTCGACTCTACAGAGGTACTATCGGGTGCCGAGGGTGAAACCTCGTAACGCACTCATGATGATAACTCTGTAGTGTAGCTATTCGGTCGTGGTCATTGTAATGCCCAGGATGGGACTATATCTCCTACGTGTCGAGGCACGACTTAAAGATATAAGCCCATTCTGGAATGATCGCAAGTATGGTACCTTTGCACATCTCATGTAAAAATGGGGATGAAAGGGAAAAGATAGTTGGCTTACACTCGCCACGTCACACAAGTTCGTTACATATCCAAACATCATTCAAATAAACATCACAACCCGTCTACGGGTGAAGAACCAAATGAAAGATACCAAACATAACATTAAACCACAGGTCTGAATCACCCCTAGTAGAAACCTCTACTGATCGTCGGGATAGTGCACATAGTAACGGTTACGGTCCTCGTCGTACTCCCAGTATAGCTCGGTGCCGTCACTTGAGTAGATCGCCTGAGTACCTGCATCTGATGTGGTGGTAGAATCTGTGAGCCAGAGAGGACTCAGCAATCCCCTTCCCGGGTAACACGACTATCCAAACCTTGGGTGTGGAACAAAGCTGAAGAAAGAACAAGAGGTTGCAGCAGCACTAGCAATAACTTACGTAAAAGAGAGCGAGAAGAGAAGTGCCTCGGATGAAAGATGATCACGAAGTGATCCTAACTATAACAAGTCAAACATAACCCCACTGTGTTCACTTCCCGAGCCCCTTTCGGAAAGTGACCGTCACGGTACTCACGCTGGTAGTGTATTCTGAACATGGTGTCAAGTTTTCTACAACCGGATATTAACAAATTCCCATCTGCCACATAACCGCGGGCACGACTTTCGAAAGTTCATAACCCTGCAGGGGTGTTCCAACTTGGCCAATGACAAGCCCACGATCCGCGGAGTCGCAACTCCAAGATGGGAAGGCCCGAGTATCCTCGGAATCCCGTGCTCAAGATACTCCGACTAAGGTAAGGATAATCCAGCAACTCCTCCGGGCGTGTCGACACCCTGACAGTAGCCGCGCGTATCTAGTCTCAGGCCACGACCGGATGAGCACAGCGTACAGTGACCACAAGCCCAAGTTGCCAAGGGGGGTACCGCACACGACTCAAGTTTGGACCAACACTCAAATCGAGCACTGGCCCAGGGGGGTTGATTAATTAATCCTCGGGTTAATTACTCCCTCGGCAAGTTTTAGTTGTTTAGGCAAATAGTACCAATGTTGGGACTTGCTGGAAAAGACTTAGCACCTAGCGGTTTATCGAGGAGGTCCCATAACCCCAACCGTGTGAGGAAACGCATAATCAAGGAACATAACACCGGTTTATACGGTTCCTAGGGCGGCATGAGTGGAACAAATCACCAAGCAAAAGGCTTAGCCTTACACCCATTACCAATATATAGATGATTTCATTAAGAGTTAATATAGTGTGATATCCCAACAAGCTTCAACAAGAAGCAAGAATCTTCAATCTTCTCCTGCAACTAGCAATGCTATAAGAGGGGCTGAGCGAAGCTTACTTAGCCAATCAAAGGTTTGCATAGGTAGGTAGGTTAGACAGGTTCATGGTTACAATAGGAGGCTGACAGGAAAACATGGGCATCGAGGCAAAAACTATTGAGCGAGACTTCTAGCAATAGGCAAAGATAGTTATGATATTCGGGTCAGGTCATCTTGCCTGTTGGATCGTCGATGGGATCGTAAGAGAGCTCCTCGTACTCAACCTCGGTAGTAACCTCGTTCTCGTACTCGGTCTCAGCTTCCGGCTCTACTCAACACAAAACACACAAGGCACGAAAATCAACAAGATGCGATGCGCAAACCATAGGAAGCATGACTGATGCACTAAGGAAGCACTACAGATGCACTTAGGAAGCACAGAAAATCTACATAGGAAGCACAGAGACACAGCACACGGAACATGGCAATATGCATCAAGCAAAAAACTTCAAATCATGTTAACAATAGGAAATTATGAATCTACATGCAAACTCACACAAGTTACATATAGGACTTGCTCAAAACGGAGCAACGGGCAAAAAGTTACACCCGAAATAATAAACATGGCAAAGCTGAAATTAACAGCCACATAGCAACTTCGGAGCAAGAAATAAATAGTCTACCGCACTCAAACATCATGGCATGGGGCATGGACATAAAGTAGACAAAACCTACAGCAAACAATTCCATTGGAGCATCTCCAAAGGAGCCATGGATCAATAGAAACAAGCTATGCCATTTTGAACTTGACAACAAAATCCTGACAGCAGTATTTTATAGCAACTTGGGAGCAAGAGTTAAATATGCTACAGCCACCCAACTAAGCATGTGAGAGCATGAATGGATAGCCAACAACATATACAACATGGAATCATCAAGAGTCACCCAAAAACTAGCATGGATTTGCCTAGAACAACAAGCAAACATGGCATCTGGACATTACAGATTCCAGACTTAGTGAAATTTCACTAAGTGTTAAAACAGCAGTAATATCATGGCATGTTTGTGAGCAAGTTTAAGTCACCTCAAAGCATAACAAGACAAGTGGTTTGCACCACAGCAAAGTACACATGATGGTGAATCCAAAACATCTAAGCATGCGTCAAGGGGACAAACACATCAATAGCAACGAGCTCCTCAACTAGGCATCTCGTAACAAGTTTAACAACATAACAGCCACAAGCACTTTTGCAAAGGAGATAAACATGTCAAGATGAAATCTATCATGCAAGCTAAAGCAACCAACATGTAGAGCATCTCATGATGAACATGTGGACATATCATTTGCATCATTTGGATAAACATGCACCAAGTTATCACATTGCAAACATGGCATGAAAACAACTAATAGCAGCAGTTTATAACAAGTAGCACTCTTCCCATGAGTATTAAGACATCTAGATGACCTCAAACATGCATGGCACAATGGAACAAAACATAGTACAAGTCACCACGATCATTTTGACATATCATATGCTCAAATCGGACATGCACAGTAAAAGTTATCCACCTCGCAAAACAGCTTCAGAAACTGAAAACTGGGGACTTATTGAAATTAGAAGCAACCTCAAGGTCAAAGTCAACGGGCGCGGTCAACAGATCCGGCGCGGGTCGGGCCGAAGCGGGTGGCGGATCCCCGCGGGCTAACGGGCTACCGGGTCCCGGCCCGCTAGGGTTTCGGCCCGGAGAGGCAGATCTGGATCGGGCTCCTCCCAATCCTCTTCGAATAGCAGCGGCGGCTGGCTCGGAAGCACGGCGCGGCAGCTTCGGAAGCACGGCTCGGCGACTTCGGAAGCACGGCTCGGCGGCGAGGTCGGAAGCACGGCGGCGAAGAGTCGGAAGCACGGCGGCGACGAGTCGGAAGCACAGGTGCAGCGAGGTTGAAGACGAGGTCGGAAGCACAGCGGCAAAGAGTCGGAAGCACGGCGGTGACGAGTCGGAAGCACAGGTGCAGTGAGGTTGAAGACGAGGTCGGAAGCACGGCGGCGAAGAGTCGGAAGCACAGCGCGGCAGAGGTGGAAACATTAGGGTTTCAGACGCAAAAATTGGATGGGGTGGACGTTTATATAGGCACAAGGAGCTAGAGTTGT
This sequence comes from Secale cereale, assembly GCA_902687465.1. NCBI lineage: Eukaryota > Viridiplantae > Streptophyta > Magnoliopsida > Poales > Poaceae > Secale > Secale cereale. The sequence goes on from LR738714.1 coordinate 499,018,374, forward strand.
CCAAATGAGGGGAGGTTTTCGGCCACGAGATCACAATTGGATGGCCTAGATTAAGGGAGGGGTTTGAGTTGGGTTGGTGGGCTGTTGGAGGGGTGTCTTGGGCCTCAAAGAGGAGGTACTTCTAGCCCACGAGAACAACTGTTGGAGCATCAAACGAACTCCAAACGCGACAAGATTTGACAGGCGGGTTGCACATACCAAAACAACATCGCACGACAAGTCTCACGCCAAACCGGAAACGTTACACGGCCAAACACAAAAGTAGGCCTCGGGGATGCCACGAACACGTGAGAAAGCTCCGGAACTCGAAACGGACAACGGAAAGGAACGAGTGGGACCGGATGCAAACCACAACACAAATGCAATGCAATGCACATGACAACATGATACGGATGAATGCACACACGCACACGACAAAACGACGAAACCCCGAAAAGACGAAGAACCCGGAATGGAACTGATGAAGCCAAAGATATATATATTGCCCAAAAGGGAAAGTATTACATCCGGGGCATTACAAACTCTCCTCTACTACAAAAAGATCTCGTCCCGAGATCTAGGACTGGAAGAAGGAAGGGTACTCGGAACGAAGGTGATCTTCTCGTTCCCACATAGCTTCTCGGTCGGTATGGTGTGACCACTTGACTTTCAAGAACTTGATTGACTTGTTGCGGGTCTTGCGCTCGGTTTCTTCGAGAATAGCAACTGGGTGCTCTCGGTAAGACAAGTCTTGTTGAAGAATGGTGCGTTCAGGTGTCTTGAAGCACTTGCGGAGTTGAGACACATGAAACACATCATGAACATTGGCGAAGTTGGAAGGGAGCTCAAGTTGATAGGCTAGATCGCCTCTTTTGCCAAGGATCTTGAAAGGCCCGACGTATCTAGGAGCAAGCTTTCCTTTGATACCGAATCTTTGGGTTCCTTTCATCGGAGAAACACGGAGATAGACATGACCCCCAATGTTAAAAGCCAAATCATGATGCTTGCCGTCATAGTAGCTCTTTTGACGCGACTGAGCAGCCTTGAGATTCTCACATATGACTTTGCACATTTCTTCGGCTTCTGAGATCAAGTCATTACCAAGAAGTTGACGTTCACCAGTCTCGGAACAGTTGAGAGGGGTACGGCACTTTCTGCCATAGAGGATTTCAAACGGAGCTTTGCCGTCACTTTGTTGGAAGCTGTTGTTGTAAGAGAACTCGGCAAACGGAAGGCAGTCTTCCCATTTCATGCCAAAAGATATGACACATGCTCTGAGCATGTCTTCTAGAATCTGATTCACTCTCTCGACTTGACCACTAGTCTCAGGGTGAAATGCAGTGCTGAAACGGATCTTAGTGCCCATGGCAGACTGAAAGGAGTCCCAGAACTTGGAAGTGAACAAACTTCCACGGTCTGAGGAGATAACTTGAGGAATGCCATGTAAGGACACAATTCTGGAAGTGTACAATTCTACCAGTTGAGCTGCATTGATTGATTCTTTGACTGGAAGGAAGTGAGCGACTTTGGTAAGCTTGTCAATCACCACAAAGATAGAATCATTCCCTCTCTTGGACTTAGGAAAGCCAGTGACGAAATCCATTTCAATGTGGTCGAATTTCCACTCGGGAATAGGAAGAGGTTGGAGAAGACCGGCTGGACGTTGATGCTCTGCCTTCACTCTTCTGCATACATCACATTCATTCACGAATTGGGCAATCTCCCTTTTCATGCGAGTCCACCAGTAAGATTGCTTGAGGTCTTGGTACATCTTGGAACTGCCAGGATGAATGGAAAGGAGGTAATCATTTGCTTCTTCCATTATGAGCTTCCTGAGATCACCTTTGGGAACCACAAGTCTGTCCTCAAAGAACAAGGTATCTCTCTCATCAACGCGATAGCACTTGTATTTAGGAGTACCCTTTGCAATACCATGTTTCACTTTCTGCACCATAGCATCACTGAGTTGGGCCTCACGGATCTGATCTTCCAAGGTAGGAGCAACTTGAAGATTTGCAAGAAAGCCCTGTGGAACAACTTGGAGGTTGAGCTTCCTGAATGCTTCACAAAGCTCAGGCTGGAACGGCTTGATAAGGAGGCTGTTGCAATATGCCTTTCTGCTCAAAGCATCTGCAGTCACATTCGCCTTGCCAGGTGTGTATTCGATGCTTGGATCATACTCTTGGATCATTTCGACTCAACAAGTCTGGCGGAGGTTCAGGTTCGGCTGTGTGAAGATGTACTTCAAGCTCTTGTGATCGGTGAAGATGTCGACTTTTCTGCCCAACAGAAGGTGTCTCCACGTAATCAAAGCATGTACCACAACTGCTAGTTCGAGATCATGTGTGGGGTAGTTCTTCTCACTTGGCTTCAGTTGACGAGAAGTGTATGCCACAATTTTATTGTCCTGCATAAGCACACCACCAAGTCCTTGAAGAGAAGCATCACAGAATACTTCGTAGGGCTTGGACTCATCTGGAGGAGTAAGAACTGGAGCAGAGATGAGCTTTTCTTTGAGAGTTTTGAAAGCCACATCACAATCTGGAGACCAGTTGTACTTGACATTCTTCTGCAGCAAGTTGGAGAGAGGCTTGGCAATCTTGGAGAAGTTCTCAACAAACCTTCTGCAATAGCTAGCGAGACCAAGGAAGCTTCGGAGTTGCTTGACGTTCTAAGGAGGTTCCCAGTTGACAATTTCTTCAACTTTCTCAGGGTTCACAGCAATACCGTCAGCGGAGATGATATGGCCCATATATAAGACCTTATCGAGCCAGAATTCGCACTTGGAGAACTTGGCATAGAACTTATGTTCACGGAGTCTGTCGAGAACCAGACGAAGGTGCTTTTCGTGATCCTCTTCATTCTTGGAGAATACCAAGATATCGTCCAGATACACAAGCACAAACTCGTTGGTGTAGGGGTTGAAAATGTAGTGCATCATTCTCGAGAAGGTAGGTGGAGCATTAGCGAGACCAAAAGACATGACTGTATACTCATAGGAGCCGTAGCTCATTCTGAAAGCAGTCTTGTGGATATCTTCTTCGCGAATGCGAATTTGGTGATAGCCCATTCGGAGATCGAGCTTTGACAACACTTTGGCTCCTTTGAGCTGCTCGAACAATTCATTGATGTTGGGGAGCGGATACTTGTTCTTTATTGTCTTCTTGTTCAATGGCCGGTAATCGACGCAAAGGCGCTCCGTGCCATCCTTCTTCTTGACAAATAAGACACCACAGCCCCAAGGAGACGTACTAGGCCTGATCAGACCCATACGCTCCTGTGCATCAAGCTGTTTCTTCAACTCCTTCAACTCTTCTGGAGAGAGCAAACCCGGAGAAAGCACAGACATCGGTCTAGGCAAAGCTTGCAATGGCATATCATGTGACAATGCAAAAGGTCTTGACATGAAAGAATGTGAAGCACCTGAATCAAACAAGACTTTTGCAGGAAAAGAGTTAACTGAGAAGTTACCCAATATCATATCAAAAGAATTCTCCGCTTGTGCTGCATTCATCAGATTCACCCTTGCATACTTTGGATTATGCTTGACAATAGCTGTGCTGACAGGTGCAGGAGGCGGAAGGCGCCTTGGTTTGGGGCACTTGTTAGCATAATGACCCTTCTGGCCACACTTGTTGCAGACCACTTCTGAGAGAGGACGGTAATGAGGAGCACTTGACTTGGAACCTTGAGACTGATGCTTTGACTGGTTGCTTGGGTTGGGTGGGTGGGAGAAACCACGGCCACCAGAGTTCTTGTTATTGTTGTAGGGAGCTCGAATCACTGGAGGAGGTGGAAGCCAAAACTTCTGTTGCTTCGCGACCACCTGAGAAGATGAGGAGGAGTGAACAGCGTCTCTGATCCTCTTTTTGGAAGCTTCCATCTTGAGCTGGGCTGCCTCTTGCTTAAGCGCCATGTTATAGAATTTGTCAAACTCATCAGGCTCGAACAAGGTGAGATCAAGTTGAAGTTCATCCTTCAGACCACCACGGAACTGATAGATCTTGCTCTTGGCATCTGGGATGTCTTGCTTAGCATAGCGGGCAAGATTCTGGAACTTGACATTATATTGGTAGACAGTCATAGAGCCTTGCTTCAGGTTGCGGAATTGCTCACGCATACCCTCGATGACACTTGTTGGAATGTGGTGAGAGCAAAAGTCCTTGCAGAAGTCATCCCAAGAGATCACACACCCTTCTCTGGAGTCTTTGTACTGCTGTCACCAATCAGCTGCTTGGTCCTTGAGTTGGAAGGCTGCAAACTTCACATAGTCCTGGGGCCTGACGTTACTGCACTCAAAATGCTTCTTGATATCAGTAATCCAATCTTCAGCATCGAGAGGGTCGACACAGTAACTGAAAGCCTTTGGTTGATTAGCCAAGAACTGGTTGAGCGTAGCATGGTGCTGTTGGTTGAAGAAATTGCCTTGGTTCCCTGGAGCACCCTGATTTGCTTGATTTGCTTGCATCATCTGCATAAGCAACTGCGTGTTCTGGTTCGTAGTTTGCATAATTGCTCTCCAGGCCTTAGACGGAGGAGGAGGGGAAGGAGGACGTTCTGGAACCTCTTCACCCTCTGGGTTAGCGTTGGGAACCCGTTTCGGAGCCGTCCTGAAAGAGATGACCACCGATCAGCAATTTGATTGAAAGAAGATATAAGCTGAAACAACGGCTAGAAATGCAACATAGTCTTCACAAGAATCATTCGAACAAGAGGAACGAATGAAATTCTCAGTTTAATGATAACAACAATCTTCACGAGAAGCCACTGGGGGACAAAAGGTAAATAAGAAAACAACAAGGTGCAGATAGAACAAACACAAGATAGGAGCTTCGTTCGACATCTTTGTGCTGAAAGCTTATGGAACGTGTTACGAAAGGGTTTTGCAATCCCCGGATCAGCATAGCCAAGGACCCTTTAAGATGCAACTCCCGATCGGAACATCGGCCATAATACCACTTCACTCAATGTAGAACCCCGAACTCCGTAACCTGCATTCGTTGGAAGAATGCCTACGAGCTACTGGATGAACCCACCTATTAATCTCCGAAAGTTTCCAGTTATGCAATCAGGTGTTGGGGATACAGGGGAAGCATCGCACACTCAACTCTAATCCTACATCCAGCTGTATCCATCCTTCAACACATAACCAGTTATTTTCGGAAACCGTCTACCTCGGACCTTCGAAACGCATCTACTATACAAGCTATGGAAATACTCCCGAACTACCTCCCCAGTACTGGGTGATGTCGGGGTTATCTTGCCACTAACCGCATAGGAGAGTTTTCGATGTCGGCCGTCTTAAGTATTCTAGAACTGCCACGATATGTTTGTGACGACAATACCCCGAAGCTCAACTCCCCGGGACACTGCCACAACCCCTAATGTCAGGAGGCATTGAGAACAATATTCTCGTCACAAAGACATCGAAACAATCCAAACAATACTCGCGAGATTCCTAAAAAAATGTGCAATTTTTGAGAGTAGAAGAGGCAAGAGTAATCGTCAGGAGTCCTCACCAGAATGAAAAGAGATGAGGAGCAAAAGAAATCCTACTCTCCGATATAAATATAGGACTCAAAACATTTTCAGTGTGTGCCTAGACTCAACCGTCAACGATTCGATCAAACAGTGGGGGCTTCTAGGTCGGAGAAGGCTCTGAATACCAACTTATAATGCCCAGGATGGGACTATATCTCCTACGTGTCGAGGCACGACTTAAAGATATAAGCCCATTCTGGAATGATCGCAAGTATGGTACCTTCGCACATCTCATGTAAAAATGGGGATGAAAGGGAAAAGATAGTTGGCTTACACTCGCCACGTCACACAAGTTCATTACATATCCAAACATCATTCAAATAAACATCAGAACCCGTCTACGGGTGAAGAACCAAATGAAAGATACCAAACATAACATTAATCCACAGGTCTGAATCGCCCCTAGTAGAAACCTCTACTGATCGTCGGGATAGTGCACATAGTAACGGCTACGGTCCTCGTCGTACTCCCAGTACAGCTCGGTGCCGTCACTTGAGTAGATCGCCTGAGTACCTGCATCTGGTGTGGTGGTAGAATCTGTGAGCCACAGAGGACTCAGCAATCCCGTTCCCGGGTAACACGACTAACCAAACCTTGGGTGTGGAACAAGGCTGAAGAAAGAACAAGAGGTTGCAGCAGCACTAGCACTAACTTACGTAAAAGAGAGCGAGAAGAGAAGGCCTCGGACGAAAGATGATCACGAAGTGATCCTAACTATAACAAGTCAAACATAACCCCACCGTGTTCACTTCTCGAGCCCCTTTCGGAAAGTGACCGTCACGGTACTCACGCTGGTAGTGTATTCTAAACATGGTGTCAAGTTTTCTACAACCGGATATTAACAAATTCCCATCTGCCACATAACCGCGGGCATGGCTTTCGAAAGTTCATAACCCTGCAGGGGTGTTCCAACTTGGCCCATGACAAGCCCACGATCCGCGGAGTCGCAACTCCAAGGTGGGAAGGCCCGAGTATCCTCGGAATCCCGTGCTCAAGATACTCCGACTAAGGTAAGGCTAATCCAGCAAATCCTACCGGCGTGCCGACACCCTGACAGCAGCCGCGCGTATCTAGTCTCAGGCCACGACCGGATGAGCACAGCGTACAGTGACCAAAAGCCCAAGTTGCCAAGGGGGGTACCGCACACGACTCAAGTTTGGACCAACACTCAAATCGAGCACTGGCCCAGGGGGGTTGATTAATTAATCCTCGGGTTAATTACTCCCTCGACAAGTTTTAGTTCTTTGGGCAAATAGTACCAATGTTGGGACTTGCTGGAAAAGACTTAGCACCTAGCGGTTTATCGAGTGGGTCCCATAACCCCAACCGTGTGAGGAACGCATAATCAAGGAACATAACACCGGTTTATACGGTTCCTAGGGCGGCATGAGTGGAACAAATCACCAAGCAAAAGGCTTAGCCTTACACCCATTACCAATATATAGATGATTTCATTAAGAGTTAATATAGTGTGATATCCCAACAAGCTTCAACAAGAAGCAAGAATCTTCAATCTTCTCCTGCAACTAGCAATGCTATAAGAGGGGCTGAGCGAAGCTTACTTAGCCAATCAAAGGTTTGCATAGGTAGGGTGGTTAGACAGGATCATGGTTACAATAGGAGGCTGACAGCAAAACATGGGCATCGAGGCAAAAACTATTGAGCGAGACTTCTAGCAATAGGCAAAGATCGTAATGATATCCGGGTCAGGTTATCTTGCATGTTGGATCGTCGATGGGCTCATAAGAGAGCTCCTCGTTCTCAACCTCGGTAGTAACCTCGTTATCGTACTCGGTCTCAGCTTCCGGCTCTACTCAACACAAAACACACAAGGCACGAAAATCAACAAGATGCGATGCGCAAACCACAGGAAGCATGACTGATGCACTAAGGAAGCACTACAGATGCACTTAGGAAGCACAGAAAATCTACATAGGAAGCACAGAGACACAGCACAAGGAACATGGCAATATGCATCAAGCAAAAAACTTCAAATCATGTTAACAATAGGATATTATGAATCTACATGCAAAATCACACAAGTTACATATAGGACTTGCTCAAAACGGAGCAACGGGCTAAAAGTTACACCCGAAACAATAAACATGGCAAAGCTGAAATTAACAGCCACATAGCAACTTCGGAGCAAGAAATAAATACTCTACCGCACTCAAACATCATGGCATGGGGCATGGACATAAAGTAGACAAAATCTACAACAAACAATTCCATTGGAGCATCTCCAAAGGAGCCATGGATCAATAGCAACAAGCTATGACATTTTGAACTTGACAACAAAATCCTGACAGCAGTATTTTATAGCAACTTGGGAGCAAGAGTTAAATTTGCTACAGCCACCCAACTAAGCATGTGAGAGCATGAATGGATAGCCAACAACATATACAACAAGGAATCATCAAGAGTCACCCCAAAACTAGCATGGATTTGCCTAGAACAACAAGCAACCATGGTATCTGAAATTATAGATTCCATACTTAGTGAAATTTCACTAAGTGTTAAAACAACAGTAATATCATGGCATGTTTGTGAGCAAGTTTAAGTCATCTCAAAGCATAACAAGACAAGTGGTTTGCTCCACAGAAAAGTACACATGATGGTGAATCCAAAACATCTAAGCATGCATCACGGGGACAAACACATCAATAGCAACGAGCTCCTCAACTAGGCATCTCGTAACAAGTTTAACAACATAACAGCCACAAGCACTTCTGCAAAGGAGATAAACATGGCAAGATGAAATCTATCATGCAAGCTAAAGCAACCAACATTTAGAGCATCTCATGATGAACATGTGGACATATCATTTGCATCATTTGGATAAACATGCACCAAGTTATCACATTGCAAACATGGCATGAAAACAACTAATAGCAGCAGTTTATAACAAGTAGCACTCTTCCCATGAAGATTAAGACATCTAGATGACCTCAAACATGCATGGCACAATGGAACAAAACATAGTACAAGTCACCACGATCATTTTGACATATCATATGCTCAAATCGGACATGCACAGTAAAAGTTATCCACCTCGCAAAACAACATCAGAAACTGAAAACTGGGGACTTAGTGAAATTAGAAGCAACCTCAGGGTCAAAGTCAACGGGCGCGGTCAACAGATCCGGCACGGGTCGGGCCGAAGCGGGTGGCGGATCCCCGCGGGCTAACGGGCTACCGGGTCCCGGCCCGCTAGGGTTTCGGCCCGGAGAGGCAGATCTGGATCGGGCTCCTCCCGATCCTCTTCGAACGGCGGCGGCGGCTGGCTCGGAAGCACGGCGCAGCAGCTTCGGAAGCACGGCACGGCGACTTCGGAAGCACGGCTCGGCGACTTCGGAAGCACGGCTCGACGGCGAGGTCGGAAGCACGGCGGCGAAGAGTCGGAAGCACGTCGGCGACGAGTCGGAAGCACAGGTGCAGCGAGGTTGAAGACGAGGTCGGAAGCACGGCGGCGAAGAGTCGGAAGCACGGCGGCGACGAGTCGGAAGCACAGCGCGGCAGAGGTGGAAACATTAGGGTTTCAGACGCAAAAATTGGATGGGGTGGACGTTTATATAGGCACAAGGAGCTAGGGTTGTCCAAATGAGGGGAGGTTTTCGGCCACGAGATCACAATTGGATGGCCTAGAGGAAGGGAGGGGTTTGAGTTGGGTTGGTGGGCTGTTGGAGGGGTGTCTTGGGCCTCAAAGAGGAGGTACTTCTAGCCCACGAGAACAATTGTTGGAGCATCAAACGAACTCCAAACGCAACGAGATTTGACAGGCGGGTTGCACATACCAAAACAACATCGCACGACAAGTCTCACGCCAAACCGGAAACGTTACACGGCCAAACACAAAAGTAGGCCTCGGGGATACCACGAACACGTGAGAGAGCTCCGGAACTCGAAACGGACAACGGAAAGGAACGAGTGGGACCGGATGCAAACGACAACACAAATGCAATGCAATGCACATGACAACATGATATGGATGAATGCACACATGCACACGACAAAACGACGAAAACCCGAAAAGACGAAGAACCCGGAATGGAACTGATGAAGCCAAAGATATATATATTTCCCAAAAGGGAAAGTATTACATCCGCGGCATTACAGTCATCGAGGGTGATTCCTATTTCTCCATTCCCGATACGACTCTGTCATGCAACCCCTCAAGTGTGAACCTCGGGGGAGATTCCTCTTAGTTCGCCTTGACGGACACATCGAGTGGAATTCATCGGGGGTGATTCCTCGGGTTTTCCACCTTGATGTTTTGGACACACAGTTACATGGACTTTACTTGAGACCTTTGTGAAAGGCGGGCGGGCCCGGGGAGCACCCGCGTGAGTTCTTACGGTGGCGGCTGGCTGTTTAGCGGTATCACCCAGGAGGGGTGATAGCTCCGGACTTGTCCCGACAGCCGTCACTTCTATCAATAATGCACTAACAGATTTGGGTATTTGTTCTGAGTTGGCCTCTGGCCTTTACGCACTAACTGCCACGCGAGAATTGTTATGGGCCTCGGCATCGTGGTATCAGCCGAAGCTTTGTCAGACGTCCAGTTTAGCATTGCGGCACGGCTGGGCCGGCGCCATCCAGTATAGAGGTGGTGCCTGGTCCACCCTGCTCGCAACGACCCGGAGTGCAACGGGCGATGGCCCATGACCCCAGAGTTCTTAGGATGTAGACAGGCGGGGACCTCTCTACTGAGCCTAGGTAGGGCTACGACGTGTTGATCTTCCGAGGCCGGACATTGACCTAGAAAGGTGTGTCCGACCAGAGGTGATCGAGCGTGAGGGTAATGTGGTGCACCCCTGCAGGGAAGTTATCTATTCAAATAGCCGTGTCCACGGTAACGGACTTTCAATCTTATATCCTGATCTATTATAACTAGAAATGGATACTTGAGATATGTGATGGATATGTGGCTGCGAGATTACTTTCTCGCAGGGAGTCGAGGAAGGATCTCTAGGCTGTTAATACTACAACATGTTTGTTAATTATAAACTTCTATTCTGTATTTCCATCTATTGCTGCAAGATGGTGCTTTCCAGAAGATGCTCGAAGATGCTAGTCTTCGATAAGCTAGGCTTTCCCCTCCTCTTCTGGCATTCTGCAGTTCAGTTCACATATACAGCTTTTCCTTTGGTACTGATGCATACTTAGTATAGATCTGATGCTTGCGAGTACTTTGGATGAGTACTCACGGTTGCTTTGCTCCCCCTTTCCCCCTTCTTTCTTCTTTCTGGTTGTTGCAACCAGATGGCGGATCCCAGGAGCTAGATGCCACCCCGGTCGACTACTACTACTACCCCGACGGAGCCTACTACTACGTGGAGACAGCTGACGACCAGGAGTAGTTAGGAGGTCCCACGCAGGAGGCCTTGCCTCTTCGACCGTTGATGTTTGTGTTAGCCTTCTTAAGGCAAAACTTTTTTAACTTATGTTTGTACTCAGATATTGTTGCTTGCGCTAACTCTGTTGCTTTTGAGCTTCTGTATTCGAGCCCTCGAGGCCCCTGGCTTGTAATATGAAGCTTGTATTATTTTATTTGTGTCTAGAGTGGTGTTGTGATATCTTCCCGTGAGTCCCTGATATTGGTCGGACACATTTGCGTGCATGATTAGTGTACGGACAAATCGGGGGCGTCACAAGTTGGTATCAGAGCCGACTGCCTGTAGGATCCCCCTTTCCAACTCCTTGGCCGAAGTTGAGTCTAGTCTTTAGAAAACTGTTTTACTAACATGGTTGTGTGGCTTATGGGCCCATGTCGCCAATTGGGTGGTATTAGGATCTTTTACTCCTCAATCTTTACTCCGGGACTCTGAACTCTCTTCTATTCGGGATGAACGAATTTACTAACTCAAACATTAGGATCCCGTGACCACATTCACCCCAAAGATGGATATAGCCATAGTTTTCCTTAGTAGTAGTTTTGAATAGTGCACACTATGTCATGTTGTCTACAACGATGCATTCATAGTGTTTCCTTCACTATGCAAGTTTCATCATGAATGGTCACTAGTCTTAGCAAATGCTCAATGCTAAACTACTCCCTGTTACATTTTAGCACGATGGCTGACGATCCACCACCTCCACCCTATATTGCCGCAATGATGCAGTAGTTTGAACTGAATCGTCAGTTTATGACTGGAGTAATGGCTCAGCTTCCAAACCAGAATGCTCATCAACAGCTTGCCCCAATAACACTGCTAGAATTTGTGCGCCTCAACCCGTCCATTTTCCGCAACTCCACCAATCCTAAGGATGCTGATGATTGGCTTCGTGACATCCAGTTTGAGATGAAGTCAGCTAATGTTGCCCCTGCCAGTTACGTCACCTTTGCGACATTTCACTTGAAAGGTCCAGCTGCCCAATGGTGGGAAAGCCATAGGGGTATGCTGCCTACAGAAACTGTAACCACTTGGCAGGAATTTCAGTTAGCCTTCCGTGCACGGCACATTCCTCAAGGTCTAATGGACCAGAAGAAGAAGGAGTTTCGCAAACTCTCACAGGGCACAATGACTATGGACGAATATCAGAGGAAATTCCTTGAATTATCCCGCTATGCTGAGGATGACGTCGACACTGACGCTCGTAAGCAGGAGAAATTCCGTGAAGGATTGCGTCCCGATATAAAGCTCGCACTTGTTGCTCATGATTGCGTAGACTTTGCGACGCTTGTCAGCCAAGCTTTTCGAACTAAAACTGGTCTGACCGAGTACCAGGAGTCGCTCAAGCGTACTAGAGATGTAGGCCCATCCTCAGGCCAGCCTTCTCAGAAACGTCGAGTCTGGATCCCACACAATGTTCATCACCGACCTGCTCCGACACCAAGGCCGTCTTATGTTGCACCTCGTCTGCCTCCGCCGCCGAGTCAACTAACTATCCAGGGTGGACAATCCAATACTGTGGCTTCTCCCTACAATGATCGTTTATGCCGCAAGTGTGGACAACTAGGGCACCGTACTCTGAATTGTCGCCTGGGTCAACCGCAAAATACTTCAAATCCTCCTATTGGTCGTCGAAAGGGCCATCGCAACCATCCTAGCAGAAATCGTAGTGCCACGGCACCTGCTATGAGTGGTGGTCAGGTGACCCATGTCAAGATCGAAGAAGCTCGTGACTCCCCAAAAATCGTGATGGGTACCATTCGCGTTAATTCGGTGCCAGCTTATGTTCTCTTTGATTCAGGAGCATCGCATGCCTTTGTGTCCCAACAATTCGCTCAGTTACATGGGCTAGGCACGGAAGAATTACCACCTCCATTAGCGGTTTAATCTCCGGGATCCAAGTGGCAAACCACAATGGTAAGCCCTCGCAACCATATCGAAATTGGAGGCTTATTCTTTCCGGCTTCTCTCATTGTTCTCGGACCTTCCAACATTGACATCATTCTTGGAATGGATTGGTTGACAGCCCATAATGCTTTGATTGACTGTGCTGCCAGGACATTCCAGCTCACTCACCCTTTTGGCCAGACAGTCCAATACTCAACCCAAGCAGCGCAGGATGCCGACAATCAGATATATGTTCTGAATGCATTGAATGCTTCACCTCTTGAAGTAATAGAGAACATTCCAGTCGTTCGTGATTTCGAAGATGTCTTTCCAGAAGAACTTCCAGGAATACCCCCTGCTAGAGTTGTTGAGTTCGTCAAAGACCTGAAACCGGGCACTACTCCTATTGCCAAGCGGCCATACAAGATGCCGCCGCATGAACTCCTTGAGCTTAAGGAGGAAATCGACACTTAACTTCATCAGGGTTTTATCCGTCCAAGTTCCTCTGCTTGGGGAGCACTTTCTCTCTTTGTCAAGAAGAAGGATGGTACGAACGTTTGGTCCAAGATTACCGACGTATCAACCAGGCAACAATTCAGAACAAGTATCCGCTTCCCAGAATCAACAATCTGTATGATCAACTTGCTGGTTCCTCAGTATTCTCTAAACTTGATTTGAGGTTGGGTTACCACCAGATTCGGGTTCGTGAAGAGGATATTCCCAAGACCGCCTTCGTTACTCGCTATGGTTCATACGAGTACACCGTCATGTCTTTCGGCTTGACCAATGCTCCAGCAACGTTCTCCCGATTAATGAATTATATATTCATGGAATACCTCGATAAGTTTGTCGTGGTTTATCTGGATGATATCCTTGTATATTCCAAGAACAAAGAAGAACATGCTGAACATCTTCGTCTTGTTCTGGAAAAGCTTCAAGAACATCAACTTTATGCTAAGTATTCCAAGTGTGAGTTCTGGCTTCCCGAAGTAACCTACCTTGGGCATGTTATCTCCAAGGATGGTATTGCCGTCAACCCCGAGCGAGTTCAGGCTATTCTTGATTGGACTCCTCCGAAGAATGTCAAACAAGTCAGAAGTTTTCTCGGACTCGCCAGCTATTGCCGTCGATTTGTCGAGAACTTCTCCAAGGTTGCCAAACCCCTGACTGGTCTGCTTCACAAAGGTGTCAAGTTCGAATGGACAGAAAAGTGTCAGGAAAGTTTCCAGGCACTCAAAGACAAGCTGACTTCTGCCCCAGTGCTTGCTCCTCCAGATACTAAGAAGGATTTCGTCATTTACTGTGATGCTTCACGTCAAGGATTGGGCTGTGTCCTAATGCAAGAGCGCAAGGTAATTGATTATGTCTCTCGTTAGTTGCGCCCTCATGAAGAGAACTATCCAGTTCATGACCTCGAGCTTGTTGCTGTCATATATGCACTCAAACAGTGGCGACATTACCTTCTCGGTAATCGTTGCGAGATATTCACCGACCACCAAAGTCTGAAGTATCTGTTTACTCAGCCAGACCTGAACCTCCGTCAGCAGAGATGGATGGAGACTGTAGCTGATTTTGACTTGGGTATTTCTTATACACCGGGCAAGGCTAATGTAATGGCTGATGCCTTGAGCCGCAAGTCTTATTGCAACCACCTCCTGGTTCACAAGGTTCAAACCTCGCTTGTTGAAGAATTCAGAAAGTTGAACCTCCATATTGTTCCTCCCGGAGCACTCGCTCCCCCTCCTCCAGAATTTCTGAAGATGAATCTTCGTGTTGTTTCCCAGGGTTCCCTTAATACCCTGGCTGTCGTACCCGATCTCGTGAGAAGTATCAAGACTATTCAACATTATGACTCTGAAGTCGAGAAGATTAAACGCTATCTCGCAGAAGGAAAGCCCTCATTCTTCACCATTGCGGATGATGGCGCCTTGTACTTCAAAGGTCGCCTAGTGGTGCCATGTGCAAGGAAACACCTAGATCAGATTCCAAAGGTTATGAAAGAAGCTCATGATACACCTCTGTCTATTCATCCAGGTAGTACCAAGATGTACCAAGACATTCGTCAGAGATTCTGGTGGTCTAATATGAAGCAAGACATTGCTCGTTATGTTGCTGAGTGTGACGTTTGCCGTCGTATCAAAGCAGAACATCAAAGGCCTGCTGGAACTCTACAACCTATCTCTATTCCTGAATGGAAATGGGACCATCTCGAAATGGACTTTGTCACTGGTTTTCCCAAATCACAGAAAGGTAATGATGCTATTCTTGTCGTCATTGACCGGCTTTCTAAAGTTGCACACTTCCTGGCCGTCAAAGAAACGATCACTGCTAGTCAGCTGGCAACTCTCTACATGTCCAGGATTGTCTCACTCCACGGTATTCCATTGGTTATCAGCTTAGACCGTGGCATCTTATTCACTTCAAGATTCTGGGCAAGTTTCCAAGAAGCAATGGGAACTCATCTATCTTTCATCACTGCATTTCACCCTCAGTCGCAGGGATAAGTTGAACGCATCAATCAAGTTCTCGAAGACATGCTTCGAGCTTGTGTTATTTCCTTCGACAAGAAATGGGAGGAATCTCTCCCGTATGCTGAGTTCTCTTACAACAATAGCTATCAGGCTAGTCTCAAGATGGCCCCCTTCGAAGTGTTATATGGACGAAAGTGTCGAACCCCTCTGAACTGGTCAGAAACTGGGGAACGTCCACTCTTCGGTCTGGATATTATCCAGCACGCTGAAGAACAAGTCCGCGTCATTCGCGAGAATCTCAAGACTGCTCAGTCACGTCAGAAAAGTCAGTATGATCGTCATCATCAAGACATGGTCTATCAACCCGACGAAAAGGCTTATCTTCGAGTCACACCAATGAAGGGTGCACACCACTTCGGCATCAAGGGAAAGCTAGCTCCTCGCTATATTGGTCCATTCACTATTCTCGAAAGGCGTGGAAAAGTGGCATACCAGTTGGAGCTTCCGTCGAACCTTTCTCAGGTTCACGATGTGTTTCATGTGTCATAGCTTCGCCGCTGCTTCAAGGACCCAGTCCGCGCAGTCGATCATGAAGTGCTCGAGTTGCAACAAGACTTCTCCTATAAAGAGCAACCGGTCTGCATTCTCGACCAAGCTGAACGCCGCACACATCAGAAGGCGATAAAGTTCCTCAAGGTCCAGTGGTCGCATCACTCTGAAGACGAAGCCACTTGGGAACGCGAGGATCGTCTGCGTGAAGAATACCCCGAACTGTTTCCTTCTACCTCCTAAATCTCGGGACGAGATTTCTTGTAGTGGAGGAGATTTGTAACGCCCAGATAATTAAGCTACAGTAATACTCTACTAATGATGCCACGTCATCGCTTTTACTGTTACTAGAAGTCACTTTGGTTCAAACCGCTTCGAAGCCAAATTAAAATAAAGCCAAACAAATAAAGTTTTCAAATGACAAAACAAAAATGTTCAAAGTGTTGCAAATATTCCATAGATAATGATGGTGGTGACACAACACTTTTGTAAAGTAATTAAATGCCCTCTTCTGAATATAACAATGGCTAAAGATAATTGCTAAATGAATTTTAAATTATAAAAGTACTCCCTCTGTAAACTAATATAAGAGCGTTTACATCACTACTTTAGTGATCTAAATGCTCTTATATTAGTTTACGGAGGGAGTACTAAACTTTTTTATTTTGAACCTCTAACTAAATGTGGCAGTGGTATATTTAATAGTACTAATTGAGAGTCTAGGTTTGTTTTTTTATAAATGTAAAAGCAGAATAAAACTAAATAGAAAATAGAAAAGGAAAAATAAGAAAAGGAAAAGCAAAAGACAAAAACATAAAAAAGGGGAAAACCCCCCTAGGCCACTTGGCCCAGCCGGCCGAAGCGGCTCAAGCCACCAGGCCCACTTCACCCCCCCCTGTTTCCCCCTCCTCTGTTCACAGAGGGGGCGTGGACAGCACCGATGGCCGCCACGGCCCCGACCATCACCGTGGCGACCATCCGGCGACTACCCGGTGGCATCGGCGCCTATATGACCTAGCCCGTCGACCCCGCGCCCCGGGTCAAACCCTAACCCCTCTTCCCTCGTACTCAACCTGCCGCCCCCTCACGAGACCCCCTTCAACGAGCTCGTTTGCTCGCTGTGTCGCTGTGTCGTCGCCGTTGCCGCGACCACCGGCCACCTCGAGCGCTGCCAGGTTGCCCACGGGCCCCGCCTCGTCATCTTCTTCCTCTTCGACGAGCTACGAGGACTCGGGCGCCCCGCGACGCTGCCCTGAGCCCTCCTTCCTCCTCTGCTCCGCCGGCCGTCGACGCCAAATCCGGCGACCTCGAGCCCTCCCCGAGCCCACTCACGCACACCTACAGGACCACGGTGAGCCCGCGGTCTCCCCTCTCTCCCTCACGTCCCGTACGCCATCGCCCCACGTCCTGGCCGGAGCTCGCCCAAGCTCCCGTGCACCTCCGCCGCTACTTCCTCGCAACGACGGCCACCCCCGCACCGCAGCCTGCCTCCCCTCGCGCTTGACCGTGTCGCTCGCAGCCCCGCCCTGAGCCCCGCTGCAGCTCCGGCCGGCTGTGCCCCTCCGCCGAAGCCCCGCCGTGGCCACGCGCGCCGGCGCCCGCGCCCACCGGTGTCCTGCTGCCCGCCGCCCGCGGCCGCGGCCATCACCGCCTCCGTCCCGTGGCCTCGCCACCTCAGTGATGGCGCGCGCCCTCGCTAACTCCCGCTCGCCTCCGTCAAAGGCCACGCCGGGGCCTCGCCTGGCCGCGCCGGCCCTCCCCTGGTCGCGCTGTCCGTTGCCTCCGTGCGGGTGCATGGACGCCCGCACCCGTTACGCCCGCCCCACAAGGCCTTTGGGCCACTGGCCTTAGGGCCCCACCCCCTTTTAAATATAATAAAAAAGTTTTTTTAAATAATAATATTAATAAATAAATAAATTAACTTAGTTAATCTAGATTAATTAGGCTAATTACTTAGTTTAGTTAATCAAAACTTGTAGTTAGTTAGTTGTCTCTATGATAGTGGGCCCCGCTCAGCAGGTTTGACCAGTCAATGGTCAACTCTGTTGACTGTTGACTGGGTCAACAGGGACCCCCTGGCCCACATGTCATCCTCTGTGTGCACTTCTGTGTACACAGAGCTGGGTACCCATAGCAATTTATTATTTAATTTCGAATTAATAATAATTTCGGAATATTAATAAAACATTGAAAAATCATATAAAATAATCCGTAACTCGGATGAAAAAGATTTATATATGAAAGTCGCTCAGAATTTCGAGACGAACCCGGATATGTGGTCCATTCGTCCGCCACACATCCTTAGCATACCGAACATGGAACAATCCCCCTCCGGTTCGCCTGTCCGAAAATGCCTAACACCGGGAATGCTTTCTCGGGTGTTTTCCTCCTTCGCCGGTATCGGGTAGTACTGCGTTAGAACACCCCTAGCATTGCTTATTGCCATGTCGTGCATCTGTATTGCATCTGTGTGCTATGTATTTATTGTTTCTTCCCCCCTCTTCTCTCCGGTAGACCCCGAGACTCCTGTTGATGCCTTGGTGATCGACTACGTCGATGGCGACATTCCTTCCATTTCAGCAGAGCTTCCAGGCAAGCCCCCCCCCCTTTGATCATCCCGATATCGCCCATTCCCTTCTCTCTTATGCTTGCATTAGATTTTGCTATTGTTATTGTTTGATCCTATTCTCATGCATAGCCTGCTTTTGTACCTGCTATTGTTACCTACATGCTATGCTAAACTGCTTAGTATAGGTTGGATAGTGATCCAGCAGTGAACCCCCTCCTTGTCCTTGTTGCCCCTGCTTCATCATCGACGACTAGACCAACGTGATCGAAGACCGGAGCCCGACTATCCTTGTTGCCCCTGCTTCATCATCGACGACTCGCGCAACGTGATCGAAGACCGGAGCCCGACACTTCACGTCACATCACACCCCCTTTGTTGCTCGACTCTGCAGAGGTACTATCGGGTGCCGAGGGTGAAACCTCGTAACGCACTCATGATGATAACTCTGTAGTGTAGGTATTCGGTCATGGTCATCGAGGGTGATTCCTCTTTCTCCATTCCCGATACGACTCTGTCGTGCAACCCCTCAAGTGTGAACCTCGGGGGTGATTCCTCTTAGTTTGCCTTGACGGACACATCGAGTGGAATTCGTCGGGGGTGATTCCTCGGGTTTTCCACCTTTATGTTTTGGACACACAGTTACATGGACTTTACTTGAGACCTTTGTGAAAGGTGGGCGGGCCCGGAGAGCACCCGCGGGAGTTCTTACGGTGGCGGCTAGCTGTTTAGCGCTATCACCCAGGAGGGGTGATAGCTCCGGACTTGTCCCGACAGCTGTCACTTCTGTCAATAATGCACTAAAAGATTTGGGTATTTGTTCAGAGTTGGCATCTAGCCTTTACGCACTAACCACCACGCGAGAATAGTTATGGGCCTCGGCGTCGTGGTATCAGCCAAAGCTTTGTCAGACGTCCAGTTCAGCATTGCGGCACGGCTGGTCCGACGCCATCCAGTATAGAGGTGGTGCCTGGTCCGCCCTGCTCGCAACGACCCGGAGTGCAACGGGCGATGGCCCATGACCCCGGAGTGCTTAGGATGTAGACCGGCGGGGACCTCTCTGCTGAGCCTAGGTAGGGCTACGATGTGTTGATCTTCTGAGGCCGGACATTGACCTAGAAAGGTGTGTCCGGCCAGAGGTGATCGAGCGTGAGGGTAACGTGGTGCACCCCTGCAGGGAAGTTATCTATTCGAATAGCCGTGTCCACGGTAACGGACGTTCAGTCTTATATCCTGATCTATTATAACTAGAAATGGATACTTGAGATATGTGATGGATATGTGGCTGCGAGATTACTTTCTCGCAGGGAGTCGAGGAAGGATCTCTAGGCTGTTAATACTACAACATGTTTGTTAATTATAAACTGCTATTATGTATTTCCATCTATTGCTGCAAGATGGTGCTTTCCAGAAGATGCTTGAAGATGCTAGTCTTCGATAGGCTAGGCTTTCCCCTCCTCTTCTGGAATTCTGCAGTTCAATCCACATATACAGCTTTTCCTTTGATAATGATGCATACTTAGTATAGATCTGATGCTTGCGAGTACTTTGGATGAGTACTCACGGTTGCTTTGCTCCCCCTTTTCCCCCTTCTTTCTTCTTTCTGGTTGTTGCAACCAGATGGCGGATCCTAGGAGCCAGATGCCACCCCGGTCGACTACTACTACTACCCCGATGGAGCCTACTACTACGTGGAGACAGCTGACGACCAGGAGTAGTTAGGAGGTCCCACGCAGGAGGCCTTGCCTCTTCGATCGTTGATGTTTGTGTTAGCCTTCTTAAGGCAAAACTTGTTTAACTTATGTCTGTACTCAGATATTGTTGCTTCCGCTAACTCTGTTGCTTTCGAGCTTCTGTATTCGAGCCCTCGAGGCCCCTGGCTTGTAATATGAAGCTTGTATTATTTTATTTGTGTCTAGAGTTGTGTTGTGATATCTTCACGTGAGTCCCTGATATTGGTCGTACACATTTGCGTGCATGATTAGTGTACGGACAAATCGGGGGCGTCACAATTCAGATCCTGAAAAGCTGGAGAGGCACCGTAGCTAGCTCAAGAACTCGAGAACACTCAAATATACACCAAAGCAGGACTAGGGTATTACGCATCCTCGCGGCCCGAACCTGGGTAAACGATCGATGTGCTGACTCTTAGACCTACTCTTTGCACAACTTCGTGCCCGCCAACCGTAGAAGGGATTCTAGTGATCCCATAGCTGTCGTTTCATACCGACAAAGCTCGAACCCAAATCGGAGAAATGTGTCTTCATAGGATACCCAAAGGAAAATGTTGCGTACACCTTCTATCACATATCCGAAGGCAAGATATTCGTTGCTAAGAATGGATCCTTTCTAGAGAAGGAGTTTCTCTTGAAAGAAGCGAGTGGGAGAAAAGTAGAACTTGGTGAGCTATTTGTACCTTCTTCCGAATTGGAAAGTAGTTCATCACAGAAATCAGTTCTAGTGATTCCTACACCAATTAGTGAGGAAGCTAATGATGATGATCATGAAACTTCATATCAAGTTACTACCAAACCTCGTAGGTCAACCAGAGTACGTTCCGCACCAGAGTGGTACGGTAATCCTGTTCTAGAAGTCATGTTACTAGACCATGATGAACCTACGAACTATGAGGAAACGATGATGAGCCCAGATTCCACAAAATGCCTTGAGGCCTTGAAATGTGAGATGGGATCCATGTATGAGAACAAAGTGTGGACTTTGGTTCACTTGCTCGATGATCGGCAAGACATTGAAAATAAATGGATCTTTAAGAAGAAGAGTGATGCCGACGGTAATATTACTGTCTACAAAGCTCGACTTGTTGCGAAAGATTTTCAACAAGTTCAAGGAGTTTACTACGATGAGACCTTCTCACCCGTAGCGATGCATAAGTCTGTCTGAATCATGTTAGCAATTGCCGCATTTTATGACTATGAAATCTGGAAAATGGATGTCAAAATTGCATTCCTTAATGGATATCTCAAAGAAGAGTTGTATATGATGTAACCAGAAGGTTTTGTCGATCCTTAAGGTGCTAACAAAGTGTGCAAACTCCAGCGATCCATCTATGGACTGGTCCAAGCATTTCAGAGTTGAAATATACAATTTGATGAGGTGATCAAAGCATATGTGGTTTTATACAGACTTTTGGAGAAGCCTGTATTTACAAGAAAGTGAGTGGGAGCTCTGTAGCATTTCTGATATTATATGTGGATGACATATTGTTGATTGGAAATGATGTAGAATTTCTGGATAGCATAAAAGGATACTTGAATAAGAATTTTCGAATGAAAGACCTCGGTGAAGCTGCTTATATATTGGGCATCAAGATCTATAGAGATAGATCAAGACGCTTAATTGGACTTTAACAAAGCACATACCTTGATAAAGTTTTGAAGAAGTTCAAAATGGATCAGTTAAAGAAATGGTTCTTGCCTGTGTTACAAGGTGTGAAGTTGAGTCAGACTCAATACCCGACCGCTGTAGAATATAGAGAGAAAATGAAAGTCATTCCCTATGCTTCAGCCATAGGTTCTATCATGTATGCAATGTTGTGTACCTGACCTGATGTGTGTCTTGCTATAAGTCTAGCAGGGAGGTACCAAAGTAATCCAGGAGTGAATCACTGGACAGCGGTCAAGAACATCCTGAAATACCCGAAAAGAACGAAGGCTATGTTTCTCGTATATGTAGGTGACAAAGAGCTCATCGTAAGCAGCTACGTCCATGCAAGCTTTGATACTGATCCGGATGACTCTAAGTCACAAACCGGATACATATTTTTGTTGAACAGTGGAGCTGTCAGTTGGTGCGGTTCCAAGCAGAGCGTCGTGGCAGGATCTACGTGTGAATAGGAGTACATAGCTGCTTCAGAAGCAGCAAATGAAGGAGTCTGGATGAAGGAGTTCATATCCGATCTAGGTGTAATACCTAGTGCATCAGGTCCAATGAATTTTTTTGTGACAATACTGGAGCAATATCCTTGGCGACGGAATCCAGGTTTCACAAGAGAACCAAGCACATAAAGAGACACTTCAACTCCATCCG
This sequence comes from Secale cereale, assembly GCA_902687465.1. Classification (NCBI taxonomy): domain Eukaryota; kingdom Viridiplantae; phylum Streptophyta; class Magnoliopsida; order Poales; family Poaceae; genus Secale; species Secale cereale. The sequence continues at coordinate 499,040,807 of LR738714.1, forward strand.
TGATCAAGTCAAGGAGGGAGACATAGAGATTTGCAAAATACATACGGATCTGAATGTCGCAAACCCGTTGACTAAGCCTCTTCCACGAGCAAAACATGATCAACACCAAGACTCCATGGGTGTTAGAATCATTACTATGCAATCTAGATTATTGACTCTAGTGCAAGTGGGAGACTGAAGGAAATATGCCCTAGAGTCAATAATAAAGTTGTTATTTATATTTCCTTATATATCATGATAAATGTCTTTTATTCATGCTAGAATTATATTAACCAGAAACTTGATACATGTGTGAATACATAGACAAAATAGAGTGTCCCTAGTATGCCTCTACTAGACTAGCTCGTTAATCAAAGATGGTTAAGTATCCTAACCATAGACATGTGTTGTCATTTGGTGAACGGGATCACATCATTAGGAGAATGATGTGGTGGAAAAGACCCATCTGTTAGCTTAGCATATTGATTGTTCAGTTTTATTGCTATTGCTTTCTTCATGACTTATACATGTTCCTCTCACTATGAGATTATGCAACTCCCGAATACCGGAGGAACACCTTGTGTGCTATCAAACGTCACAACGTAACTGGGTGATCATAAAGATGCTCTACAGGTGTCTCCGAAGGTGTTTGTTGAGTTGGCAGAATAGGATTTGTCACTCCGAGCGTCGGAGAGGTATCTCTGGGCCCTCTTGGTAATACACATCACTATAAGCCTTGCAAGCAAATGACTAATGAGTTAGTCATGAGATGATGTATTACAGAATGAGTAAAGAGACTTGCCGGTAACGAGATTGTACTAGGTATGATGATACCTACGATCGAATCTCGGGCAAGTAACATACCGATGACAAAGGGAACAACATATGTTGTTATGCGGTTTCACCGATAAAGATATTTGTAGAATATGTAGGAGCCAATATGAGCATCCAGGTTCCGCTATTATTCATTAATCTAAGATATGTCTTAGTCATGTCTACATAGTTCTCGAACCCGTAGGGTCCGCACGCTTAACGTTCGATGACGATTTGTATTATGAGTTATGTGTTTTGGTGACTGAAGTTTTTTCGGAGTCTCGGATGAGATCACAGACATGACGAGGAGTCTCGAAATGGTCGAGGGGTAAAGATTCATATATTGGAAGGTTGTATACAGACACCGGAATGGTTCCGGAGAGGTTCGGGGATTTATCGGAGTACCGGGAGGCTATCGGAACCCCCCGGGAAAGTTAATGGGACTATTAGGCCATAGTGGGGAGAGGGAGGCTACCACAAGAGGTGCCCCCCAAGCCCAAACCAAATTGGACAAGGGCTGGGGGCGCGGCCCCCCTTTCCTTCTCCCTCTCCCTCCCTTTCCTCTTTCCCCTATGCATTGGAAGGAAGGGGGCGAATCCTACTAGGTTTGGAGTCCTCCCATGGAGTGCCACCCCTAGGGCCGGCCTCCTCCTCCTCCCCTCCTTTATATACGTGGGCAGAGGGCACCCCAAAGGACACACTAGTTTCTCTTAGCCGTGTGCGGTGCGCCCTTCCACAGATTACACCTTAGATCATATTGTCGTGGTGCTTACGCGAAGCCCTGCGTGGATCACATCACCAACACCGTCACCACGCCGTCGTGTTGACGGAACTCTCCCTCGAGCATCTGCTGGATCAAGAGCTCGTGGGACGTCATCGTGTTGAACGTGTGCTGAACACAGAGGTGCCGTACGTTCGGTACTTGGATCGGTTGGATCGTGAAGACGTTCGACTACATCAACCGCGTTAACATAACGCTTCCGCTTTCGGTCTACGAGGGTACTAGACACACTCTCCCCACCTCATTCCTATGTACCTCCTAGATAGATCTTGTGTGAGCGTAGACTTTTTTTAAATCGCATGCTACTTTCCTCAACAGCCCACCCATCGGACCGGGAACCGTCGCCCGTCCGCTAGTCATTAGCATGCCACTTCGGCTGGCCCTCACCATCATGCCACTCCCTCGTCATGACCACCTCACCGAACGTGGGAGTAAGAGGGGGATGAGGTTGATAGCGGTGGAGTGAACGAGCAAAGAGCCCAAGTAGACGCACATCATCCAATCGCACAGAAAACCCTAGTTTCGAGTCGTTCGATCCCCTAGGGATCCAGATCCAACGAACGGTAGGATCCGACAGGTCCAGGAAGGCCTCGGGGGCACAAAGGCTTCGTGGACCGGCCACGATCGCGTCCCACTCAACGGGCGGGCCCCAACGGCCAGCCCAGGCCCATCCAATACCATGGCCCCCACCAGCCCATCCAATGGCTCAATGCCCTCGGATTCGAAATCCCCTGGCGGTAGCGGCGACGGTGCCACTGCCGGCCCTGAGCACGCGACTGGCCGGTAGCCGACTTCGGGGAAGAATGGAATCAACCGGATGACAGATCCCTCCTCTGTCGCCCCCGACTGCCTAGCCCCAAGGGGAAGAGGACCAAACATCTGGGTTCCGGCAGGTCGTCCTCCAGGCGCCTCCAAGTTCCAGACTTGTCTGTGTCTCCCAAGGACCCCCACCCCCCGATCGCCGTGGCTGCCGGAGGCACTCCAAGCCATGCCTGCACCAGCGACTCGGCAGCCGCCAGCTCACACGACGGACCGCGAAGGGAATCCGTCTCCACCTCGACCAAATCTGCCCAGCTGAGCCTGCGATCGACAACCCCACCCCCACCGCTCAGCCACCACCGCCAGGACCGCGCCCTACACCCGTAGAGTAAGTACCGGCGTTCCGCTTCAGGAGCCGCGGCCGGAGCCCCCACCTCGTCCGTCCCCGCCAGCACGCCGGGCCGACAACAATGCCCTCACGTTTTGTTAGATAATAACGAGAATAAACGAGACAGAGAAACACAGATTTAACGTGGAAACCCTTGCGGGAGAAAACCACGGATGCACGAAGGCGCAATCACTATGAGGAGGAGTATTACAAGAACGAGACGACAGGACGTCTTAGGTGCGACTACGTGGGGTATATAAGAGGGCAATACAAGAGAGTCCTTGGAGGACAAGTAAACGAGTTGTACTCGTACACGTCGACGTCAACGGAAAGGCCCACACCTGTTGTACTACGTCTAGTCCAACATGGTATAATTTGGATCATAATTTAACAATCTCCACCTTGATCCAAATTCCCTCCAGTAGTTGGAAAAAGTAAATAACTCCATCCAAATCAGCATAAACACCTTGTGCGTCAAAGTCCATAGGACTAGTGAGAAATACCAACTAAGCCTGAGCAAAGCTCAAACTTATTGGTAGGAACTGGCTTTGTCATCATATCAGCTGGATTATCATGAGTGCTTATCTTGCATACCTTCAAATCACCTTCAGCAACAACATCTCAAATATAGTGAAATCTGACATCAATGTGCTTCGTTCTATCATGATACATTGGATTCTTTGTAAGATATATAGCACTTTGACTGTCACTAAATACGGTAGGGCAAGATAAATCTCCACAAAGCTCAGCGTACAAACCTTTCAACCAGATAGCTTCTTTGCATGCCTCAGAAATAGCCATATACTCGGCATCAGTAGTGGAACAAGCCACAATAGACTGCAAAGTTACTCTCCAACTCACAGCACAGCCACCAATGGTGAAAACATAACCCGTGAGTGATCTTATCTTATCCAAATCACCAGCAAAATCAGAATCAACAAAACCAACAAGTCTATCTCCAGTTTTCCCAAACTGTAAATAAGCATTATAAGTACCTCGCAGGTATCTGAAAATCCACTGAACTGCTTTCCAATGCTCTTTTCCAGGATTAGCCATGTATCTACTGACAACACTCAATGCATATGATAAATTCGGACGGGAACAAACCATGGCATACATAAGTGAACCAACTGCACTCGAATAGGGAACTCTAGACATGGACTCAATATATGCATCTGACTTAGGACATAAAGCTGATGATAATTTGAAGTGTGCAGCTAACGGAGTACTTACTGGCTTGGCATTATGCATATTAAAACGACGAAGAACTTTATCAATATATCCCTTCTGACTTAGATATACCTTTCCAGACGGCCTATCTCTGGATATTTCCATGCCAAGAATTTTCTTTGCTGCACCCAAATCCTTCATCTCAAATTAATTACTCATTTGCTTCTTTAGTTCATTAATATCTGACATACTCTTTGCAGCAATTAGCATATCATCAACATAAAGGAGCAAATAAATAGTTGAACCTTTGACAGTTTTCAAATAAACACAACTATCATAATTTTACCTTTTGAAACCTTGAGAGAGCATAAAGGTGTCAAATCTCTTGTACCACTGTCTAGGGGATTGTTTCAATCCATAAAGAGATTTCTTTAACTTGCAGACAAGCTTTTCTTTTCCAGGAATAAAAAACCTTCAGGTTGTTCCATATAAATATCCTCTTCTAATTTTCCATGTAAGAATGCAGTTTTAACATCCAATTGTTCAAGCTCAAAATCATGCATGGCAACAATACTGAGTAAAGTGCGAATAGAGCTATGCTTCACAACAGGAGAAAAGACTTCGTTATAGTCAATACCTGGAATCTGGCTATAACTTTTAGCAACTAACCTTGCTTTATATCTTGTCTCGTCATTAGGAGAAACACCTTCTTTCCTCTTGAAAACCCACTTGCAACGAATAGGTTTCTTCTCTCTAGGCAATTTTACTAAATCCCAAATGCCATTCTTTTCAAGTGATTCCATCTCATCATGCATAGCAGTCATCCACTTATTACTATCACCGGAAATAATAGCCTCGGAATATGAAGAAGGCTCAGCATTACCTTCAATTTCCTTTGCAACAGATAAAGCAAAAGAAATAATATTGCACTCTTCAATTAACCTTTTAGGTTTATCAATACCCCGCCTAACTCTGTCACGTGCAAGATTCCAACTGGGTGGAACAATAGGCTGATTTGGAGTGGGAGTGACATGTTCATCATCAACGACGGGTTCATCATGTGCATCAAAAATTTCATTACCAGATGTATCACCTGAATCAATAACATGCTCCACCTGAACAGTAGGATGCTGAATAGTAGCCTGATGTTCACTCTGAACAGGAACATTAGTAGATGGAACATCATGTAACATAGCAGATTCATTAAACATAACATTTCTTCTAATAACAACCTTCTGGGTCTCAGGATTCCACAATTTAAAACCTTTAATGCCAGACTTATAACCAAGAAAGATGCACTTAACAGCCCTAGGCTCCAATTTTCCATTATCAACATGAGCATAAGCAGTGCAACCAAAAACTCTTAACTGTGAATAATCAGCAGGTGAACCAGACCATACCTCAATTGGAGTTTTCTTATTTAGAGCAATAGATGGTGAACGGTTAATGAGATAACAAGCAGTGGAAGCAGCCTCAGCCCAAAAACGCTTATGCAAACCTGCATTGGACAACATGCAACGGGCTCTGGAAATAATGGTTCTGTTCATACGCTCAGCAACACCGTTTTTTTGAGGAGTATAAGGAACAGTGTAGTGTTTGACAATGCCTTCAGACTTGCAATAATTCTTAAATTGCTTAGAACAGAATTCCATACCATTATCAGTGCGAAGTATTTTTACCTTCTTTTTAGTTTGTCTTTCAATCATAATCTTCCACTCCTTAAATGCTGAGAATGCTTGCCATTTATGCTTCAAGAAATAAGGCCAAACTTTTCTTGAATAATCATCAATTATAGTCAGCATGTAACTAGCACCACCTAATGACTTCTTGCGAGATGGTCCCCATAAATCAGAATGCACATAATCAAGAATACCTTCAGTTGTATGAGTCGAAGTATTGAACTTCACCCTCTTGTGCTTGTCGAAGATACAATGCTCACAAAATTTCAATTTACCAGTTTCGTATCCTTTAAGAAGACCTCTCTTATTTAACTCTGCCAAACCAAGTTCACTCATATGTCCAAGACGCATATGCCAAAGGTTAGCAGCATCACAATCAGAATTCTTTGAAATAATTGGAGTAGCGTTACCTGAAATGGTAGAACCTCGAAGGTAATAAAGACCATTGGTCGAACTTAAGTCACCTTTCATCACAATAAGGGAACCTCAGGTGACCTTCAAAACACTATCTCCACCTGAATACTTGTACCCCTTTGCATCAAGGGCACTCACAGATAAGATTTCTCTTCATCTTCGGAATATACCGAACATCTGTCAAAGTTATGATTGTGCCATCAAACATCTTGATTCGAACGGAACCTATGCCTTCAATCTTGCATGGTGAATTATCAAAACCCAAAACGGAACCAACAGCAGTAGTTGAATCAAAAGTAGTAAACCAATCTCTATGCGGGCACATATGAAAAGTACATGCAGTGTCAAGTACCCACTCATCATTGGTCTCAGCACATCCAGCAGTAACGACAAGAGCATCATCGGAACTATCATCACGAGCAACGTTAGCAGAATTTTCACCTTGTTTATTACCTTTTCTCTTTTCCTTGTTCTGCAACTTGAAACACTCGGAGATTTCATGCCCGTCTCTCTTGCAATATCTGCAATACTTCTTGTCTCTGGATTGCGACCGGCCCCTGTGGCCGTTCTTACTTTTGCCTCTGTTTCCATTATTGGAGTTCTTCTCTTGCCACAAACAGATAATCCCTCGACTTGGAATGAACTCGAACCATCATGAGGCACCATTAATTTCATCTTCTCCTTAGAGTTCAAAGCTTCATAAACTTCATTAAGTGTGAGAGTATCACAACTGTATAATATGGTGTCTCTAAAATTGGTATAAGAAACTTGGCAGTGAACAAAGTAACATTAAAGCAGTATCTTCCTCTTCATACTTAACCTTCATTGCAGCTAGATCGGATATGATCTCTTTAAATTCAGAAATATGATTTAAAACATTACCTCCCTCGGGTAACCTGTGCAGGAATAATTTTTTGCTTCAAATGCATCTTGCTGGTAAGATCTTTTGTCATGCAAATGCTTTCCAGCTTGAACCATAGAGCGGCGGCAGTTTTCTCGCTCAAAACTTCCTGCAAAATATTATTATGCAAATGGAGTTGAATTTGTGACAAAGCCTTACGATCCCTTCTTTTCTCATCAGCGGTCCAGTCCTGAATTCGGTCCTTCCCAAAACTATCCAGTGCATCATCATAGTCGACCTGTGCCAACAACGCCCGCATCTTGACTTGCCATAGCGTAAACCTTGTGTCACGGTCCAGCAGCGGAAGATCGTACTTCATGGATGCCATGAGTAGATAAATCTTCACGTGACGAACTAGTAGCAGCAGCTTCAACACAAATCGGCTTTTGTACCTAGGGACTTGAAGCGGCCAGCCGCAGCAATTCGGCGGAACGGCCAGGAACGGCTGTAGCCACACGCCGATGTAAAATAGTTGTAGGAACGGATTGGAACGCAGCGGCCGATGAGTTGATTTGACGGCCACGCGGTGAGGTTTGTCTCCGATCCGGAACACGAGACTAGCCTCCGTAGATTTTGCAGCCATGCGAAGCGGTCGGTCTCGGCGATTTGCAGCGGGCGGCGGCGTGCGGACGCACAACCCTAATATCTCTTGATCTCAAATCTCGTATACGAACATCAGCTCTGTATACCACTTGTTAGATAATAACAAGAATAAACGAGACAGAGAGACACGGATTTAACGTGGAAACCCTTGCGGGAGAAAACCACGGACGCACGAAGGCGCAATCACTATGAGGAGGAGTATTACAAGCACGAGACGACAGGACGTCTTAGATGCGACTACGTGGGGTATATAAGAGGACAATACAAGAGAGTCCTTGGAGGACAAGTAAACGAGTTGTACTCGTACACGTCGACTTCAACGGAAAGGCCCACACCTGTTGTACTACGTCTAGTCCAACATGGTATAATTTGGATCATAATTTAACACGGTTGCCCACGTAGTCGCCCTACATCCTCCAACTCTTCGCGCTGGTGCAGACTCTATCATATTCTATTTCATCAATCTTAGTGATGCTAGCAACTTCATCGCATTTTCTTATTTGTGCTACCTAGATCAGCTAAGTTGTTGACGATGATATTGTTGATCTTACTACTGAAGCATTTCGTGAGTCGACGCAGATTATTTTCACTGAATAAGCATGTGAAGTGACAATTGGAATATGATGTGCATTGTTGAACAAGATATGCATTATTGTTTTTGTCCTTTAGTACAAATTCACATCTAGCTACAGTTGGTGATGGAGCCACTTGCTCTTGCTCCTATATGTACATTGACCATGGGAATACAAAATATCCACCATGGGACCTCCAAGAGACACACATGACTGACCTTTTGACCATCTTCATCGTTCAGAGTGCCCAAAGCCTTTGACCTAACCGGAGTGATCAACTAGTCATGCTCCATGTCACGCCAGAGGAGAGGCACAGCAAGAGTCCAAGACTTCTACACATCCATCTTATAGTTTCATAGTTTGCCACAGACGAATGATAACACTTACCCATAGACCCAAGCCAGTGTTCTGATTGTGACGTGTTTGTTTTCAACCGTCATTGTCGACAACCACCAACCTATCAAGGCCGTTAGTGGGGAACCTTCACGCTTGACATATTTCAAATCAGGGGCAGAGAGTTGTCTGTTCTTGCATTGGGGTCTGTTCTTGCGTTGGGGCTTCTATTCTTACATTATTCTAGTGGTTGACACATTCACAGAGAGGGTCAACATGCACTCAGCAAAGAAACTCCTTTGCTTGCATGCCATTAGGTTCACCGTACACCGGGCCACCCTGCTGATTTGATTTGCCTCTTCAGTTAGAATATATGCTGCGCGTGCTTAATGCTGCCTATCCTTGTTTTGTCTCTCTCCCTTTCCTAAAGGTGGAGGGTCCTTTTCTAGTCATTCACGTAGATATAATATAACCATTTGAGGAGCTTTATTAGCTCGCCTACAAAAGGACCTTTATTAGTAGGCGTGACGGCCTTGAATTGCTTGATTGTGGTCTGTGTACTCTTCCTAACCATGTTGTAAATGTGGACATGATAGGGAGGGGGTGGGGGATGGGGTGGTGATTCTTCCTGTCTCTTGTCGAAGCTCAAGTTGAAAACTTTGCCACCCCACCTTGGTTGACATCTCACCCCAATGGCCATTGACACTGAATTCTGAGCCTGCAAAGGAAAAGTTCTTCCTCTTGTCCATGCTTTCTCAGTTAACTATCTGGAGTGCAGAATGGGTGTCCTGCACCACGGATGGGGATAGGGTGGCGGCACTGGAAACGATTTTCCTTTTCGCAATGCAATCCGAAGTTGTTTATCCCTTATTAAACAAGACCCTGCCGTCCCTCTCAAACATTCCTTTGCATTTGATGAGACAGCCGGCTGACCCCTCCAGAGGACTGGTTTACTGATAAGTATAGGGGCGTCCATCCCCTTCCTCTGACTAAATTATTGAGAATGCCAACGTTTATGGGTCAGATCAGGGCGGTGATCAGTTAAGAGTTTGGTAATAAGAATTTAATAACTGGAGTGGACGTCGCCGTAATTCTTTGCGAGCGTCCACCACTCTTGCGTGTCTAGTGCTCGATCAGGAAATCAAGGAGTTGTAATTTTTTTTTTTTTGTCTTAACAGATTAGAAAACAAACGTTCTGCCATTTTGAGTGTTGACCGAATGCTCTTACGCTGACAAGTGTCACGAGCAATTCTGGTTTTCCCACTGAAGTTTTGGTATTAAACTCTGAATCTGCTTTTTATTTTATTCTAGAATGTATGGGGTCCAAGGATATTATTGGTACGAAGAAAGGCCTGAGGCATGCTGCGTCTGATGGGACAAAATTTAAGCTTGTACTCCCCTGTCGACTCTTGTACCTAGCCACGTGTCGGGGTGTCATTCCTTCCTTCCTGGTGAGAGTTGCTGTAGTGCCCAATTTCAGTTTTAATACAAGTATCAGCAGTTCATGTTTATTCTGTGGTTAATATTTGCACTAGCCCACTGCGCAAAATCTCAGTCTAAGAGCATCTCTAGCAGACCCGTATAATCACTGACCCGCAAAATAACTGCCTGCCAAAATACGGGTCCAGGGAAAAATTGCAGCCGGATCAGACCCCGCAAACACGGCTGACCCAAAAATATATTTGCGGGGCGCGGCAAAATTCTCACCCCAACCCGCGAAAACGCGGATTCTCACCCTCGCCCCGTCGGCGCCTTGTATATAGCGGCGGCGGTTGGCGTAAGGAAGGAGGGCATTCCAACCCGCGCTTTTCCCCGCCCACCGTTGTCGGGCTGCCACTGAGCGATCGCTTAGATTCCGGCCACACCAGCGGTCAGGATCACGCCGACGGGCCCCTACACGCCCGAGACTGTCCACCACTTCCTCCTACCTCGGCCAGCCGGAAAGTTGCAGATCGACGGCGCTTTGTCGCGGTCGCCGGATTTGGCATTCCGGCCACCGGTAGCTACGCCAAGCCATGGATTGGCCGGAGAGCACCCCGCACGTCCCCGGCAAAGCCCCAGTGCCGCATGCAGGGCACTGGTTCGTCCTCTAGCCGCCGCCGTCGTCGGTTTCCCGGCAAGGATTGGGCCAGCCGTCGCCCCGGATCGGCGCTAGCGCAGCGGCTTGCCGGCTCGGCGATGCCGCTCATACAGTTCATTTTTTTTGCCTTACTATTTAAATATTAGATCTAGCACGAGTGAAATATTTGAATAGTAAGATGACGGCATGGATTCCTTCCTTACTATTCAAATATTCCGGGCCGATGCCGCAAAATTTGGTTCTTGTATTTTTGTCTTACTATTCAAATATTTGGTGAATTATTATGTATCCAATGACTTTGAAGGAAATAAAAAAGCAAAGAAATGTGTTTTAATACCCTTTGTGAAATGCAAATTACGGTTTTGCGGGCCGACGCGGGCGGCGGTCAAGCAGACCCCACAAAGCGGACCCGTATACCGTTTTTCAACGAAACTGTAAACACGTTTTGCGGGTCGGCATTTATACGGGTCTGCTAGAGATGCTTTAAGTGAACTTGTTGAAACATGAATATGTATTTGTTTTTGGACACAGTACAAACACCGATACTCACATGCACACACATATAATTATTTCTATAAATACACACAGACATATCCTTTCCCTATGAGCATCTCCGAGAGTCGAAGCCAGCGGGTTAGATCTTGAAATTTACTAGGCCATCGTATGTACCTCACCATCTGATGGAAAGGTAACCTCCCACTGAAAAAATATTTTGCCTTTATGATCCCCGGTGAGTTGAGGGTACGACCGCCCTCCTAATCATCCAACAGGTTGGTTATCTTTCTTTTTTAGAAAAGAAGGATTACCCCTGACCTTTGCATCTAGACGATGCATGCAGTCATTTTATTAATTATTCGCAAAGACCTTAAAAAGTAGTAATTCCGTTTATCCGAAGCCACCTTCTTAGCAAAATTGTCGATATTCCCAACCACTTGATGAAGGGATGTCGATAGTCCGAACCTAATACCAAACATACATCGCACCAAAGCCTAACATCTAAAGCCGGAGGCCCCAACGGAGCCACATACCGGGTTTGGGGTACAAACCAGTCTGACGCACCCTCATGTGTTGTCGCCGCCGTCTTCTACCAATCCATCTTCAGATCAGAAACTAACACACCGACAATGTCAGGCCTCTCTATCAACGATACCACCATGACGCCAGACAGCGTTCTCTTCCTGCGCGAGTCCATCTTCGCTCATCGGATACCGAGTCTCCACTGCACCACGCCGCCGAGATCCGCTACCATCCATGGGTAAGATGAAGCACCGCTCCACCAAAGAAGCCGTCCATTGGTCCCTCGAGCCCGTGTATGTTGGAAATATGCCCTAGAGGCAATAATAAAAGAGTTATTATTATATTTCCTTGTTCATGATAATCGTTTATTATCCATGCTATAACTGTATTGATTGGAAACTCAAGTACATGTGTGGATAAATAGACAAACTTTGTGTCCCTAGTAAGCCTCTTCAGGACTAGCTCGTTGATCAAAGATGACCGTGGTTTCCAGGTCATAGACATGAGTTGTCATTTGGTAACGGGATCACATCATTAGGAGAATGATGTGATGGACAAGACCCAAACGTTAAACATAGCTTTTGATCGTATCAGTTATCGCTATAGTTTTCTGCATGTCAAGTATAAGTTCCTATGACCATGAGATCATGTAACTCACTGACACCGTAGGAGTACTTTGTGTGTACCAAACGTCGCAACGTAACTGGGTGACTATAAAGGTACTCTACAGGTATCTCCGAAGGTGTCTGTTGAGTTGACATAGATCGAGACTGGGATTTGTCACTCCGTGTGACGGAGAGGTATCTCCGGGCCCACTCGGTAATACGTCATCTCAATGAGCTCAAAGTGACTAAGTGGTTGGTCACGGGATTATGTATTACGGAACGAGTAAAGAGACTTGCCGGTAACGAGATTGAACTAGGTATAGAGATACCGACGATCGAATCTCGGGCAAGTAACATACCGACGAGACAAAGGGAACTGTATACGGGATTGCCTGAATCCTTGACATCGTGGTTCATCCAATGAGATCATCGAGGAACGTGTGGGAACCAATATGGGTATCCAGATCCCGCTATTGGTTATTGACCTGGGAGTGTCTCGGTCATGTCTGCATAGTTTCCGAACCCGCAGGGTCTACACACTTAAGGTTCGGTGACGCTAGGGTTGTTAGTGAGAACAGTGCATGGTTACCGAAGGTTGTTCGGAGTCCCGGATGAGATCCCGGACGTGACGAGGGTCTCCGGAATGGTCCGGGGACGAAGATTGATATATAGGATGAGAGTGATCGGAGTCCGGAAGTGTTCCGGGGAGTATCGGGAAGTCGGCGGATGACCGAAAGGGGTTTTCGGGGTCCCGGAAAGAGTTTCGGGCCTAATGGGCCACAAAGGGGAGACACAACAGCCCTCATAGGGCTGTGCGCCCCCCCTGGGCCCTCTCCTCATGCGCCAAGGGGGCTGGCCCCCCTAGGGCTGCCGCACCCCTATGGAGTAGGGGGCAAGGCACTTGGGGGGGGGGAACCCTAGCCCCTTGGCCGCCGCCCCCTCCCCATCTGCCCTGGCCGCCGCCCCTAGGGGGTAACCCTAGGGCACCCCTCCCCTCTCTACCCCCCTATATAAAGAGAGGCAGAGGGAGGGCAGCCACACACGTTCGTGCCTCGGCGCTGCCCTCCCTCTCCCACATCCATCTTCGTGAACTCCGCGGTGCTTGGCGAAGCCCTGCTGGAATCCTCCACCACCATCTCCACCACGCCGTCGTGCTGCCGGTGTCTCCATCAACCTCTCCTTCCCCCTTGCTGGATCAAGAAGGAGGAGACGTCCCCGAGCTGTACGTGTGAAGAACGCGGAGGCACCGTTGCTTCGGTGCTTGGATCTTCAGCGATCTGAATCGCGGCGAGTACGACTCCATCAACCGCGTTCTTGAACGCTTCCGCTTAGCGATCTACAAGGATATGTGGATCCAACTCTCCCCTCGTAGATGCATCTCCTAGATTGATCTTGGTGAGCGTAGAATTTTTTTTTGTTTCCCATGCAACGTTCTCCAACAGTGGCATCATGAGCCAGGTTCTTGCGTAGATGCTTTCACGAGTAGAACACAAAAGGGTTTGTGGACGTTGATGTTTAGATTGCTTCCCTCCTTAGTCTTTCTTGATTCAGCGGTATTATGGGATGAAGCGGCCCGAACCAACTTTACATGTCCACGTACATGAGACCGGTTCCATCGACAGACATGTGACTTTTGTTGCATAAGATGGCTGGCGGGTGTCTGTCTCTCCTATCTTAGTTGAATCGGAATAGAAAAAGACGGTCCTTGTAGAAGGTTAAATAGCAACTTAAATATCACCGTTGTGGCTTTGCGTAGGTAAGAAGCGTTCTTGCTAGATACCCATATCAGCCACGTAAAACATGCAACAACAAATTAGAGGACGTCTAACTTGTTTTTGCAGGGTATGTATGTGATATGATATGGCCAATGACATGATGAGATATATTTGATGTATGAGATGATCATGTTGTAATAGTTAATATCGACTTGCATGTCGATGTATACGGCAACCGGCAGGAGCCATAGGGTTGTCTTTAATTTTTGTATGACCTGCATGTCAATCATTAAGCGCTATGTAATGCTTTACTTTATCGCTAAACGGTAGCAATAGTAGTAAGAGCATGGTGGGCGCGCGACAACCCCGATGGCGACACGATGATGGAGATCATGATGATGGGGATCATGGTGTGGCGCCGGTGACGATGGAGATCATGCCGGTGCTTTGGAGATGGAGATCAAAAGCACGAGTTGATGGCCATATCATGTCACTTATGATTTGCATGTGATGTTAATCCTTTTATGCATCTTATTTTGCTTAGGACGACGGTAGCATTATAAGATGATCCTTCACTAAAATTTCAAGATAAAATTGTGTTCCCCCCGAGTGTGCGCCGTTGCGAAGGTTCGTCGTTTCGAAGCACCACGTGATGATCGGGTGTGATAGACTCTACGTTCGCATACAACGGGTGCAAGCCAGTTTTGCACATGCAGAACACTCGTGTTAGACTTGACGAGCCTAGCATGTACAGACATGGCCTCGGAACACGGAAGACCGAAAGGTCGAGCATGAGTCATATAGTAGATATGATCAACATGTAGATGTTCACCATTGACACCACCTCATCTCACGTGATGATCGGACTTGGGTTGGTGAATCTGGATCATGTCACGCTCGAATGACCAGAGGGATGTCAATTTGAGTGGGAGTTATAAATAATTTGATTAGGTAATAACTCACTTATCATGAACAATAGTCTAAAATGTCTTTGCAAATCTTTTGTTGTAGATGGCTCGCGCAGTAGCTCCCCTGAATTTTAATGCGTTCCTAGAGAAAGCTAAACTGAAAGATGATGGGAGCAACTTTGTGGACTGGCTCCGCAATCTGAGGATCATCCTCACAGCTGCCCAAAAGGTTTATGTCCTAAGTGCACCGCTAGGTGAACCCCCCGCTCCGGCCTCTGTGGACGTTATGAACGCCTGGCAGACGCGCTCGGATGACTACTCAGTCGTGTAGTGTGCCATGTTGTATAGCTTGGAAGGAGGACTTCAAAGGCGTTTTGAACGTCATGGAGCATATGAGATGTTCCAGGAGTTGAAGTTCATCTTTGAAAAGAATGCTAAGATCGAGAGGTATGAGACCACCGATAAATTCTTTGCTTGCAAGATGGAGGAGAATTCGTCTGTCAGTGAGCACTTGCTGAAGATGTCCGGGTACTATACCCGCATAGCTGATCTGGGACTTGTGTTCCCGGAGGAGGCTATCATTGACAGAATTCTCCAGTCACTCCCACCTAGCTACAAGAGCTTCGTGCAGCAGTATAACATGCAAGGGATGAACAAGTCCATCGCCGAGCTGTTTTCAATGCTGAAAGTCGCTGAGGCAGACATCCAGAAGGAGTATCAAGTGTTGATGGTCAATAAAACCACCAGTTTCAAGAAAAATGGCAAGGGCAAGAAGGGTAACTCTAAGAAGGGTGGCAAGGCAGTTGCTCATCCAGTGAAGAAACCCAAGGCTGGGCCCAAGCCAGAGACTGAGTGTTTCTATTGCAAGGGGAACGGCCACTGGAAGCGGAACTGCCCCAAGTATCTGGCAGACAAGAAGGGGGCCAACAACAACAACAAGCAAGGTATATGTGATATACATGTTATTGATGTGTACCTTACCAACTCTCGTTGTAGTGCCTGGGTATTTGATACCGGTTCGGTTGCTCATATTTGCAACTCTAAACAGGAACTACGGAATAAACGGAGGCTGGCGAAGGACGAAGTGACGATGCGCGTGGGAAATGGTTCCAAGGTTGATGTGATCGCCGTCGGCACGCTCGCTCTTCGATTACCATCGGGATTAGTTATGAACCTGAATAATTGTTATTTAGTGCCTGCGTTGAGCATGAACATTATATCTGGATCTTGTTTATTGCGAGACGGTTACTCATTTAAATCAGAGAATAAAGGTTGTTCTATTTATATGGGTAATATCTTTTATGGTCATGCACCCGAAGTAAGGGGTTTATTCTTATTAAATCTCGATAGTGATGATACACATGTTCATAACATTGATGCCAAAAGATGTAGAGTAGATAGCGATAGTACCACTTTCTTGTGGCACTACCGTCTGGGTCATATCGGCGTGAAACGCATGAGGAAGCTCCATGCTGATGGACTTTTGGAGTCTCTTGATTTTGATTCACTTGACACATGCGAGCCGTGCCTCATGGGCAAGATGACTAAGACCCCGTTTTCAGGAACAATGGAACGGGCAAGTGACTTATTGGAAATCATACATACTGATGTGTGTGGCCCGATGAGTGTCACGGCGCGCGGTGGATATCGTTATTTTCTCACCTTCACTGACGACTTAAGTAGATATGGGTATATTTACTTGATGAAGCATAAGTCTGAAACGTTTGAAAAGTTCAAGCAATTTCAGAGTGAAGTTGAGAATCATCGTAACAAGAAGATCAAGTTCCTACGATCTGATCGAGGGGGAGAGTATCTGAGTTATGAGTTTGGCAATCACTTAAGAAAATGTGGAATTGTTTCACAGTTGACGCCACCTGGAACACCACAGCGTAATGGTGTGTCCGAACGTCGTAATCGAACCCTATTAGATATGGTGCGTTCTATGATGTCTCTTGTCGATTTGCCACTATCGTTTTGGGGATATGCGTTAGAGACAGCTGCATTCACTTTAAATAGGGCTCCATCTAAGTCCGTTGAGACAACACCGTATGAACTATGGTTTGGTAAGAAACCTAAGTTGTCTTTTCTCAAAGTTTGGGGTTGCGATGCTTATGTCAAAAGGCTTCAGCCAGAAAAGCTCGAACCCAAAGCGGACAAATGTGTCTTCATAGGATACCCAAAAGAGACGGTTGGGTACACCTTCTATCTCAGATCCGAGGGCAAAGTGTTTGTCGCTAAGAACGGGTCCTTTCTCGAGAAAGAGTTTCTCTCGAAAGAATTGAGTGGGAGGAAGGTAGAACTTGATGAGGTTATTGAACCTCTGCTTCAACCAGAGAGTTGCGCAGCACAGAAAGATGTTTTTGTGGAGCCTGCAGCGGTTGAAGAGGAAGCCAATGATGATGATCAAGAAACTTCTGATCAAGTTACTGCCGAACCTCGTAGGTCGACAAGGGTACGCACTGCACCTGAGTGGTATGGTAACCCTGTCTTGGAGGTCATGTTGTTAGACAACAGTGAACCTACGAGCTATGGAGAAGCGATGGTGGGCCCGGATTCCGACAAATGGTTAGAGGCCATGAAATCCGAGATGGGATCCATGTATGAAAACAAAGTATGGACTTTGGAAGTATTACCTGAAGGTCGGAAGGCCATTCAGAATAAATGGATTTTTAAGAGGAAGACGGACGCTGACGGCAATGTCACCGTGTATAAAGCTCGACTTGTGGCAAAGGGTTTTTCACAAGTTCAAGGAATTGACTACGATGAGACTTTCTCACCCGTAGCGATGCTTAAATCCGTCCGAATCATGTTAGCGATAGCTGCATATTTCGATTACGAAATTTGGCAGATGGATGTCAAAACAGCGTTCCTTAACGGTTTTCTTAAGGAAGAGTTGTATATGATACAACCGGAAGGTTTTGTCGATCCAGAGAATGCTGACAAAGTTTGCAAACTCCAGCGTTCCATTTATGGGCTGGTACAAGCATCTCGGAGTTGGAATCTTCGCTTTGATGAGGTGATCAAAGCGTTTGGGTTTGTACAAGTTTACGGTGAAGCTTGTATTTACAAGAAAGTGAGTGGGAGCTCTATAGTGTTTCTAATATTATATGTGGATGACATATTGCTGATTGGAAACAATATAGAATTTTTGGATAGCGTGAAGGGGTATTTGAACAAGAGTTTTTCGATGAAGGATCTCGGTGAAGCTGCTTTCATATTGGGCATCAAGATCTATAGAGATAGATCGAGACGCTTGATAGGACTTTCACAAAGTACATACCTTGATAAAGTTTTGAAGAAGTTTAAAATGGATCAATCCAAGAAGGGGTTCTTGCCGGTATTGCAAGGTACAAAGTTGAGTAAGACTCAATGCCCAGTGACTACAGAAGATAGAGAAAAGATGAGTGTCGTCCCCTATGCTTCAGCCATAGGCTCTATCATGTATGCAATGCTGTGCACAAGACCAGATGTCAGCCTTGCCATAAGTATGGCCGGAAGGTTTCAAAGTAATCCTGGTATGGATCACTGGACAGCGGTCAAGAATATCCTAAAGTACCTGAAAAGGACTAAGGAAATGTTTCTCGTTTATGGAGGTGATCAAGAGCTCGTCGTAAAGGGTTACGTCGATGCAAGCTTTGACACTGATCCGGATGACTCTAAGTCTCAAACCGGATACGTATATATTCTCAACGGGGGAGCGGTAAGCTGGTGCAGTTCCAAGCAAAGCGTGGTAGCCGATTCTACGTGCGAAGCGGAGTACATAGCTGCCTCGGAGGCGGCAAAGGAAGGTGTCTGGATGAAGGAGTTCATGACAGATCTTGGAGTTGTGCCTAGTGCACTAAACCCAATGACTCTGTTTTGTGACAACACTGGTGCCATTGCTCTAGCCAAGGAACCAAGGTTTCACAAGAGGACCAGACACATAAAGCGACGCTTCAATTCCATCCGCGATTCAGTCAAGGAGGAGGACATAAGCATTTGCAAAGTACACACGGATTCGAATGTTGCAGATCCGTTGACTAAGCCTCTTCCACGGGCTAAGCATGATCAACACCAAGACTCTATGGGTGTTAGATTCATTACCTTGTAATGCTAGATTATTGACTCTAGTGCAAGTGGGAGACTGTTGGAAATATGCCCTAGAGGCAATAATAAAAGAGTTATTATTATATTTCCTTGTTCATGATAATCGTTTATTATCCATGCTATAACTGTATTGATTGGAAACTCAAGTACATGTGTGGATAAATAGACAAACTTTGTGTCCCTAGTAAGCCTCTTCAGGACTAGCTCGTTGATCAAAGATGACCGTGGTTTCCAGGTCATAGACATGAGTTGTCATTTGGTAACGGGATCACATCATTAGGAGAATGATGTGATGGACAAGACCCAAACGTTAAACATAGCTTTTGATCGTATCAGTTATCGCTATAGTTTTCTGCATGTCAAGTATAAGTTCCTATGACCATGAGATCATGTAACTCACTGACACCGTAGGAGTACTTTGTGTGTACCAAACGTCGCAACGTAACTGGGTGACTATAAAGGTACTCTACAGGTATCTCCGAAGGTGTCTGTTGAGTTGACATAGATCGAGACTGGGATTTGTCACTCCGTGTGACGGAGAGGTATCTCCGGGCCCACTCGGTAATACGTCATCTCAATGAGCTCAAAGTGACTAAGTGGTTGGTCACGGGATTATGTATTACGGAACGAGTAAAGAGACTTGCCGGTAACGAGATTGAACTAGGTATAGAGATACCGACGATCGAATCTCGGGCAAGTAACATACCGACGAGACAAAGGGAACTGTATACGGGATTGCCTGAATCCTTGACATCGTGGTTCATCCAATGAGATCATCGAGGAACGTGTGGGAACCAATATGGGTATCCAGATCCCGCTATTGGTTATTGACCTGGGAGTGTCTCGGTCATGTCTGCATAGTTTCCGAACCCGCAGGGTCTACACACTTAAGGTTCGGTGACGCTAGGGTTGTTAGTGAGAACAGTGCATGGTTACCGAAGGTTGTTCGGAGTCCCGGATGAGATCCCGGACGTGACGAGGGTCTCCGGAATGGTCCGGGGACGAAGATTGATATATAGGATGAGAGTGATCGGAGTCCGGAAGTGTTCCGGGGAGTATCGGGAAGTCGGCGGATGACCGAAAGGGGTTTTCGGGGTCCCGGAAAGAGTTTCGGGCCTAATGGGCCACAAAGGGGAGACACAACAGCCCTCATAGGGCTGTGCGCCCCCCCCCCTGGGCCCTCTCCTCATGCGCCAAGGGGGCTGGCCCCCCCTAGGGCTGCCGCACCCCTATGGAGTAGGGGGCAAGGCACTTGGGGGGGGGGGGGAAACCCTAGCCCCTTGGCCGCCGCCCCCTCCCCATCTGCCCTGGCCGCCGCCCCTAGGGGGTAACCCTAGGGCACCCCTCCCCTCTCTACCCCCCTATATAAAGAGAGGCAGAGGGAGGGCAGCCACACACGTTCGTGCCTCGGCGCTGCCCTCCCTCTCCCACATCCATCTTCGTGAACTCCGCGGTGCTTGGCGAAGCCCTGCTGGAATCCTCCACCACCATCTCCACCACGCCGTCGTGCTGCCGGTGTCTCCATCAACCTCTCCTTCCCCCTTGCTGGATCAAGAAGGAGGAGACGTCCCCGAGCTGTACGTGTGAAGAACGCGGAGGCACCGTTGCTTCGGTGCTTGGATCTTCAGCGATCTGAATCGCGGCGAGTACGACTCCATCAACCGCGTTCTTGAACGCTTCCGCTTAGCGATCTACAAGGGTATGTGGATCCAACTCTCCCCTCGTAGATGCATCTCCTAGATTGATCTTGGTGAGCGTAGAAAATTTTTTTGTTTCCCATGCAACGTTCCCCAACAGTGTACAACTTCGAGAGTGACGCCCCCAAGGGGAGAACCACACCAAAGCGTTGCCGAAACCCGATCTACCGATTTAGGGTTTCCCCAGGAGGTAGCGGATAGAGGTTTGGAGCTTCTCCACGGCAATGCCTGCAAGAAGGTAACGACACAAAAAGTGTCGCCCGGTCTTGGCAACAAGCCAAGAACGAGGTTTTCACCCGGATCCGCTTGACGAACCTCCGTCTCGTATCATGCGAACGGACCACCACCGATCTCCACCGCCGCGGAGCGAGCAAGCCACTCTGGTCAGATCAAATCTGGCCGGAGGGCCAACTACGCCCGCAGCAGACCAGCCCACCAAGGCCCTCCACGCCGCCGCCGATCCGAGGTGCCGTAGCGCCGCTAGCAGATGCAGTAGATCCACCACTAGTCATCCACCGCCATGAGCGAGCCATCGCCGCAGAGGCTCGGATCTGGGGGCGCACTTCCGCTCGCCTGGGTGCCCCGCGCCACCCTCACGCGCGAGAAGGAGAAACTCCTCTGGCATCACCGTCAGCTGCCCGGGCTTAGCCCGACGGCTACCTCCAGCGACGGCGGTAGGGAGGGACGGGGATAGCCCGGCGGCTAAGGTTAGCGCCCCTCGGCCACCCACACTGGGGGCGGCAGAGTTGGAATGGGATCTAGAGAAGGGAGGCGGAGGTAGTGGATGGGAGGCGGAGGCGGAGGTAGCGAAGGGCTGAGGCAGTGGAGGTAGCAGAGATGGGAGGCGGTTGTATGGGCTCCAACCAATATGATTTTGTAGTCTAGTGGGATGCCCTTCACGCAAACAATATCAACCATACTAGCGAACTGAGCATAGCTCAGATGAGCTTCCTTGTGGTGGAACCAGCACATGGTTCAAAGTTCTAAACTTGTCTAAAGGCGTTTGTGGTGAGTTTGTCAATCTGAAGATGTTGTGCCACCTCAGTTTCTCATAGATGCTCATAGTGATAGTATGTATGTGTGCGAATACTAAAAACAGAATGCAAAAGAAAAAATAGAGATATTGCTATATTTCTTTTTTAAAAGAACACCCGGTCGTCGGTCTGCTGAACCATCGTTTTAATAGTATACGTCGCAAACATATTATATGGTCCTCCGAAAAGAAAAAAAAAAGAAAAAAGAAAATGACAGATCACATCCGTTTCATAGTTGTACCTAAATAATTAAAAAATTCACATTTGTAACATCTACATTTTTTCTAAAATAGAGGATTACCCACTGCCTCTACATCAGTCGATGCACATAGCCATTTAGTAGGGTTTAGGGGTTTAAGAGTGCTATGACAAAACAGCGCCATAGTAAAAATTCACCATTAGCGTGTTATATCACATTATAACATGCTATTAACAAGGCATTGCTCAAAAAGTATAGCGTGCTATTAGTGCCGATACAGTGCGCTATTTTTTTCACTGATTCTGATCCTATAAAATATTAGAGCCACGGTAATAATATTTATTTACATTAAGCTATCGGACACAATTCCTTAGGAGCGATCCACAAAACAAAATGACATATGAGTGATTAGTCAGCAACATAAGCCAGGCACCGCTTCCCAGATAGTTAGGGTTTTCTGCCTCCCACCAGCGACGGCATCGGTCCATCTCGAGACAGAGTGGATCTCGGTCCTTGCTGGTGGGAGGGCTCCATTTTTGCATCTTTTTTCGAGTTTTGTTAGGATTTGTGTCCTGCACAGGAAGGCAAGACGACGGCGGCTGTCTGAAGATGGAATAAAGGTCTCCCCACCTAGCCCCATTCTTGTGATGCGTCTAGCATCATCGGTGGGCGTGTGGAGATGTGCCTCCGGCGGATCTGTCTTCGGTGGATTTGCTCGGACTCGTTTGTCGTTCGTCTTCATTCGTCCGTCTTCAGGTTGGATCATTTTGATCTACACTCTTCATTCGCGGTGGTTGTTGCTCTGGTGCGTTGGTTCTATGGAGCCTTAGCACGACGATTTCCTGACTGTCTACTATAACAAGGTTTGCCCTGCTCCGGCAAGGGAGGGGCGATAACAGCGCGCCTTCAGCTCGCTTCAGTGTTTGTAGTCGTCGCTAGGTGGTCTACGGATCTTGATGTGATTTTTATTATTTCTAGTGTTCGTTGTACTACTCTGATTCAAGATGAATAGACTGCAAGTTTTTCTATTAAAAAATAAGCATCGATGGAGGAGTACATGATCAATGAGTACTGATTACCAAATCTGAGGCATCACGACGTGGTAGTAATTTATTTGCTGATGTTTTATCTTCTATATCTAAATATCTAAATATATAGTTTTTACTAACATATTTCTCTTAACATGTAAGCATGCCACCTCATCATTCAACATGCATGGCAAAATGTCCACCTCAACATGTAACTATGCATAATAAAAATCCACCTCAACATGCAAACATGCCTGAATGGAATTTTTAATTTCATTCTATTATGTTATTTACATTGAATTATTATATTCGTTCAAAAAATATTATTTTCAATATTCATGTTTCATATATTTAAAACCTCACTGAAATATTGGAAAACATTTCCGCAACAACGAGCGGGGCATCATTAGTTTTTATAAAAGATAGATCCAATTGCATAATAATTTACAAAAAACCATGGGATAATTTGGATAGGAACAAAATCTGATTACTCTATATAGCCACACACAAAATGACAAAGATGCCTAGAGTTCCAAATCTACTCAAGAGAACATATTACAATTTATCTAGCTGTGCGTGGGCAGTAGGTTAGTTCGGTTGATGCCTGCACAACTCGATCGACACCTTCTGAATTAATTGGAAAATTGGTAAAAGTGAGTAAAACTGTTTACATAAAATAAATTTGAATACTTAAGACTTTGCACACACTTAGAATGATGCCTTTCCACTCAGAAGGCCACCGTGTTAGTTCTCTTATTAGAATGGGTGTACTCCCTCTATACCACAATCCTTGTCGCTGGGGAACTTATACTCCTTCGACAAGTATTTTGGTACAGAGGTAGTACAACTGTGTGCACATTTTTTTGCTCACGGGCTCCTTGGAGCCATGTATTTAAAAAAAAGAATAAGAAATAAAAATTAATATATTAAAAAATCAAGTTATTTTCTGTGAAAACTTGTACATGGCCACATTTCGTATTTTTTATCAAATAATATGGTAATTTGTAAGTTGCATAAAGAAAAATAAATTTCCAATGGAGAGAGACATGTATGAAAATATATTGTTATAAAATTTCCTACTTATGTACTCACTCTGTCTCAAAGTGTAAGACATTATTGATACTATCATTGTGTCAGAAAATGTCTTACATTTGGAGACAGAGGGAGTAGCATATATATGTATTTGTGTATGCACATTTTTTCCGAACTTTTGGCAATACGGAAATAATGTTTTTGAGGAAAAATAAATAAAGGGTTACCTGAAGCCAGTCCACCACAAGGCATTTAGCGTGCCCAACTTTGTTAAGAAAAGTATTACAGACCCCATACTCTCATGTTAAATATAATATATTTCAACTGAACGCTCCATATTTATCTTATACAGTACGTATTTGTTAGCTAGCGTTAAAAATATTCTCTATTCATATGGTGTTCATGTTGATAAACAATGCACGTACTTTTTAGTCGCATTAGTTTTCTGTTTCGATAAGAGGATAAGCGATGATGTTCGGTGCTTGGTATCTGCAGCTCCTTATGGAAACTTTAATTTCCTTCTTTTTACATATAATAGGCTCTTTCTGGATGTAAATTTAAAAAATCCGCCTTAGAGCATCTACAAACGCAGTACCAAGCACCGAACATGCCGGAGAGGGTAGGAGAGGGTAGGAGATCGCCCGACAGGAGCTTGTGGGGGAGGGAGTGGTCTGGAGGGGATAGGAGTGGACTGGATTGCGGCTAGGGTTTCGGCCGGAGGTGTCGATAGGGTCCATTTTATGGGGGTCTGGTGCGCCAGCATAGGCCGGATCCGACGTGACTGTGTACCCAGGCTCGTCTAGGCGTCCCCATATCCGCCCCAAATTTGGGTTGGATATAGGGAGTGCTGGTCAGTTCCTGTGTTTGGGCCGACTATGAGGAGACCGGTTAGGTGGCGCTTTTGCGTTGAGACACTGACATGTCAGCCCATGTGGACAATTTCATAAGTTGTATGCACAAAAACTGAAGTTTATTAACACTACATTTTGTCGCGGTGTTGGGCCTAGCTCTGTTATAATATAACATATGTACCCACGGTGCCACATCCTGGCGATTAGGGTTTCCTTTGCGTCCCACTGGTGCCACCATCGGTCTGCCTTGCCTCGTGTGGCTTTACGGCCATGAAGGCGCAGTGGATCTCAACCCTAGCCGTCGGAAGAGCTTTGTTTTTAGATATATCTTGTTTTGTTTTTTAGAGTTTGTGTTCTGCTTAGAAAGGCGAGGAGGTAGTGGCTCATTGAATATGGAATAAGGTTCTTCGCACCTAGCCCCCATCCGACTGTGCTTAGCACCGTCGAGGGCGTGTGGTGGTTTGTTTGTGCGGATCTCACGGGATTCCGTCCGTGTTTGTCTTTGGTAGATCCGCTTGGATCTGGTCTTCCTTCGTTGGCGTTCGTGTGTCTATAGGTTGGATCCTTTCGACCTACTCTCCTCTTTATTGGTGGTTGCTGATGTGCGTTTGTCCTGTAGGGCCTTAGCACGACGATTTTTGGACTGTCTACTACAACAAGGTTTTCTCGGTTATGATGTGGGGCATGACGCCGGCGCACTTTCATCTAGCGTTTGTAGTCGTCGCTAGGTGGTGTCGGACCAAGATATAATTTTTACATCTGGTGTTCTTTGTACTACCTTGACACTTGATGAATATATCGAAAGTCTCTCCCTAGCTCGACGACGTCTGATCCGACGTTGTAGCTGGATACGCTGACTCTCTTTGCCTTTTTGTAGTTGATGTGTCTATCAAGGAGATAAATTGGCTGGCTATTGGTGTGGCGGCTTTGACATCTTCTTCCGTGCTGTTCTGCGGCATGTCCTGATTTCTTCAACTCTCTGTATTGGTGGTAGTGGATCGCAGATGCATGCACTCCATGGGTTGATGCTCGAATTGATGCTTCTTAATCGTAGATCTTGTTTCAAGCGGTGAGTGATTATTACGGTCTTTAAAGCTTACTACGAGGAGGACGTTTGCAGGTGCACCTTTTTCTTACCGTTGGTTCGATGCATTTTCCAATCTCCGGTGGTCGGTGTACAACTGAATGAAAAAAAAGACTAGTATATATTTCAATGTAATTTTTTTGATGGGTTTGCATCCAGTTATCTTTTCAGTGTACTAATTATTACTTTACTTTTTAATTATCAGATTTCAAATGCCCCTTGTTTGTCTTTTCTCCAAAAATGCAATAAAATAATAAACAAAAATGGTTGTGTGCATCCTATGTTGTAGCGACCGGTGTTTAGAGCTCCTTTTTATTTCAACCATGAATAGCCATACGTACAGAATTTCAATCTCCAAGTTCTTCTAACTTGCTACTGCCTCTTAGGCAAGAGATGCCTTATCCTTAAAGCAGACAGCATGTTATGCTGTTTGCGTGTTCCTCCCTTTTCAGCTGGCCCGCTGTTGATTTTTAATTTGTCTTCAGATCGCAGGCCCCAGCCTTTCCGCCGATTCATCACACACCTTAGGTGATTCGAAGAGTCAGTAAGCAATGGATTGCAGCCCAGAAACCTCGCCTCAGCCCACTACCGACGCCACCACCGTCACCCACCAACCCTACGACGAGCTCTTTCCAGTCGAAGGCTCCATTGCTCACCGAGCAAGAGAAAACAGGGAAAGAAGGAAGACAAGGTGGTGCAGTGAAGTAGGGAACTAACAAGAGAAGAACGGTATGGCAGTGACTGTGAGTCACTATGACCCACTCGAGTGGAAACAAGACTAGATATGGAGCAAAGTGACTGCTTGCTGCTTACCGTTGTCTGAGAATATTCCTCTTCGGCCGCAGCTGTTTGTAGAGTAAAAAGTTGAGCAAAAGGCCAGTTGAGAGAGCTTGGCATTCGTCGAACTCCAGAGTGACGTGATATGACGTCTTCAAGTTGAGCGTGGCTCCTTTCACCTAACTTGTATGGTACGTGCAGATCTCGCCGCTCACAAAGGCGTATCTTGTATTCTTTCACGTGAATCGTTGTGGTGAGCATATGAAACGGCTTCGGTCCTTCGGAGAAAAGGGTTGCTTTGCAATATTGGTGTTTGTTAAGTAAGAGCATCTTCAACAACAGACCCAAAATATGGCTATCTAATTAGGTAGAGAGAAACGATTTAGGGAGGTAACTGAATTTCTGCTTTTATAGCATACCTAAAATTGATACCCATATTTTCACAATCACATGAAACATAAAGATCCGACTATGGGAAGGCCAGAACCAGGTGGGACAATGATTGAATTGACGCGCAGCAACCGGAGCGGAGGCGGCGATGGCGGAGCTCGAGCGCTACGACGTTGTGTTGTTGTTGAAGTTGTTTTCTTGGCCAAAAATAGTACCTCAGTAAATTAATATAAGACGTTTTAGGTCATAAAGGATACTCAAAATTCAGTTTTTAGGGCTTGGAGAATATTTTAGGTTTACTGCTAGAGATGCTCTAAGCTTTTGGTTTGCTGCTAGAGATGCTCTAAGCTGTTACCTGTGGAGATTGTGCATGTGTTTTCTCTGTAGTTACTTATGTATGTACTCCCTTGATAGATACATTCGTGTGAGCGACAACTAATATAAACAGGGGCGTACCCACGTTGGGTCATGGGTGTCACAGGACACCGGGTTGAAAAATATTTTACGTATACCATATATTGGCCATATATGGCTGGGACACCCCGTAATTCCATTACCTGGACACCGATACAACAAGCCGGCCCATTCAACAATGAGTCAATGACCTGCGACGCGATGCAGCTAGCCAGTGCGAGGCCCAGTCTTAGCAGCGAGCGAGGCAACCGGGGCGGCCGCTAAATCGGTCGACCACCCCTAAGAAAAGAAAACCTTAATCGATCGACCAGGCTCTCATAATAATTATTTCTCCAAAATAAAGGCTCTCATCTAATTTTCAAAAGTTCTCAAAAAATATGCTCTCATCTAAAACAAACAATTTCTCCAAAGAAAAATCTAGAACAAACAAATAATGGCATACGCCTCTCGGTGTCGCTCTAAATAAAATCAATCCATCGCTGGCTCGGCACTCAGGTCGCCATATTCACTTTGACGCCACCGTCCCCAGATCGTGTCTAGTGGCCGAAGCAGCGAAGGAAATAGAGGGTAAATCATAAGAGGTACGGACCATAATGCACCGTGTTTCGTCTAGATTGCAATTCTTGTTCCTCAAACACTTGAGGATTAGGGTAAGGGCTCTTAACCGTGTTAATGATTGGATCATCAAAAAAATTATCAAAAAATTGCGTGAAATTTTCAAAATTTATTCACAAAGTGGAGGTCAGATCACAATCCTTGAAGGTGATCGGCATTTGTGCTGGACGATTCTCGCAAGGCTAGATGCACCACAGGTAGCGTGCTTTTATAACTGTGCAATTCAAGTATTAACCCGCAAAAATACCCAAGTATTAGATACATATTCTTTCATTGTTTAATCTTCTCTGCCAACATATTAAATTATCAAGCACAAATATCAAATAATAACTACCAGTCATAGAATGAAACATTTCTAAAAAAGCAAGAGCGATCAATACATGATGAAAATGTTGATCGATTTTAAATATAGTGTTGTAGAATCATATGCATTAATATATACTTTTATTTAATACGGTATGCATGTTCTACTGTACATGGGACACCGGGTAATTTTTGTTCTGGGTCCGCCCCTGAATATAAAACAAAGAAAATAGTTATGTAGCAGGACTCTTATTGTTTCATCACCACGAAAGATCAAAACGTGATGGCCCAAAGTGATGCTACTCTTTTTGCAGGAAACCGCGTGCTTCCGATCCCCCCCAAAAAATATGTGCTTCCGAAATGTGCCTTCAGGGCGGGTGGGAAATTAACCGGCATCCGTGTGTGTTGAAAAAGGAGTGTCTTTCATGGACCACCGTATAGCATCGTCCATCGTCCAATGATGTGGCAATAGTCGCCGTGAGAAGGCTGCCAGATTATGATCGCTCTTTTTTTTTTTCTCTCAGAATTCATTCAAACTGTACCTTCCATTCCATTTCCTGGACCAGGCTAACCATCCAAATATTTGCGCCTCTTGAATCTTCATGAAGTTAATATTTGCCCACTAACATTGTATAAAGAATGTTGCACGCGGAGTATCTCGTTGTGCCAATTGTTTTTCATCCGGGACTTGGCAAATACGGCCTTTATCGCAGACAACGCACTCTGTAAAAATAAAAGTAAAACACGACAAACAGTGGCTTTTGTAGAGTCATTGCGGAGTGTTTTTACAAGACATTCGACAGACAAAAAGCAATAAAATATATGTAAAATAACCTTCTTAGTCAAAATATTGAACATCCAACATGTACATAATGGAACACGCTTCGCCGTCAAAATATTGAACATACTTGTAAAACCTACAACTATGGGTCTTGTTTTTTTGATAATGAAAATATATTAATATCGTGAAGATGCCAATTATATCCAGTCTTTGCACTAACAAGATATCGAAAGACGATGCACACAACCAAGAACAAAATAAAAGAGAGAAATATGAAACAAAGACCCCGTCGCCATGATAAAACACTCGCAACAGCAATACTCTAACCACCACCAAAGGCAACACCCGGACCGCAAAAGAGGTTCTCCAAAAGCGACGTCTCCAAGAAGAAAACCATGCATAAGCGTTGCCGTCGCCCGATCAAGGATCTTGAGTTTTCACCCAAGAGAAAGTCTGAGATCCCAAAACAATGCCTTCAGCAAGGCCATTGCTTGCACATTCTCATGCCGGTACCTTGGACTTCCGCTATCGATAAGGAAACAAACAACATCGCGGTTCTTGGAGATGGTCGACTAAATGGCAGCGCGCCTGCCTACCTGGAAGGCTGCGACTCTTCCCAAGAGCAGCCGCCTGCTGCTGGTCCAATCAGTTCTGAGAGCCATCCCGGTACACTCTATGCTCGCTATGGGATTGCCGCCGAAGACTATCAAGGCGATGCTCAAAATCTGCAGGGGCTTCCTATGGTGTGGGAAGGAAGACGCTGGTGGCGGCAAGTGTGTTGTGGCATGGGAAATGCTAATTCGGCCGAAGTGGTCGGGAGGGCTTGGAGTGCAAAACCTATGGTGGATGAATGTTGCCCTACAGACTAAGTGGCTATGGCTACAACGAGTGGATCAGTCCAGGCCATGGGTGGAATTCAAGCTAAACATCCTCGAGGAGGCCAGAGGGCTCTTTCGGGCGGCTGTGAGGATGATGCTAGGGGATGGACGCACTGCTCTCTTCTGGGAGAACTGGTGGCTGAATGGTACCGCATACAGGAGCTCGCTCCCTCTGTTTACGAGAGAATACCGAAACGAATGAAGCAATCTCGAACTATGGCCGAGGCCCTAGTTGACGCCACTTGGGCCTGGGACATCGGGCCAGACATGGATGGAAACACGTTTACCCAATTCCTCAGGTTGTGGCCACAGGTGGGGGACGTGAGGCTAGATGCCCACACACCGGACAAACTAACACGGTCATGGGAGAAGGACGGTACATTCTCAGCGCGATCGGCCCATGCGGCAAAATTCGCAACACTTCACGCTTCTCCCACGGCAGCTTACACATGGTCATCGCATGCACCCTTGAGGTGTCGCTTTTTTGCATGGTTGGCCTTACGAGATCGGGTGTGGAGCTCGGATAGACTCGTGAGGAGGGGTCTCCCACATCATGCCCAATGTCCATTTTATGTTCAGGGTGACGAAACCATCAACCACCTATTGATCCAGTGCGTTTTTGCGAGGAAGGTCTGGGCCAGGATCTTCTAGGCTTTGGGCACAATAGGAGATGCTCCAACAGTGGAGGAGAACCTACTGGCTTGGACTACGAGAGCGGTGCTAACTGGAAGACATGCCAAGTCACTACGTGCATTGCACTTGTTGGTCATGTGGAAGTTGTGGAAACACATAAACTCGATAGTGTTTGAGGGGAGGAGACCGAACGTGCAGGTACTCCTTCGGAGAATAGCGTCTGAGTGCGCGATGTGGACGAAGGCCGGAATCTTCCATAGTGAGTTCGAGCCCTTGGCGGCCGAGATAGGTGTGTGGGCAGCTAGCGAGTAGTCCATTTACGATTTGGGTGGAGTGCGTTTACTTCTGTAAAACGCGTTGTAAACTATGGATGGGGCTTCTTCTCCTTCTCTTCTTCAATATATGATACTCACACTCGTGCATATTCGAGAAAAAAGTAAGGCCATTGCCAGGTACAACCATGAAGGCCATACCTTGGGCCTTCATCCTGGAAATCGTGGCTCAGTACTCGAGAAGCACCACCGGAAATGATGTCCGCCTATGTTGATGTCCCCTCCTGCCAAGGCCGCTGATGCAAGTCTTGTTGACCTGCTCATACTATGTCGTCGTCTCGGGTAGTTAACCTACTAGTGTAGGTGCATGAGTATACGAAAATGTAAAGGTAACAAGTTTCATCGTCAATATAGTGGCTAGTGCAACACGGTTAGAATAGTCTAATTAACACGAAATCCATAATAGATATCCACACGCATCAGATAACTCTACGAAAATCCATAAGCATAAATAGCCAAGCATAAAACCTAAAAAATAATCAGCGCGGATGAAGGTAACATAGCAATGGAATGCCAAGGCAGCCCCTATGAGGTACACCGACACGGGAGACCCAGGGTCCCACAAGAAGAAAAATGGTCGGACAAAGGTGAGGCCGCATGCCATCGACGCGGAGCACAACAAGAGAGTGCCACTCATAACGACATGTGAGTGGACGCGGCAGGAGGCCGCGGGAGCATTGGAACGGTGTGGCCACGTCGTGTGGCCGTGGGCCATCGGGACGGTACGGCAGCGAGGCCTTCAAGACAGTGTGGTCATGTGGGGCTTCGGGATGATGCGGCCACAGGCTGTTGCGATGGTGAAAACTAACAAGAGAGGGGCGCAACAATGGTAGTGAAGATTTTTGGAATGGGGGTAGGAAATGGGTGATGGATTGTAAACAGACCGAGTACACAATAATGTTGGCAACAAGAAAAGCAAAACGTTAGATTAAAATGGGGTACACAGACAGGTTAAACATAGCAGATGGTCATTGATTACATTAGGTCCATTTAGATCATCCTGGCACACCGTCACTAACAAGTGAAGTTTAGACCGACATGTGATATATGTTCGTCCGAGGCCACAATTTAAAATCACCGACACCTCCGGGGAGGCAGATCAGTGATAAGGCTCATCACTGGCGCATGGCCAAGAACGGACTTGTCAGATCTATAGTAGCGATTATTAATTCTTAAAAAATGCAAACAAAGTCTGGAAAATATGAACCTGACAAGATATCATTATATGACCCATAGAGGATGTGATAAAAACTTGAGAATGTTTTGCAAAAGTTGTGACATGCACTCCTTAGAAAACGGGACTATCTTTGAGGAATAATCTTGGTTTTGAGATGGAACAAGTTATGTTTGATAGTGAAGCCACAATTGCCTCATTTGTTTATTCTAAATTATTTTTTCTACACTTAACATGCACCTCCATGTCAAATGGCATTTTCCAGGGTTCGTTTGATATATTAAACGTAATTAGTGCGTTTCTAGGCATTTACTGAATCTAATTAAAATTTGAACTATAAATGCATGAAAATTTTGGCAAAATTGGGTTCGATAATCCTATTTGTGTTCTCGAGTCTATGGTTCGGCCTTATACAAGTAAAAAAGATCCAAACATCAGGGTGTGAGGACTCGACATTGAACCCTGGAGGTTAATGTTTTACTAATTCTGAAAAATACGAAACATAACATAGTGTTGTTATATGATTCGTTGAGGCTATGATAAAAATGGAAAAGAATTTCCAAAATTGGTGGCGTAAATTGCTTAGAAACCCAACAATCCTCCATGAAGAATCTAGGTTTCAAGATGGAACATGTCAAGTTTGAAGGCGAAAGTGACGATTGCTTCATCGATTGACCTTAAACTGTTTTAAACTCAACATACATCATCACACATTCTAGTTAAAATTTGCCATTTTGGAGTTTTGCAATATTTACACCATTAGGAACATTTCTAGGCATTTTCACGAATATAATTCATATTTGAACTACAAGTGAATAGAATAATGTACAAAATGGATTGAAAAATATTATGTGTGTTCTTAACTCGTCGTTTATGCCATATCCAAGAAATGAAAAGGAATTTCAAACATGAAGTTGCCCAGATTCGACCCCAAACATGAATATTATTGATTCTTTTAATACAATGATGAGGACATCACTAACAAAGTTACACCCGCATCTCCTACTCCTACATATACTGAACCAATTACTACAGCTCGCACATGCCAACTAAATTACCAGGTACTTCTATTTCTTGGTAATGGTTCTAATGTTCATCAGAATATGATGCTGCCTAAATTGGATATATTTGTTGTTCTTATAAATGAATGGCAATCATGGACAAGGAGGATGAACGTTGGAGCATGATCAAGCATGGAGACGATGGCATACGCAAGGGGAACAAGACCAAAGTTTCTGGTGGAGTTTTCAGCACTTCGGATCCACCATGATGATATACAAGGACATGGACAAAATATACATGTTTCTTTTCAATTTCCATTCAAGAGTTTCTATCCGTTTCCACGCCCTTTTCTTGAGACTTCGAAACATGAGGAAGATGCCCTTTCATAAAATTCGTCCATAGCTTAATATATGTGTTGCGCCACCTTATTTTTGGGCCATGCCCATGTAATTTTGAAATACTACTTATAGGCTATATTTAGAGTTTTTATTGTAGGGAAAATGACCCAGGAGATGTTTTAGTCCGACCTTGCCAACGGGGGACAAAATCCCCTCTTTCCCCCTACAAATGCAGCCCTTAAGGCACCATTTATACATTGGGTTTTGTTTAGATTAAAGTTCACCATAGCTGCAACTCACATACTTCCTTTGTGTTCAACGACTAGATGAAGGCGTCACAGAACCCCACTTTCATTAATAAAGCTTTCCTCTTATATTTGCAATATTAAGATTGCAATTCAGTTTCTTGCTTGTTCTTCGTTTACGTGTAGGAAATATACCTTCATGGTCAGGTTGATCGTGCTCTGGCATGGTCAATAACCCCTCAGAGTTGGTTTAGCGATTGCTAAGGCGCGGCATCTTCACACGTTCGTAGTCGGATCATCAAAGTCTACTCCACCAAAAACGATAACTACCTTCTCATTAAAAGAAGGGACACATTTGCCTCTATCAAGTGGTATCAGATTTCCAGGTTGCACGGTGAGATTTTACCAGTTTTTCATAGTCTAATTGCATCTGTTCTTCCTACCTAAAATCCACGAAAAAGCCAAAAAATAGGGTTAATTCATCATATCCAAACCAATCTGAGCCTTTGCCTAATCTTTCTAGTGTTTTTGCTTTGTTGAATTTGCGGTTGCAGCGTCGTGTCGAGTTGTTGGTCTTAGCATCTGGTCCCTTGGAGTTACGAGTTCTTTTCACAGGTTGTCATTGCAAATTAATTCTGAAAATGTGAAATTTGGCATGTGTGATTATATGATCCCTAGAGGTTGTGGTAACAAATGTTTCACAAAAGGTTGTGACGTACACTTCTTAGAAACCGACCCATCTACGAGGAAGAATTGTGGTTTTGATTGGGAATGGTCAGGTATTATTTATTTCCTAGGGGAAGGGGTATTATACTGGCCCAAGGGGTTGTTGGAAATATGCCCTAGGGAAAATAATAGAAGTATTATTTATTTCCGAGCTTATGATTAATGTTTATATTCTATGTTATAACTGTCATGGTTCTCGAGTCTGCGAAAACCAAGAGGTTCAGAGGAAACTCATATGCACGTGGAGAGTTATGAACGGTAAAAATAGATTCCTAGTCTTGACTCTAGGACTAACTCATATACTACTTTTTTCTATTGGTGGTATGAGAGGGGAGTATTTCCTCTCATTAACTCATGATAAGCATGACATGTTCTTGGTAAGATCTGGCTACAATCATGCCAAGTGTGTGACTTTCTTCTCTTTCGATAGTGACAAAGGTTTTTTCCTATGATCTTTAACAACATGAGAAGCAATGGAAGACTATTTGGTCTGTGAATGTCCTAATAGGATGAAAATTGTCCTTTACAGGGTTGTGAATGATTGCTTTGCCCATGGGACATTAGCAGGTTAAATATCATATTTCCGAACAAGGTGGTTGTTGTTTCTACAATCGAATGGAGCATGTACAACATATCCTTCTTCTATGTGTTTTTGCTCATTCAATATGGAGTTGTGTCAAGGTTGAGTATTGTATTGGCTTGGGGAGGAAATCCATGAAGTGTGCATGACTATGGCTCTTCAACTTCCTCTCTAGGGCATCGCCTCTTCAAGCAATGGTCATGTCTATTACCCTTTGGCACATCTAGGAGACTTGTAATGATATCCGTAATGATACTACTTTGGTGGATTAACAGAGAGTAGCTGACATGATTTGTGCTTATGTTCATATCATGGTGCAACATTTCTCGAAATCGAGGGCTACAGATAACCATGAGTCTTCTTCATCAACCCTTACTTGGACTTTGTTGCCTGGAGGTACACTTGACGTCGGTGTAGATGATGTACCTTTTCATGATTTTGTCTGCATGGGTACTGGTTTGGTTTTTATGAACCATCATTGTGAATGTCTATTTGCCTGCAATGAACGGATCCCTAAGTTGCCTGGTCCTGAAATGGTTAAAGCCTTTTCTATTTGAAGAATTGTGGACGTATCTCAAACTGAAGGTCTTCTGCCCATCAATGTGGTGTCTGATTGCCTCTCTATGGTGGATAGAATCAAATCATAAGCTCAAGACCACTCAAGATTGGGGGTTGTGATCTCTTATATAAGTATTTGGCATCTGGTTTTTCTTGTTGGTCCTTTGTTTTGGTCAACCGTGGTTTGAATGTATTGGTACATACGTTAAACAGTTCTCCCTCCGTCCCATAATATAACAGTGTGTTTGACTCTATACTAGTGCCAAAATTGCTCTTATATTATGGGATGGAGGGAGTAATTGTGAGCAATGGCGTCACTGGCAGAGCTAGAGTAAAATGACTGGCGGGCCAGCTTAGAGGAAGCGCAACATTTTTTCTTTCATGGCCTATTTCACCCCTTCAGGCCCATTGGTTTGCAACAAAACTAGGCGGGCCACATCCTTTTTTTGCTTGCATTAACTCCGCCACTGAGTGGCGTAACCGGAGGGTTTGCCAGGTGTGCCCTGGGGCACCTAGAATTTTGAGGTATTGCTTACCATATATGAATTCGGCCAAATTAATCCTTTTAACTGCCCGAAGCATAATAGGCAATAACCCAATCAATTATTTTGGAGTGTGCTCATTGATACGCCTACGTCGTATCTACTTTTCCTAACACTTTTGCTCTTGTTTTGGACTCTAATTTGCATGATTTGAATGAAACTACCCGGACTGACGATGTTTTCAACAGAACTACCATGGTGTTGTTTTTTGTGCGGAAATAAAAGCTCTCGGAATTGGACAAAACTTTTTGCAGATTTTTTATGGAATAAAAGAAAAATATTGGAACCAGAACAACCTGGAGGGCTGCCCATGAGGCACCACGGCACGCCAGCCCCCCTACGCACGCCCTAGTGTCTTGTGGGGCCCAAGGGGCTCCGCCGACCCTAACTCCGCCACTATAAATTCCTATTTTCGGAGAGAAAATTAGAGAGGAAGTTCCGTCACGTTTTACGATACGGAGCCGCCACCACCTCATGTTCTTCATCAGGAGGCCAGATTTAGAGTCCATTCGGGGCTCCGGAGAGGGGGATCTTCCATCTTCGTTATTATCAACTGTCTTCCATCACCAATTCCACGATGCTCACCACCGCGAGTGAGTAATTCCTTCGTAGGCTTGTGGTTGGTGAGAGGATGGATGAGATTCATCATGTAATCGAGTTAGTTTTGTTAGGGATTGATCCCTAGTATCTGATACGTCTCGTCATATCTATTTTTCCAAACTCTTTTGCCCTTGTTTTGGACTTTAATTTGCATGATTTGAATGGAACTAACCCGGACTGACGTTGTTTTCAGCAAAATTTCCTTGGTGTTATTTTTGTGCAGAAATAAAAGTTCTTGGAATGACCTCAAACATCATGGAGAGTATTTTTAGAAAATATAAAAAATATTGGCAAAAAGATCCACCCGAGGGGGCCCACACCCTGGCCACAAGGGTTGGGGTACCCCCTAGGGCGCGCCCTCCGTCCTTGTGGGGCCCCTGGGCCTCCACCCACCTCAACTCCAACTCCATATATTCGTGTTCGGGGAGAAAAAAAGAAGGATTCATCGCGTTTTACGATACGGAGCCGCCGCCACCTCATGTTCTTCCTCGGGAGGCCAGATCTGGAGTCCGTTCGGGGCTCTAGAGAGTGGAGATCGTAGACGTTGTCATCATCAATCTTCCTCCATAACCAATTTCATGATGCTCACCGCCGTGTGTGAGTAATTCCATCGTAGGCTTGCTGGACGGTGATGGGTTGGATGAGATTTATCATGTAATCGAGTTAGTTTTCTTAGGGTTTGATCTTTAGTATCCATTATGTTCTTAGATTAATGTTGCTATGACTTTGATATGCTTAATGCTTGTCACTAGGGCCCGAGTGGTATGATTTCAGATCCGAACCTATTATGTTTTCATGAATATACATGTGTTCCTGATCCGATCTTGCAAGTTGTAGGCACCTATTATGGGTTATGATCCACATAGCCCAGGGTGACAATAATTGGGATTCTTTCTGGTGATTACCGTAGTTTGAGGAGTTCATGTATTCACTAAGTGCTAATGCTTTGTTCTGGTTCTCTATTAAAAGGAGACCTTAATATCCCTTAGTTTCCATTAGGACCCGGCTGCCACGGGAGGGTAGGACAAAACATGCCATGCAAGTTCTTTTCCATAAGCACGTATGACTATATACGGAATACATGCCTACATTATATTGATGAATTGGAGCTAGTTCTATGTCACCCTAGGTCATAACTGCTACATGATGAATATTATCCAATGCCTATCATTATCGATCCATTGCCTAGGAGTTCGTTTCATATTGATACTTGCTTCATTACTTTCGTTACTGCTGTTGTCACCATTACTACAAAACTGCTACTGTTACTTTTGCCATCGTTATCGTTACTTCCATACTACTTTGCTACTAAATACTTTGCTGCTGATATTAAGTCTTCCAGGTGCGGTTGAATTGACAACTTAGCTGCTAATACTTGAGAATATTTTTTGGATCCCCTTGTGTCGAATCAATAAATTTGGGTTGAATACACTACCCTCGAAAACTGTTGCGATCCCCTATACTTGTGGGTTATCATGAACTTTTTCTAGCGCCGTTGCCGGGGAGCATAGCTCTATTCTCTGAGTTACTTGGGATTTATTTCTGTTGATCACTATGAGGCCACTAAAGGATGATAGAATCAAGATCGTTCCCTCTAGAACGAGGGGAGGTAAGGAACTGCCATCTAGCTCTGCATTTGATTGTCCTTCTGTTTTGAGTAAGCTGGCGGCGCCTACACCTGCTATTGATTCTGATATGTTGCATGTTATTGATGATGCCACTTCTACTATGAATGATGCTTATGATGCTACTACTATGTTTGATAAAATTGTGCCACTAGGCGCTTGTTGAACATCTTGCTAGAGCTAGAACTGTCGACTATGTTGAAGATGATGATATTTCTGAAACTGATGAAATTATTGAAACTGAAAACTTTGAAACTCCTGTTAAAACTAGCTCTCCTAGATATGAGTTGCATGTTACGCCTGAGGGATATGTTATGGAAGGAGAGGTTGCTATAGATTTTCTTGCTTGTAAGGATAGGAATGATCTTAAGAAATTACTATGCAAGTGGAAAGAAAAATCTTTGAATGCTAGAATGCAATATGATCCTGAATTTGCTACTTCACCTATCTATGTTACTGATAAGGATTATGAATTCTCTGTCGATCATGAGTTAATTACTTTGGTTGAATCTGGTCCATTTCATGGATATGAATCTGAAACTGTTGTGGCACATCTTACTAAACTGAATGATATTTCTGCCCTATTTGCTCACGAGGAAATTTTTTGCTATTACTATATTCTTAAGTTGTTTCCTTTCTCACTAAAGGGTGATGCTAAGTTATGGTTCAATTCTCTTGCTCCTGGTTGTGTGCGTAGTCCCCAGAATAGGATTTACTACTTCTCTACAAAATATTTTCCTGCTCATAAGAAACAACCTGCCTTATGATACGTCTCCGTCATATCCACTTTTCCAAACTCTTTTGCGCTTGTTTTGGACTCTAATTTGCATAATTTGAATGGAACTAACCCAGACTATCATTGTTTTCAGCAGAATTGCCTTGGTGTTATTTTTGTGCAGAAATAAAAGTTCTTGGAATGACCTGAAATTTCACGGAGATTATTTTCAGAATATATAAAAATACTGGCGAAAAGAACCACCAGAGGGGGCCCACACCCAGGCCACAAGGGTGGAGGGCGCCCGCCAAGGGCGCACCCCTTGTCCTTGCGGGCCCCCCTAGACCTCCACCGACCTGAACTCCAACTCCATATAATCTTGTTTGTGTTGAAAAAAATTAAAGGAGAAGGATTCATTGCGTTTTACGATATGGAGTCGCCGCCACCTCCTGTTCTTCCTCGAGAGACTTGATCTGGAGTCCGTTCGGGGCTCCGGAGAGTGGAGATCGTCGTCGTCATCATCATCAACCTTCCTCCATCGCTAATTTCATGATGCTCACTGCCGTGTGTGAGTTATTCCATCATAAGTTTGCTGTACAGTGATGGGCTGGATGAGATTTATCATGTAATTGAGTTAGTTTTGTTAGGGTTTGATCCCTAGTATCCACTATGTTCTGAGATTGATGTTGCTATGAATTTGCTATGCTTAATGCTTGTAACTAGGGACCGAGTGCCATGATTTCAGATCTGAACCTATTATGTTTTCATGAATATACATGTGTTCTTGATCCCATCTTGCAGGTTGTAGACACCTACTATGTGTTATGATCGGCATACCCCAAGGTGACAGCAATTGGGATTCTTTCCGGTGATTGCCGTAGTTTGAGGAGTTCATGTATTCACTAAGTGCTAATTCTTTGGTCCAGTACTCTATTAAAAGGAGGCCTTAATATCTCATAGTTTCCAGTAGGACCCCGCTGCCATGGGAGGGTAGGACAAAAGATGTCATGCAAGTTCTTTTCCACAAGCACGTATGACTATATACAGAATACATGCCTACATTACATTGATGAATTGGAGCTAGTTTTGTGTCACCCTAGGTTATAACTTCTACATGATGAATATTATCCGACACCTATCATTGCCGATCCATTGCCTATGAGTTTGTTCCTTATTGATACTTGCTTCGTTACTTTCGTTACTGCTGCCATCACCATCACTACAAAAACTACTACTATTACTTTTGCCACCATTACCGTTACTTCCATACTATTTTGCTACTAAATACTCCCTCTGTCCCAAAATAAGTGACTTAACTTTATACTAACTTCGTACTAAAGTTGGTACAAAGTTGAGTCACTTATTTTGGGACGGAGGGAGTACTTTGCTACAGATATTAAGTTTTCCAGGTGTGGTTGAATTGACAACTCAGCTGCGAATACTTGAGAATATTCTTTAGCTCCCCCTGCATCGAATCAATAAATTTGGGTTGAATACTCTACCCTCGAAAACTGTTGCGATCCCCTATACTTGTGGGTTATCAAGACCTTTTTCTGGCGCCATTGCCGGGTAGCATAGCTCTATTCTCTTAGTTACCTGGGATTTATATCTGTTGATCACTATGAGGCCACTAAAGGATGATAGAACCAAGATCGTCCCCTCTAGAACGAGGGGAGGTAAAGAATTGCCATCTAGCTCTACACTTGATTCACCATCTGTTTTAAGTAAGCTTGTTACACCTACACTTGCTATTGATTCTGATATGTCGCATGTTATTGATGATGCCACTTCTACTATGAGTGATGCTTATGATGCTACTACTATATTTGATAAAACTGTGCCATTGGGTGAATTACTTGATGAACATCTTGCTAAAGCTAGAACTATTGATCATGCTGAAGATGATGATATTTCCGAAATTGATGAAATTATTGAAACTGAGGACTTTGAAACTCTTGTTAAAACTAGCTCTCCTAGATATGAATTTCCTATTATGCCCGATGGATATGTTATGGAAGGAGAGGTAGCTAGAGATTTTCTTACTTGTAAGGATAGGAATGATCTTAAGAAATTACTATGCAAGTGGACAGAAAAATCTTTGAACGCTAGAATACAATATGATCCTGAATTTGCTACTTCACCTATCCGTGTTACTGATAAGGAGTATGAATTCTCTGTTGATCCTGAGGTAATTCCTTTGGTTGAATATGATCCTTTTCATGGTTATGAATCTGAAACTGTTGTGGCACATCTTACTAAACTGAATGATATAGCCACCCTATTTGCTCTTGAGGAAAAAATCGCTATTAATATATTCTTAAGTTGTTTCCTTTCTCATTAAAGGGTAATGCTGTGCTATGGTTTAATTCTCTTGCTCCTGGTTGTGTGCATAGTCCCCAGGATATGATTACTACTTCTCTGCAAAATATTTTCCTGCTCATAAGAAACAAGCTGCCCTACAGGATATATTTAATTTTGTGCAAATTGAAGAAGAGAGTCTCCCACAAGCTTTGGGGAGGCTTCTTTAATTACTTAATGCTTTGCCTGATCATCCTCTCAAGAAATATGAAATACTTGATATCTTTTATAATGGACTAACCAAAGCTTCTAGGGACCACCTAGACAGTTGTGATGGTTGTTTTTTCAGGGAATGAACTGTTGAGCAAGCTGAAAAGTTATTGAATAATATATTGAGTAATGATAATGATTGGACTCTTCCCGAACCGACTCCGAAGCCAACTCTGAAGAACAAAGGTATCCTATTTCTCAGTCCTGGAGATATGAAAGAGGCAAAGAAATCAATGAAGGAAAAAGGTATTAAAGCTGAGGATGTTAAGCATTTACCACCTATTGAGGAAATACATGGTCCTGATAACCCGACACAGGTAGTAGAGGTAAATTCTCTTTATAGATTTGATGAAGGCGATATTCCTCATATTAAGTTTGCTAGTCAATGCTTGGATGAGTTTGATAATTTTATTGTTAAACAAGAAAACTTTAATGCTTATGTTAGTAGACAATTGAAACGTAATGCTCACACGGTTGAATTCTTGGGTGATATGACTAGACCTATTAATGATCTTAAGTTTATTAGTAAACATGCTTCCATGGTAACCACTCAAGTAGAACAAGTACTTAAAGCACAAGATGATTTTCTTAATGAGTTGAATAGTAAAAAAAAGATAATGTTGTTAGGGTTATGACTAGAGGTGATAAAATGACTCAGGAAACTTTGTATCATGAGGGTCATCCGAAGATAATTGAGCAAGATTCTCAAAGAACTAATGCTAATAAACCTGGTCCTAGTAATAAAAAGAAAAAAACTGATAGGACTTTGCATGCTTCAAGTGAACCTGTTATAGATACACATGAGAATCCCAATGATATTTCTATCTCTGAAGCCGAGACACAATCTGGTGATGAACATGCACCTAGTGATAATGTTAATAATGATGTTCATACTGATGCTCAACCTAGTAATGATAATGATGTAGAGATTGAACCTTCTTTTGATCTTGATAACCCACAATCAAAGAATCAACGTTATGACAAGAGAGACTTCATTGCTAGGAAGCGTTGTAAAGAAAGGGAACCATTGGTTCAGAAACCCATGCCCTTTCCTCCTAAACCATCCAGAAAAAACTGATGAGGAATTTGAACGCTTTTGTGAGATGATTGACCTATCTTTTTGCGTATGCATTTGACCGATATGCTAAAAATGTCTCCCTATGCTAAGTACATGAAAGAAATTGTTGCCAATAAAAGAAAGATACCGAAAGCTGAAATTTCCACCATGCTTGCTAATTACACTTTTAAGGGCGGAATACCAAAGAAACTTGGAGATCCAGGAATACCCACTATACCATGCTCTATTAAAGGAAACTATGTTAAAACCAATTTATGTGATCTAGGAGCCAGTGTTAGTGTTATGCCTTTGTCTCCGTATCATAGACTTGATTTGAATAAGTGGACACCTAGCGAAATCTTTTTGCAAATGGCCGATAAATCAAATGCTATACCCATCGGTATTTGTGAGGATGTGTTGGTTGTGGTTGCAAACATTACTATCTTAACGGACTTTGTTATTCCTGATATTCCCGAGGAAAACAGTATGTCGATCATCCTTGGTAGACCCTTTTTAAATACTGTAGGGGCTGTTATTGACTACAACAAAGGCAATGTCACTTTTCATGTGAAT
This sequence comes from Secale cereale, assembly GCA_902687465.1. Taxonomy (NCBI): domain Eukaryota; kingdom Viridiplantae; phylum Streptophyta; class Magnoliopsida; order Poales; family Poaceae; genus Secale; species Secale cereale. Next base: position 499,083,961 of record LR738714.1, read on the forward strand.
GGTAATGAGTATACATTACACTTTCCAAAGAAACAACCTCAAGTTAATAACATCAATCTTATTGCAATAATTTTAACTATTGCTATTGGAGGTTTTGAATTCCCTATTCCCACTGTCAAATAAAAATATTATATTCTTATTTTTGGGGACATGCATATCCCCATTGAGGAAACCTAGTGTTATTCAATAATTCTCCGGTTTTATGTTATTCGAAAGAAATTTGCTAATGAGACTTGATCAACCTCGTTAATGGATTCCTTTTGATGAGCATGAGATGGATGAATTTTGAGAGCACCACCTTCTGTACCCACCTTTTACTTTTTGTTATTTAGATTAAATAAAGTAAAAATAGAATTATTTGTCTGTTTTCTAAATTATCCTTGCAATAAAAAATGTCCCGAAAATAAAAGTTCTCCAAATGTCGTGAAAATTTAATATGATTTTTTATGGAATATTTAAGAATTCTGGCACTGAGAATGCACCAGGGGGATGCACCAGTGGGCCACAAGGGTGGAGGACGTGCCCTACCCCCTAGGCATGCCCCCCGTCCTTGTGGGCCCCACATGGCCCCACCACTTATTCTAGCACCCATCCTCTTTTTCTTCTTCGAGAAATAATCCTCCCATAGCTCAAACCCGTGTTCTAGCTCATTTTGCTGCCATTTTCGATCTCCTTGCTCAAATCATCATTTACAAAACTGTTTTCGGGGATTGATCTTCAGTATGTGACCCCTCCGATGGTCCAATTAGTTTTTGTTCAAGCTTTATTTATTTCAAATTTTGCTGCTGCGGTGACCTTGTTCTTGAGCTTGCATGTCAAATTTATATGGTCCAAAGTAGTTTTGATGCATGATATATCCTCTAGGCACTATTAGGAGTAGTTGCTATCAATTTTGTTGAGCTTGGTTCACTTTTATTTAGAGTCACTAAAAATTTCAGAATTTTTCAGAGAAAGAAAATGATGAGATTGTTGAGAGGCTCCTCGAGCCGGGGTTCGAAGGAAAACGAAAATGAGGAGAAGGAAAAGCCCAAGTACAACCTTCCTCGCACCACGGAGGTGCGGCCGTGTGAATGGCCATGTGATGCATTCTTGAGAGCAGCCGAAATCTATGAGGATTTTTATTATTTGGCGGAGAATGCAGGCATCACCGACTTCATCCACGATAAGTGTGATCAACACCTCCTTCTCACTAATACCCGTGTGCAAAACTTCTACTTCCATGCTAGGAAATCACCACCTATGGTAGAATTTGATTTATATGATGTGCATAAGGAGATTACGCTTTATGACTTTTGTGAGGTATGCAAACTAACTTATGACGGCAGCGTCGATGAACCACATCCTAGAGACGTGGAAGATTTTATTTATGCAGTTACCGTAGGGGAAGGGAGAAAGGTGTCATAAGCGAGAGTTGCTAGTTTACATTTCCCCGTTTTACGCCATTACTCATTATTTTCTGGGAGATATTTAATTTGTCGTGGGGAGAGTGGAGGCCTTAGTGCTCCCGACCTTGCCATTTTGCACCATGCTTTGCTTCGCGATAGAACTTTTAGTTTGGGTTCTATGGATGCTAAAGGGTTGAGTTTAAACCGTTTGAAGGGAACTATTTTTGGAGGCATTTTTGCTTCTCAGCTTACTGAACACTTAGAGATACCCAATAGGCATTATGAAAAAGAGGAGAAATTGCTACCTACTATTTACTTAGACTATGACATCATGGTAGCACATAAATATATTCGCTATGATGAGGAAAAGAGGCTTATTTATAACTTGATATTCAGCCAGGATTCTCGTCAAACTATTACTTTGCCTACACCTTGTTTGTTCGATATTCATTCAGGCAGGTACATTATTTGTCCCGAAGACATCTATAGATTCTAGGGACTTCCACAACCTTTGGTACCTAAGCTAGCACAAGCCCTTGATCCGTATCACGAGCCTATCTTTCAGTGGAAGCCGCAGGAGCTTGCCAACAAGTGGAACCCTCAGGATCCACCTGAGTACCCAGGACAGGGATACTTTGAGCCATGGCCTAGACCAACTTAGGCAAAAGCCTAAGCTTGGGGGAGTGCGTCTTTCTCACCGACATTACATTCATGTTCACACATTCATTCCAATTGTCGGTGTTCGTACTTTTTCATTGTATTATCCATGTTAGTTTATTTTTCTCGCTTTCTTATTGTGTGTTTGAAAAACTTTAAAAAACCCAAAAATCGCTTCTTTTGTCTTTTCTTTCTTGCTTGTTCCTTTAGTAGTTTGTAGTATTAAAAGAAAATCCAAAAAAGATTTCTTGTTCTTCTTTTGTTTGTTGGGAGCTTTCCCGTGTAAATAGTTTTTCTCATTCTTATTTTACTTTCTTCAGAAAACTAAAACTCCAAAAATATTTCAGTGTGTCTCTTTGAAATTATTTTTCTTTTCCTTTGAGGGTCGAGAGGAGAAGACCACGATGAAAATGATGAGTGGCTCTCATATGCGTTATTGATTATCTAACAAGAGCCCATATTACCTTGTCTTCTCCTTGAAATAAATGTTTGCAGATTCCAGCTTAGTCCAATGCACGTGCACTCTTATTATTATCCACACCGTTCAGTCGTGAAAGTGAAAGGCAATAATGACAATATATGATGAAATGATTGAGATGGAGAAAAGCTGGTATGAAGTTGTCCTATTTTGTTTTTGTAAATATGATTGGCTTGTCCTTCCTGATTCAACTTATTATGAATGAAACATGTTTGCAATAACAATTAGAGATTATAGTTACTCATGCCATGCTTAATTAGCTAGGAGTTTATAATGGTTTACCTTGCGTGCCAACATGCTTTTAAAATGGTTGTGATGTAGTATAATAGGATGGTATCCTCCTTTGAATGATTAAAGTGGCTCGACTTGGCACATGTTCACACATGTAGTTGAAACAAAATCAACATAGCCTTCACGATATTTATGTTCATGGCAATTTATTGTGACGCCCCCGATTTGGCCGTACACTAGTCATGCATGAAAATGTGCGCGACCAAGATCAGGGACTCACGGGAAGATATCACAACACAACTCTAGACACAAATAAAATAATACAAGCTTTATATTACAAGCCAGGGGCCTCGAGGGCTCGAATACACAAGATTCAGCAGAAGTAACAATATCTGAGTACAGACATAAGTTAAACAAGTTAGCCTTAAGAAGACTAGCACAAAAGCAACATGATCGAAAAGGCAAGGCCTCCTGTCTGGGAGCCTCCTAACTACTCCTGGCCGTCGGTGGCCGTCACATAGTAGTAGGCACCCTCGGGGTAGTAGCAATCGTCAAAGGTGGCATCTGGCTCCTAGACTCTGCATCTGGTTGCATCAACCGAGAAGAAAGGAAAATGGGGAAAAGAGGGAGCAAAGCAACCGTGAGTACTCATCCAAAGTACTCGCAAGACAGGATCTACACTACTTATGCGTCAGTATCAATGAAAAGGGTATTAACTCTAGACTAAACTGCAGAATGCCAGAATAAGAGGGGGAGAAGCTAGTCCTATCGAAGACTAGCATCTTATGGAAACCACCATCTTGCAGCAACCGAGGAGAGTAGAGTATTATAACATAAGTCATATTTATGTTGTTGTATCAACGCCTAGGGATCCTTTCTCGACTCCCGGGGACACATATCCATTTCATGCCTCAGCATCCAGTTCTAGTTGTATCAATCGGGATACAACTCCGAGCATCCGTAATCGGGGACACGACTATTCGAATAGATCAATCTTCCCTGGAGGGGTGCACCAACTTACCCAACACGCTCGTTCAACTCCGACTGGACACACCATCAGATCATGCCCGCCCTTGGCAGATCAACACACCGCAGCCCTACCTAGGCTCATCAAAGAGGCTAGCACGATGGTCTACATCCTAAGCGTGCAGGGGTCTTAGGTCCATCGCCCTTTGCACTCCTGCACGTTATGTACGCAGCCGGTGAGCAGACCTAGCCCCCTTATACAAGTGAGGCGTTCCAATCCAACCTGGCATGCGCTGCTCAGTCGCTGAGGTCTGATGAGCTTTGGCTGATGCATATGCAGCAGAGTGCCCATACTTATCCCGCATGGTGGTTAGTACGAAAAGTACTCGGATCAAATATCCAAACCGTTAGTGTCTTGGGAGTGCGTGGTAACAAGTAGAGACTCACGATCATGTGACCCCGACGCCCCATCTCGTGGACTTACAGCAAGGGCCAGGAATGCCCGGCCGTGCCACGTAATTATCTTGCAAGTACCCTCCTGGTCAACCCGACTACACATCAACTCGCGGGTACCCCTCAGGGCCGACCCGACTTCATCATGGTTCTGGGGTAAAGTCAAAGTGTCTGTGTGTCCAAAATAGCAAGGGGGAAACCCGAGGTATCACCCTTGCTGAATTCCCACTCGATGTAACCGTCAAGGTGGACTTGGAGGAATCACCCTCGATGGTCCACACTTGAGGGGTTGCACGATAGAGTCGTTATCAGGAGTGGTGAAGGAGGAATCACCCTCGATGACCATGACTGATTAGCTTCACTACAGAGATCTCTTGAGAAGTTCTATACGAGGTATCACCCTCGGCACTCGATAGTAACTCTACAGAGTCATACAACTAAAGGGGGTGATGTGATGTGTCACGCTCTGGACGTCGATCATGTTGATCGAGTCATCTGTTAATCCAGCGAGGACAATAGGGACAAGGTGGGGGTCACTGGTGGGTCATCAACCAACCTATACTAAGAATATAGGATAAGCAGGTAAGGTACACAAGTTGGTAACAAGAACAGGCTATGCATCAGAATAGGATCATACAAAAACGGTAGCAGTTCTAATGCAAGCATAAGAGAGAAGGGAATGGGCGATATCAGAATGATCAAAGGGGGGGGGGCTTGCCTGGAAGATCTGCTGAAAAGGAAGAAGTGTCGGCCTCGATGCAGTCGATCACAGAGGGAGCATCAGTCTCGGGGTCTACCGGACAGAGGGGGAGAAAAAGTAAATACAAAGCATACAGATTCATGACAAGACAATAAGCGGTGCTAGGGTAGTTCTAATGCAGCGCTACACGATATCGGTGAAGGAGGAAAACATCCGGGAAAGCATTCCCGATGTTAGGCATTTTCGGACTGGCAAATCGAAGGGGGAATGTTGCGTGTTTGCTATGTTAAGGGCATGTGGCAGACAAACGGACCGTATATTCGGATTCGTCTCGTCATTTTGAGCAACTTTCGTGTATAAAGAATTTTCATCCGAGCTATGATTTATTTTAAAATAATTTTAAAATATTTAATTCATTTCTGGAATTAACAGAATTAATTTAATTAGATAAAAGAAATTACTGTGTCAGCATGACATCAACATGATATTGTCAGTCAATAGTCTGTTTGACTGGTCAAACTAGCACGTGGGTTCCGGATGTCATTGACTAAAACTAATTAACATTTCAATTAGTTAATTAGTTAATTATGTTAATTAACATGATTAATTAAGTTAACTAAACATTTAACTAATTAATTATTTCATTACTTTAGTTATTTTTATTCTTATATCTTTTTTAACAGGGCGCTAGGCCCACATGTCATAGGCCCGAGGGGGCCTAACGGGCGTTAGCGGGGCTACGGGCGATGGCTCCCATCCCGTGCGTGCGGTGGAACTGGATGGGGCGGGGCGGAGCAGTGCCCCGAGCAGTGCTGGTAGTGACGGCAACCATTGGTAGTCGGAGGCGGGCCGGGGACGGGAGGCAGGGGCCACGGCGGCCTGGATCGGCCCCGACGAGGGCGGTCGCCGGCAGAGCAGCAGCAGCGAGAGGGAGGCCGTGCGGCAAGTGCATGAGCGGCACCTAGGCGGGCAGTGGGCGGCTGTGAGGCGCCTGATACGTCCATTTTTCTTACTATTATTTATAATGTTTTTATCCATAATAATGCTTTTTGGAGTAATTCTAATGCCTTTTCTCTCATAATTTGCAAGGAACATACCAAGAGGGAGAATTCTGGCAGCTGGAAATCTGGACCTGGGAAAGCTACGTCACGCCACCTATTCTGCACAACTCCAAACAAGCTGAAACCATAATTTGATGGATTATTTAATAAATACTAGAGTCAATAAACACCAGAGGGGGCCACCAGGTGGGCACAACCCACCTAGGCGCGGTAGGCCCACCAGGCGCGCCCTGGTGGGTTGTGGCCTCCTCGGCCACCTCCGGTGCCCATATTCTGGTATATAAGTAATTTTGACCTAGAAAAATAAATAAGAAGGTTTTAGGGATGGAATGCCGCTGTCTCGAGGCGGAACTTGGGCAGGAGCACTTTTGCCATCCGATGGAGCGATTCCGCTGGGGGAAGTTCCCTCTCGGAGGGGGAAATCATCGTCATCATCATCACCAACCACTCTCCCATCTTAGGGAGGGCAATCTCCATAAACATCTTCAACATCACCATCTCATCTCAAACCCTAGTTCATCTCTTCTATTCAATATTGTTATCGGAACTATAGATTAGTGCTTGCGGGTGACTAGTAGTGTTGATTACATCTTGTAGTTGATCACTATATGGTTTATTTGGTGGAAGATTATATGTTCAGATCCATTATGCTATCTATTACATCTCTGATCTTGAGCATGTTCATCACTTTTGAGTAGTTACCTTTGTTCTTGAGGTCACGGGAGAAATCATGTTGCAAGTAATCATGTGAATTTGATATGTGTTCGATATTTTGATAGTATGTATGTTGTGATTCCCTTAGTGGTGCCATGTGAACATCGACTACATAACACTTCACCATATTTGGGCCTAACGGAATGCATTGTGAAGTAGTAATTAGATGGTGGGTTGCGAGAGTGACAGAAACTGAAACCCCAGTTTATGCACTATTCCGTAAGGGACCGATTGGATCCAAAAATTTAATGTTATGGTTAGAATTTATTCTTAATAGTTTTCTCGTAGTTTTGGATGCTTGCGGGAGGGTTAATCATAAGTAGGAGGTTTGTTCAAGTAAGAACAACACCTAAGCACTGATCCACCCACATATCAAATTATCAAAGTAGCGAACACAAATCAAACCAACATGATAAAAGTGACTAGATGAAATTCCCGTGTACCCTCAAGAACGCTTTGCGTATCATAAGAGACCGTTTTGGCCTGTCCTTTGACTCAAAAGGATTCGTCTACCTTGCTGCATACTTGTTACTTGCTCGTTACAAATTATCTTGCTATCAAACAACTTGCTACTTACAGTTTCAGCACTTGCAGACATTACCTTACTGGAAACTACTTATCATTTCCTTCTGCTCCTTGTTGGGTTCGACACTCTTACTTATTGAAAAGAGCTACAATTGATCCCCTATACTTGTGGGTCATCAAGGCTAATTTCTGGCGCCGTTGCCGAGGAGTTAAGCGCCTTTGGTAAGGAAAATTTTATATAGTGTGCTGAAATTTATTATCACTTGTTACTATGGAAAACAATCCTTTGAGGGGTTTGTTCGGGGTATCTTCACCCCATCCGGAACCACAATTATCTACCCCTCAACTTGCTGCACCTACTGAAAATATTTAATATGAAATCCCTTCGGGTATGATAGAACAACTGCTAGTTGATCCTTATGCGGGAGATGGAACTGAACATCCTGACATGCACTTGATATATGTGGAACAAATTTGTGGATTGCTTAAGCTTGTAGGTATACCCAGTGATGAAGTTATGAGAATGTTTTCCCCATTATCTTCGAAGGGAAAAGCATTGCCATGGTATAGGCAATGCGATGATATTGGATCATGGAATTGGAATCGTTTGAAATTGGAGTTCCACCAAAAAAATTATCCTATGCATCTAGTTCATCTTGATCGGAATTTTATATATATTTTTTGGCCTCGTGAAGGAGAAAGTATTGCTCTATCTTGGGGGAGGCTTAAGTCAATGTTATATTCATGCCCCAATCATGAGCTCTCAAGAGAAATTATTATCCAGAATTTTTATGCTCGGCTTTCTCATAATGATCGATCCATGTTTGATACTTCTTGTGCTGGTTATTTTATGAAGAATAATATTGAATTTCGGTGGGATTGTTAGAGATGTTGAAGTCTCGTGTGGGAAAATAAAATACCCTTCTGATTTTTTTGTTCTTGGTTCCCCACAAGATGACTTATGTCTCATTATCTTTGGTAGACCTTTCTTGAATACAGTTAATGCTAGGATAGATTGTAAGAAGCAAACTGTTGGTGTTAGTTTTGGTAATGAGTCTCATGAGTTTAATTTTTCCAAGTTTAGTAGGAATCTTCATGAAAAATAATTGACTAGTAAGGATGAGTTAATTGGTCTTGCTTCTATTGTTGTGCCACCTACTGATCCTTTAGAACAATATTTACTGGACCATGAAAATGATTTACATATGCATGAAAGAAATGAAATAGATAAAAAAAATTCTTTGAACAACATCCTACTTAAACACAATCTGCCTATTGAAACTCTTGGAGGTCCTCCTCCACCTAAAGGTGATCCTATGTTTGAATTAAAACAATTGCTAGACACTTTGAAATATGCTTATCTTGATGAAAAGAAAATATATCCTGTTATTATTAGTGCTAACCTTACTGAACATGAAGTAGAAAGTTTATTGAAGGTTCTAAGGAAGCACCGAGCTGCTATTGGATATACTCTTGATGATTTAAAGGGAATTAGTCCCACTCTATGGCAGCATAAGATTAACATGGAACCTGATGCTAAACCAGTTGTTGATCACCAACGTCGGTTAAATCCGAAGATGAAAGAAGTGATAAGAACGGAAATACTAAAACTTCTGTAAGCAGGTATAATCTATCATATAACTGATAGTAGATGGGTAAGTCTTGTTCATTGTATCCCTAAGAAAGGAGCTATAACTGTTGTTCCTAATGATAAGAATGAACTTATTCTATAAAGAATTGTTACACACTATAGAATGATAATTAATTCTAGAAAAATAAACAAAGCAACTAGAAAAGATCATTACCCTTTGCCTTTTATTGATCACATACTTGAAACACTATCTAAGCACACACACTTTTGCTTCCTTGATGGATATTATGGATTTTCACAAATACATGTTTCTCAACCTGATCTAGAAAAGACCACTTTTACTTGTCCTTTTGGAACCTATGCTTATATATGTATGCCTTTTGGTTTATGTAATGCACCTGCTACCTTTCAAAGATGCATGATGGCTATATTCTCTGACTTTTGTGAAAAGATTGTTGAGGTTTTCATGGATGACTTTTCTATTTATGGGAAGTCTTTTGATGATTGTTTAAGCAATCTTGAGCGAATTTTGCAGAGATGTGAACAAACAAATCTCGTCTTGAATTGGGAGAAGTGTCACTTTATGGTTAATGAAGGCATTGTCTTGGGTAATAAAATTTCTGAAAGAGGTATTGAAGTGGACCAAGCTAAGGTTGACGCAATTGAGAAAATGCCATGTCCTAAGGACATCAAAGGTATTCGTAGTTTCCTAGGTCAAGCTGGTTTCTATAGGAGATTTATCAAAGAGTTTTCTAAAATCTCTAGGCCTCTTACTAGTCTCCTGCAAAAGGATATTCCATTTGTTTTTGATGATGATTGTCTCGAAGCCTTTTAAACACTTAAGAAATCCTTAGTATATGGATCTATTGTTCAACCACCCGATTGGAACTTACCTTTTGAATTTATGTGTGATGCTAGTGATTATGTTGTTGGTGCTGTTCTAGGGCAAATAGTTGATAAGAAATTGAATGTTATTCACTATGCTAGTAAAACTCTAGACAGTTCTCAAAGAAATTATGCTAATACTGAAAAGGAATTCTTAGCAGTGGTGTTTGCTTGTGTTAAATTTAGACCTTATATTGTTGATTCTAAAGAAACAATTCACACAGACCATGCCGCTATTAAATATCTTATGGAAAAGAAAGGTGCTAAGCCTAGAATTATTCAATGGGTTCTCTTATTGCAAGAATTTGATCTACATATCATTGATAGAAAAGGAGATGAGAACCCCGTAGATGATAACCTGTCTAGGCTTGAAAATGTTCTTGATGACCCACTACCTATTGATGATAATTTTCCTGGCGAGCAGTTCGCTGCAATAAATGTTTCTCATAGTACTCCTTGTTATGTTGATTATGATAATTACATTGTTGCTAAGTATTTGCCACCTAACTTTACTTACCAATAAAAAAAATCTTCTATGATTCAAGACATTACTTTGGGATGACCCACATCTGTATAAAGAAGGAGTAGATGGTATTATTAGATGTTGTGTAACTGAGCATGAACAGGGACAAATCCTACGGAAATGTCACTCCGATGCTTATGGGGGCATCATGCTGGAGATAGAATTGCTCACAATGTATTGCGATCTGGATTTTATTGCCCTACTCTCTTCAAGGATGCCTGTAAGTTTGTCTCATCCTGTGATGAATGCCAAAGAATTGGTAATATCGATAAGTGTCAAGAAATGCCCATGAATTATTCACTTGTTGTTGAACCATTTGATGTCTGGGGATTTGACTATATGAGACCTTTTCCTTCCTCTAATGGGTATACACACATTTTGGTTGCTGTTGATTATGTTACTAAATGGGTAGAAGATATTCCAACTAGTAGTGTTGGTTAAAACACCTCTATGAAAATGCTTAAGTTATTTTCCCATGGTTTGGAGTCCCTAGATAGTTAATGACTGATGGTGGTTCACACTTTATTCATGGTGCTTTCCGTAAAATGCTTGCTAAGTATGATGTTAACCATAGAATGCATCACCCTATCATCCTCAGTCTAGTGGTCAAGTTGAACTTAGCAATAGAGAAATAAAATCAATTTTGGAAAATACTGTCAATAGGTCCAGGAAGAATTGGTCTAAGAAATTAGATGATGCACTTTGGGCTTATAAAATAGCGTATAAAAATACTATGGGTATGTCTCCTTATAAAATGGTTTATGGAAAAGCTTGGCATTTGCCTCTTGAGTTAGAACATAAAGCATACTGGGCAGTTAAAGAACTCAACTATGATTTCAAACTTGCTGGTGAAAAGAGGTTATTTGATATTAGCTCATTAGATGAATGGTGAACCCCAAGCTTACGAAAATGCAAATTTATTCAAAGAAAAAGTTAAAAGATGCCATGACAAAAGAATCCAAAAGTGTGAGTTTAAAGTCGAAGAATATGTTATTTTGTAAAACTCCTGTTTTAAATTTTTTGCAGGGAAGATCCTCTCGAAATGGGAAGGCCCATATGTCATCGAGGAGGTTTACCAGTCTGGTGCCATCAAAATAAATAATTCCGAAGGTACTAACCCGAAGGTTATTAACGGGCAACGAATAAAGCATTATATCTCAGGTACGCTCATTAATATTGAAAGCAATATTATCCAAACTTTAACACCAGAGGAACACATAAACGAATCCTTCCGGAACACTCCAGAATCGTCAAAATAAGGAGGTACGTGATGTTATAAGTAAACGGACTCCAAAAAATCCGCAAAAATATTTTTTATTAGTTTTGGCATGTTTATAAAATTACAAAATAAAGAAACTTCTAGGAAGCGTACCTGATGTGCCCACCTCGGGTACCTACCAGACTCTGTTTTTCTACAGCTTGCTTGTTCACAAGATAAAAAATCTATATATACTCCCCGAACATGTTGACCACCGTATCACGGAGAAATCATCTATTCTCTTTTTCTCTTGTTGTTTTTTGCACAGATCTAAAAATATGTCCTCTCAAGACTCTAAAGGAGAGAGCTATGTCTCACATGTCATTGCTAACCCAAAGATCTATGGGGACGTATCTCCTTGTGGTCGAACTGCTGATGACGGGGAGGATGCTCACTTGATGAGGATTGACGATTCAAGTCCGGAGGAGGAGGATGTCCCTCTACCTCAACAAGGGGATATGCACGTGAAATTCAAGAATTCTAGCCTCCTAAAAAGGGCTAACCGATCTAACAACCGATCTATTCCTCTTCGTTTTAAGCATAAAAGCAAAGGGGATTTATGTGACAAGATCGTGAAGCTGGAGTTGGAAGTCGATGATTTAAAGGAGGAGATTGCTCTTCTCCACTATAATATGAAAAAGTTGAAGGCACAATTATCACCACAATCATCTTCTTCACCATCAAAGGAGAATTGTGTATCGGGTATGGACACTCCCCTTGGCTTCCGCCAACCTTGGGGGAGGTGCCCCGATATCGTATCGCCCCTAATATCCTTTTTGCTTTTACTTCTTTTAGTTCAATATTTTTTGCTTTAGATGAAATAAAGTTTAGTTCGATCCTTTCTTTTCGAGAGTTTGTTTAGTGATCTATCCTTGTAATTGTGTGCAAGTTATATAATAAAGTTTAGTTTGAGTTTTTGCTTTCTTTACTTTCATGCTGCAAATAAAGAAAATAAATAAATTAAAGAAATAAATCAATAAGATCATATGCTACTCTTATGGTAGGTGATAACACCACATAAGGAAAAGTATAAGCAGAAAATTTTATTAGAGATCAACAAACATAGCATTGGTCAATGATGCAACTCATGAAAGAATTAATAAAGGATGAGAAGATTCACAGATAAATATACTATCCTAGAAATATTTTGTGATTGTGAGCCCCCATCAAAATATTATATGCCAAAATTGTTGATGTTGGACAAGGAAGGCAATTTAATGATGTATGTTTATTAATATTCACATAGAAGTCATATTGTCATAGATCCTTTAAAATGTGGTGCTGGCCCAATATCTTTTCTAGCCAAAAATTCCGCACTAAGTAGAGATACTACTTGTGCATCCAAAAACTTTTAAACCCAAACCTTTTTCGGGAGTCCACCATACCTACCTATGGATTGAGTAAGATCCTTCAAGTAAGTTGTCATCGGTGCAAAAAAAGGCAATAAAAATTGCTTCTAAATATGTGAGATCATTTAGTGTAAGATAAAATTGAGCGTTGTACGAACTTGGATGACAAATAATAAAAGCGACAGACTGCATAATAAAGGTTGTCATCTTAAGGGGCAATACAACATGATGTTCTTTTGCACTAAGGGATTGAGCATGCAAACAAATAAGCGCATGGCAACCTCTACTTCCCTTTGTAAAGGGCCTATCTTTTACTTTTATGCAAAGAATCAAAAATTTCCCTCTTTCCTCTTTTATTTTTATCCTTTGGCAAGCATCATGTGGCGAGGAAAGATCTAGGCACATATGTTCAGTTGAATATGGGTGACATGAGTTATTATTGTTGACATCACCCTTGAGGTGAGTATGTTGGGAGGCAGAACTATAAGCCCCTATCTTTCTATGTGTCCGGTTGAAAAGTTTTGCTCATGTGTATGTGGTGAGTGTTAGCAATCATAGAAGACTATATGATGGTTGAGTATGTCTACTTGCCTAAAGGCTCCGATAAGTGACCCTTCCTGAAAATATGATGAATTGAAGTTGCAAAAGTTGACTGAAAACATAGTTCATTGGTTTCTAATAGAGTTTATGCTTTATACTTCAGTTTTGTGATGAACTATCACTTATTCATGAGAAGTTTATGATAAAAGTTCTATGATAAAAGTCTTACGTTTAATTTTATTGCTATTACAATAATCAACATGATGCTTCTATGTCCGTATTTTGTTTTTATCGACACCTCTCTCTCAAAGCATGTGGACATGTTTTTCGATTTCGGTTTTTGCTTGAGGACAAGCGAGGTGTAAGCTTGGGGGAGTTGATAAGTCCATTTTGCATCATGTTTTCTCACTGTTATTTATAATGTTTTTATACATAATAATGCTTTTTTGAGTAATTCTAATGCCTTTTCTCTCATAATTTGCAAGGAACATACCAAGAGGGAGAATTCTGGCAGCTGGAAATCTGGACCTGGGAAAGCTACGTCTGGCCACCTATTCTAAACAACTCCAAACAAGCTGAAACTTCACGGAGAATTTTTATGAATTATTCAATAAATACTGGAGTCAATAAACACCAGAAGGGGGCCACCAGGTGGGTACAACCCACCTGGGCGCGCCAGGCCCACCAGGCGCGCCCTGGTGGGTTGTGGTCTCCTTGGCCCACCTCCAGTGCCCATCTTCTGGTATATAAGTCATTTTGACCTAGAAAAATAAAGAACAAGGCTTTCGGGATGGAACGCCGCTGTCTCGAGGCGGGACTTGGGCAGGAGCACTTTTGCCCTCCGGCGGAGCGATTCCATCGGGGGGACCTCCGTCCCGGAGGGGGAAATCATCGTCCTCATCGTCATGAACCACTTTCCCATCTTGGGGAGGGAAATATCCATCAACATCTTCAACATCACCATCTCATCTCAAACCCTAGTTCATCTCTTGTATTCAACCCTATTACCGGAACTATAGATTGGTGCTTGTGGGTGACTAGTAGTGTTGATTACATCTTGTAGTTGATTACTATATGGTTTGTTTGGTGGAAGATTATATGTTCAGATCCATTATGCTATATATTACCTCTCTGATCATGAGCATGTTCATCACTTTTGATTAGTTACCTTTGTTTTTTGAGGTCACGGGATAAATCATGTTGCAAGTAATCATGTGAATTTGATATGTGTTCGATATTTTGATAGTATGTATGTTGTGATTCCCTTAGTGGTGTCATGTGAAGGTCGACAACATGACACTTCGCCATATTTGGGCCTAAGGGAATGCATTGTGGAGTAGTAATTAGATGGTGAGTTCTGAGAGTGACAGAAACTTAAACCCCAGTTTATGCACTATTCCCTAAGGGACCGATTGGATCCAAAAGTTTAATGCTATGGTTAGAATTTATTCTTAATACTTTTCTTGTAGTTGCGGATGCTTGCAGGAGGGTTAATCATAAGTAGGAGGTTTGTTCAAGTAAGAACAGCACCTAAGCACCGATCCACCCACATATCAAATTATCAAAGTAGCGAACACAAATCTAACCAACATGATGAAAGTGACTAGATGAAATTCCCGTGTACCCTCAAGAACGCTTTGCTTATCATAAGAGACCATTTTGGCATGTCCTTTGCCTCAAAAGGATTGGGATACCTAGCTGCATACTTGTTACTATTATCGTTACTTGCTCGTTAGAAATTATCTTGCTATCAAACAACTCGCTACTTACAGTTTCAACACTTGCAGACATTACCTTACTGAAAACTACTTGTCATTTCTTCTGCTCCTCGTTGGTTCGACACTCTTACTTATCGAAAAGAGCTACAATTGATCCGCTATACTTGTGGGTCATCAGCGCCCTGGTCGCGGGCGACTAGGTGAGCGCGCGGCAAAGGTGAGGTACGCTCGGGCACGGAGCGGGGCACGGTGCGCGCACGGGCGTGGAGGGGCGCAGATGTGGGGTGCGGTGAGCGCGCTCAGGGGCGTGCGATGGGAGGCAGGCGACGTGGGGCGAGGGGCGTGGCCCAGTGAGCGATCGTTGGTGCGGGCGGGCGATGCAAGCACCGCTGGCAGGCAGTAGAGGTAGCAGGGAAGGCTACAGCGACGAGCGCGGCCTCGCGCAGGCGAGCACGCGGGAGCGAGCAGGACCGGCTATGGCGTGCAACAATAGTGCACGATGACTATGGCTTCCGATGGGGAGGGAGAGGGGAAGGGGGAGAGGGCTCACGAGGCCCTACAGTGGTGCTAACGGGAGCTCGGGGAAGCGCCGGAGCTTGGGGCGGCGGTGGTCGACGACGGAACGGCGACGGCGAGGTGAGGTGGCGGTGTTCGGTGATGACGTCGGCGAGGCGAGGCAGAGAGCTCGGGCGGTGACGCGCGGGGGAGGAGGGGTGAGGAGGAGGCGATGATGGGGCGGGGCGGTCGCCAGGGACGGGCGCCGACGTCGGGGTCGTTGGGCCGTTTCCCCCCTCGATCTAGATGGGGAAGGGAGTGGGAGGAGAGATTGAGCGAGAATGGGGAGCGG
>LR738714.1:499100051-499149611 GCA_902687465.1 Secale cereale
GGAGGTGCATGGTGGGCCGGCCAGGTTGGTCCAGAGGCCAGATAGGCCGTTTGGCCCGGGGTGGGGTTCTTTTCCTTTTTTCATTTTATTGTTTTTCTTTAAAAGTTTTCTGTTTTCTATTTCCTTTTGTATTATTTTCAGTTTTACTAAATACAGAACATGCACCTAATTACTAAAATAAATTAGGCCACTACCACACATAGGTTGAGGTTTAAATAAAATAGTTTAGTGTTTTTATCTATTAAAAAGCATTAATTTAATACTTTGGCTATTGTTTTATTTATTTAAGGTCAATTAAAACAAGTTACAAAAATGTTGGTTCACCACCCATACTATCACAAGATTTTTGAAACAACTTGACCATATTAGTTTTTATGTTTGATAACTCTTGAATTTCATATATTATTTGAATTTGAATTTCTGGTGGAGTTTCAAATGATATATTGATCATAGTGACTAAACATTGTTATAGCAAAATGATTAACTTGATCTCAGGGATTACTGTAGCATGATTCTCGGGGTGTTACATTAATATCCTACTTATGCTTGCACTCAATGTTGGTTAATCTCAATGCATGTTTATGACCGTTGTCACTCTCTAGCTGGTCGCTTCCCAGTGTCTTTCTAGCCTTCACGTGTACTAAGTGGGAATACTGCTTGTGTATCCACTTCCATAAACCCAATAATGTTCCATATCAGCCCACTATACCTACCTATATGTGGTATTTACCTGCCGTTCCAAGTAAATTGGCATGTGCCAAACTCTAAACCTTCAAATAAAATTCTGTTTTGTATGCCCAAATCGCTCATGTGGCGACTGGGGGTTGTCTTTATCTTCCATGCTAGGTGCGTTATTATCACGACGAGTGGACTCCACTTGTCATTTACGAGAAAATGGCTGGTAACCGGGATGCCTAGTCCCATGCTCAAAATCAAATCAAAATATAATTAAACAAAGCTCCCTCGGGATTGTTGTTGCTATAGACGGTACCCGTTGTTTCGGATAAGCCGTGGAGCGTGATTGATGGTGGAGGGGGAGTAAAACTTCACCATTTTGTCTGGGAACCGCCTATAATGTATGTAGAATGGAAGGTATTGAGAACTCTAGGTCATTGCATTGACAACAAAAGAATACCACTCAAATTATATTTATCTCTGTTTTAAAAACTCGGGCTCTGGCACCTCTGCAAATCCATGCTTCCCTCTACGAAGGGCCTATCTTTTTTACTTTTATTACTGAGTCATCATACTCTTATAAAAAGCACCAGTTGGAGAGCATCTATGTCATTTTATATGTTTTGTTTTTAATTGATATTGAGTATGAGTGTGACTGGATCTCTTCAATCATGAATTACAATGTCTAGTCAGTCCTTGATCTTCTCAGGTGCTCTGCATTTATGTTTTGCGGTCTCAGAAAGAGCTAGCGAGGTACCACTTTGTCATATTATATCATGATTGTTTTGAAAAAGTGTTGTCATCCGATATTTATTATTACTGCTCGCTAGTTGATATGTTATTGATATGAGTATGAGACCTAAATGTTACTGTGAATGTGGTTAGTTCATAATCTTTGCTAAAAACATGAATGTTGGCTTTACATATTTGCAACAACAAGATCAAACAGAGTTTGTAAAAGTTTTTCTTTGTCACTTTCAGTTTATCAACTGAAATGCTTGAGGACAAGCGATGGGTTAAGCTTGGGGGCTTGATACGTCTCCGTCGTATCTACTTTTCCAAACTCTTTTGCCCTTGTTTTGGACTCTAATTTTGCATGATTTGAATGTAACTAACCCGGACTGACGCTATTTTTAGCATAATTTCCCTGGTGTTATTTTTGTGCAGAAATAAAACTTATTAGAATGACCTTAAATTTCACGGAGATTATTTTCAAAAAATATAAAAAATACTGGCAAAGATGAACTATCGGAGGGGACCCACACCCTGGCCACAAGGGTGGAGGGCGCGCCCCTTGTCCTTGTGGGCCCCTGGACCTCCACCGACCTCACCTCCTACTCCATATAATCTTGTTCGGGGAGAAAAATAAAGGAGAAGGATTCATCGCGTTTTGATACGGAGCCACCGCCACCTCCTATTCTTCCTCGAGAGACCTGATCTGGAGTCTGTTCGGGGCTCCGGAGAGTGGAGATCGTCGCCGTCGTCATCATCAACCATCCTCCATCACCAATTTCATGAAGCTCACCGCCGTGTGTGAGTAATTCCATCATGGGCTTGCTGGACGGTGATGGGTTGGATGAGATTTATCATGTAATCGAGTTAGTTTTGTTAGGGTTTGATCCCTAGTATCCACTATGTTCTGACATTGATGTTGCTATGAATTTCCTACGCTTAGTGCTTGTCACTAGGGCCCGAGTGCCATGATTTCAGATCTGAACCTATTGTGTTTTCATGAATATACATGTGTTCTTGATCCTATCTTGCAAGTTGTAGACACCTACTATGTGTTATGATCCGCATACCCCAAGGTGACAATAATTGGGATTCTTTTTGGTGATTGCCGTAGTTTGAGGAGTTCATGTATTCACTAAGTGCTAATGCTTTGATCCGTTACTCTATTAAAAGGAGGCCTTAATATCCCATAGTTTCCATTAGGACCCCGCTGCCACGGGAGGGTAGGACAAAAGATGCCATGCAAGTTCTTTTCCATAAGCACGTATGACTATATACAGAATACATGCCTACATTACATTGATGAATTGGAGCTAGTTTTGTGTCACCCTGGGTTATAACCGCTACATTATGAATATTATTCGACACCTATCATTGCTGATCCATTGCCTACGAGTTTTTTCCATATTGATACTTGCTTCGTTACCTTCGTTACTGCTGCTGTCACCATCACTACAAAACTGCTACTGTTACTTTTGCCACCATTACCGTTACTTCCATACTACTTTTCTACTAAATACTTTGCTGCAGGTATTAAGTTTTCCAGGTGTGGTTGAATTGACATCTTAGCTGCTAATACTTGAGAATATTCTTTGGCTCACCTTGTGCCGAATCAATAAATTTGGGTTGAATAATCTACCCTCGAAAACTGTTCGGATACCCTATACTTGTGGGTTATCACCTTACTGGAAATATTTATTTATTTTGCAAATAGAAGAAGAGAGTATCCCACAAGCTTGGGGAGGCTTCTCCAATTACTTAATGCTTTGCCTAATAATCCTCTCAAGAAAAATGAAATAGTTGATATCTTTTATAATGGACTAAGCGATGCTTCTAGGGACCACAAAGATAGTTGTGCTCGTTGTGTTTTCAGAGAATGAACTGTTGAGCAAGATGAAAAATTATTGTATAATATATTGAGCAATGATAATGAATGGAGTCTTCCCGAACCAACTCTGAAGCCAACTCCAAGAGGTATTCTATTTCTCAGTCATGAAGATATGCAAGAGGCAAAGAAGTCTATGAAAGAAAAAGGTATTAAAGCTCAAGATGTTAAGAATTTACCGCCTATTGAAAAAATACATGGTCTTGATAACCCGACACAGGTAGTAGAGGTAAATTCTCTCTATAGAATTGATGAAGGTGATATTACTCATAATAAGTCTGCTAGTCAATGCTTGGATGAGTTTGATAATTTATTGTTAAATAAGAAAACTTCAATGCTTATGTAAGTAGACAATTAAAACGTAATGCTTATACGCTTGAATGCTTGGATGATTATATGAGTAGAACTGTTAATGATCTTAGGCTCATTAGTAAACATGCTTCCATGGTAAAAACTCAAGTAGAAGAAGTACTTAAAGCACAAGATGATTTGCTTATTGAGTTGAATAGTAAGAACAAAGATATTGTTATTGGAGTTGTGACTAGAGGTGGTAAAATGACTGAAGAACCTTTGTATCCTGAAGGCCATCCTAAGAGAGTTGAGCAAGATTCTCAGAGAATTAATACTGATAAACCTAGTCCTAGTAATAAAAAGAAAAAGAAAACTGATAGGACTTTGCATGCCTCTAGTTTACCTGTTATAGACACACATGAGAATCCTAATGATATTTATATTTTTTATGCTGAGACAGAATCAGGTGATGAACATGAACCTAGTGATAATGTTAATGATGATGTTCATACTAATGCTCAACCTAGTAATGATAATGACATAGAGATTGAACTTGTTGTTGATCTTGATAACCCACAACAAATGAATGAACGTTATGATAAGAGAGACTTCATTGCTAAGAGACATGGTAAATAAAGAAAACCATGGGTTAAAAAACCCATGCTCTTTCCTCCCAAACCATCCAAGAAAAAGGATGATGAGGAATTTGAACACTTTTGTGAGATGATTAGACCTATCTTTTTGCGTATGCGTTTGACTGATATGCTAAAAATGTCTCCTTATGCCAAGTATATGAAATAAATTTTTACCAATAAAAAAAGATACTGGAAGCTTAAATTTCCACCATGCTTGTTAATTACACATTGAAAGGTGGAATACCAAAGAAACTAGGAGACCCAGGAATACCAACTATACCATGCTCTATTAAAAGAAACTACGTTAAAACTGCTTTATGTGATCTTGGAGCCGGTGTTAGTGTTATGCATTTCTCTTTATATCGTAGACTTGATTTGAATAAGTTGACACCTACTGAAATCTCTTTGCAATTGGTTGATAAATCAACTGCTATACCCATCGGTATTTGTGAGGATGTGCCTGTTCTGGTTGCAAATATTACTATCTTAACGGACATTGCTATTCTTGATATTCCCGAGGAAGACAATATGTCGATCATCCTTGGCAGACCCTGTTTGAATACTGCATGAGCCGTTATTGGTTGCAACAATGGCAATGTCACTTTTCATGTTAATGGTAATGAGCATACGGTACACTTTATGAAGAAACAACCTCAAGTTAATAGCATCAATTCTATTGGAAAAAAATCAACTATTGCTATTGGAGGTTTTGAATCCCCTCTTCCTACTGTCAAAAAGAAATATGATATTCTTACTGTTGGGGGCATGCATATCCCCATTGAGGTAACCTAGTGTTATTAAAAAATTCTCCGGTTTCATGTCATTCGGAAGAAGTTTGTTAATAAGACTTGATCAACATTGTTAATGGATTCCTTTTGATGAGCGTGAGATGGATGAATTTAGAAGACACAACTCTCTGTACGCACTTTTTACTTTCTGATATTTAAATTAAATAGAGCAAAAAGAGTAATATCCATCTGTTTTCTAAATGATCTGTGCAATAAAAAATGTCCCAAAAATAAAAATTCTCCAAATGCCCTGAAAATTTAGTATGATTTTTATAGAATATTTTGGAATATCTGGCACTGAGAAAGCACCAGTGGGCCACAAGGATGGAGGGCGCGCCCCCTGTCCTTGTGGGCCCCACGTGCCCCCTCCGGCTATTCTAGCACCCATCCACTTCTTCTTGCTCCTGAAAAAAATCATCCAGTAGCTCAAACCCATGTTCTAGCTCATTTCTTTACCATTTTCGATCTGCTTGCTCAAATCACCATTCACAAAACTGCTTTGGGGGATCTATCTTCGGTATGTGACTCCTCCAATGGTCCAATTAGTTTTTGTTCTATTGGTTTATTTATTGCAAATTTTTGCTGCTGTGGTGGCCGTGTTCTTGAGCTTGCATGTCAAATTTATATGGTCCAAAGTAGTTTTGATGCATGATATAGCCTCTAGGCACATGTACGAGTAATTGCTATCAATTTCGTTGAGTTTGGTCCACTTTTATTTTGAGTCACTAAAAATTTCAGAATTTTTCAGAGAAAGAAAATGTCTAGGAGAATGTACGAAGGTGGTCCTTCAAGAAAGCAAGCACCGAGGCTCATGATACGCGAACTGGAACTTGAACCACCAAGGGAAGCTCAGGTACGGCCGTGTGAATGGTCGTCGGATGAATTTATGGTTCGCGCAGGTTTCAAGTATGAGTTTGATGCATACGCACAAAATGCCGGCCTTGAGGACTTCATGTCACATAAGTGCCGACAATACTATTATCTCACTGATTCCTTTATGCGGAGATTTAAGTTTACATCCAAGCGCAATACTCATACTGTCTTGTTTGATCTTTATGATGCATCGTATACCATGGACCTAGAAGATTTTTGTGATGCATGTAAAATTCCACAATGGGGCATTCTTAGTGAACCCCACAAATCTGATTACAATGATTTCCTTGCTATCATCACTGTGGGGGAAACTAGAAATATTACACAAGCCACCATAGGGAGCATTCATTTTTCTGCTATACATTATTTTGCTCTCTTTATAGGAAGATGCATTAATGGTAAACATGAGCATAGCCACCTTTGTGTTCCAGACCTTAGTGTCCTCAAGTGTGTGGTGCTAGGTGATAAGCATTATAACTTGGGGGCTATTATTGTGAGGACGTTACATCTTAATGCTAAAGATGGAGATTTATTTTGTGGGATTTATGCAACTCGTCTAGCTAATTATTTGAGTGTGCACATAAGAGGATATGATATTGAGTTGCTACCTGCTTTTCTAGATTATGATGCTATGATATGTTACCAGTTTCTTGAGAGGAACAAACAGTACCTCCAGTACCGACTAATCTTTGACAGACGGTGGGCCATCCATGTTACCCTTCCTACTCCTGCCTTCTTCAACTTTCAGGTAAAAGGGAGATATTTTATAACTAGAGAGGAGGCGAATGAATATGAGAGAGAGGCGGAGGTCGCTTGCCTCCGAGAAGCAGCTCGCCAAGCAGTAGTTGTTGCAGCATAGTACAACCCCAACTATGATTTCGGAAACCATCCGGGCCAGTGGTGGCCATAGACCAACTTAGGAAAAAGCCTAAGCTTGGGGGAGTACATATTTCTCACCGATATTACATTCATTATTTTTGTCGGCGTTCATACTTTTTCATTGTATCATCCCTCTTAGTTTATTCTTCTTGTGAGTTTAAAAAACTTTGAAAACCCCAAAAAAATATTTCTCGCTTCTTTTTGTCTTTTCTTTCTCGCTTGTTCTTTTAGTAAGTTGGTAGTATTTAAAAATAAAACCCAACAAGACTTCTCGTCCTTCTTTTGTTTGTTGGGAGCTTTCCCGTGTAAATAGTTTTTCTCGTTCTTGTTTTACTTTCTTCAGAAAAACAAAAACTCCAAAAATAGTTCAGTGTGTTTCTTTGAATTTCTTTTCTTTTTCTTTGGGAGTCGAGAGGAGAAGACCATGATGAAAATAATGAGTGACTCTTATTTGTATTATTGATTATCTAACAAGAGCCCATATTACCTTGTCTTCTCCTTTGAATAAATGTTTGTAGATTCCAGCTTAGTCCAATGCATGTGCACTCTTATTATTATTCACGTCGTTCGGTCATGCAAGTGAAAGGCAATAATGATCATATATGATCAAATGATTGAGATGGAGAAAAGTCAATGTGAACTCGACCTATTTTGCTTAAGTAAATACGATTAGCTTGTCGTTCCTGATTCAGCCTATTATGGATGAAACATGTTTGCAATGAAAATTAGAGATTATAGTTACTCATGCCATGCTTAATTATCTAGGAGTTTATAATTGTTTACCTTGCGTGCCAACATGCTAATAAAATGGTTGTGATGTGGTATGATAGGATGGTATCCTCCTTTGAATGATTAGAGTGGATTGACTTGCACATGTTCACACATGTACTTGAAACAAAATCAACATAGCCTTCATGATATTTATGTTCATGGTAATTTATATCCTTCTCATGCTTGCACTCAATGTTGGTTAATCTCAAGGCATGTTTATGGCCGTTGTCGCTCTCTAGCTGGTCGCTTTCCAGTCTCTTTCTAACCTTCACATATACTAAGCAGGAATACTACTTGTGCATCCACTTCCATAAACCCAAAGTTGTTCCATATGAGTCCATTATACCTACCTATATGTGGTATTTACCTGCCGTTCCTAGTAAATTTGCATGTGCCAATCTCTAAACCTTCAAATAAAATTCTATTTTGTAAGCCCGAATCGCTCATGTGGCGACTGGGGGCTCTCTTTATCTTCCATGCTTGGTGGGTTATTCTCACGATGAGTGGACTCCGATTGTCATTCACGAGAAAATGGCCGGTAACCAGGATGCCCAGTCCCATGCTCAAAATCAAATCAAAATATAGTTAAGCAAAACTCCCCTAGGATTGTTGTTGGTATGGACGGTACCCGTTGTTTCAGATAAGCCGTGGAGTGTGATTGATGGTGGAGGGGGAGTAAAACTTTACCATTTTATTTGGGAACCGCCTATAATGTATGTAGAATGGAATATATTGAGAACTCTTGGCCGTTGCATTGACAACAAAAGAATACCGCTCAAAATTATATTTATCTCTGTTTTAAAAACTCGGGCTCTAGCACCTCTGCAAATCCCTACTTCCCTCTTCGAAGGGCCTATCTATTTGCTTTTATTGCTGAGTCATCATCCTTTTATAAAAAGCACCAGTTGGAGATCCCCTCTATCATTTATATGATTTTTCATTAATTGATATTGAGTATGAGTGTGACTGGATCTCTTTAACTATGAATTACAATGTCTAGTCATTCCTTAATCTTTTCAGGTGCTCTGCATTTATGTTTTGCGGTCTCATAAAGGGCTAGCGAGATACCTCTTTGTCATATTATATCATTATTGTTTAGAAAAAGTGTTGTCATCCGAGATTTATTGCTCGCTAGTTGATTGTGTCATTGATATGAGTAAATGTGAGACCTAAATGTTTTTGTGAATATGGTTAGTTCATAATCTTTGCTGAAAACTTGAATGCTGACTTTAAATATTTGCAAAAACAAGATCAAACAGAGTTTGTAAAAGTTTTTCATTATCACTTTCAATTTATCTACTGAATTGCTTGAGGACAAGCAATGGGTTAAGCTTGGGGGAGTTGATACGTCTCCGTTGTATCTACTTATCCAAACTCTTTTCCCTTGTTTTGGACTCTATTTTGCACGATTTGAATGGAACTAACCCGGACTGACGCTATTTTCAGCAGAATTGCCTTGGTGTTATTTTTGTACAAAAACAAAAGTTCTCGGAATGACCTCAAACTTCACGGAGAGTATTTTTAGGAAATATAAAAAATATCAGCGAAAAGATCCACCAGAGGGAGCCCACACCCTGGCCACAAGGATGGGGGCGCCCCCTAGGGTGCGCCCTCCGTCCTTGTTGGCCCCCTGGACCTCCATCGACCTCAACTCCAACTCCATATATTCATGTTCGGGGAGAAAATAAATAAATAAGAAAGATTCATCGTGTTTTACGATACGGAGCCGCCGCCACCTCCTATTCTTCCTTGCGAGGCTAGATCTGGAGTCCGTTCGGGGCTCCGGCGAGTGGAGATTGTCGCTATCGTCATCATCAACCTTCCTCAATCACCAATTGCAAGATGCTCAATGCCGTGTGTGAGTAATTCCATCGTAGGCTTGCTGGACGATGATGGGTTGGATGAGATTTATCATGTAATAGAGTTAGTTTTGTTAGGGTTTGATCCCTAGGATCCATTATGTTCTAATATTGATGTTGCTATGACTTTGCTATGCTTAATGCTTGTCACTAGGGCCCGGGTGTTATGATTTTAGATCTGAACCTATTATGTTTTCATGAATACACATGTGTTCTTGATCCGATCTTGCAAGTTGTAGACACCTATTATGAGTTATGATTCGCATACCCCAAGGTGACAATAATTGGGATTCTTTCTGGTGATTACCATAGTTTGAGGAGTTCATGTATTCACTAAGTTCTAATGCTTTGTTCCAGTTCTCTATTAAAAGGAGGCCTTAATATCCCTTAGTTTCCATTAGGACCCCGCTGCCAAGGTGTCGGATTCAGGGCTCCGCAAAACCCGTTAATTTCGAACACAGGGGCGTTAACGAAGATCTCTCCCACTCACATCTACCTAGCGCCTCGCTCTCGTCTCGGTGGAAGGATTCAAGCAGACAACGAACAAGCACACGAGAGTTTATCCAGGTTCGGGACACCGTGTCGTGTAAGACCCTACTTCCTGCTTTGGTGGATTGGCTCCGGGCGAGCTGGAATATGAGCTAGTACAACGGTTCCTGGGCTCAGGAGGCGAGCTCAAGAGGGTCAGGAGGCTAGTGTTCTTGCTCCTTGTGTGGTGGTTAAGTGTGTTCGTCCCTCTCCCTTGCAGTGGGAGTCCTAGCTACTTATATAGGCGGCCACGGTCCACTCCCCCCGAAATGTTTAGGTGGGAAGGGATCCCACAACGGCCATTTTTGAGCGGGGACACAAGGACGTTCCTACCCTGACAAAAGTAGTCTTCGCCTGCAAAAGGATCAGGCGATGAAGCGGTGGTGGGCTCGACGGTGACATCCTCCTTGTTGTCCTTGAGGTCTTCGGTCTCATTGCACCAATGAGGAAACCTTTGCCCCGCTCCTCGGGAACTTGCGGCTGCGCTGTCCCCCTTGCATCGAAATGGTAACTTCGTCGCTGGCGCGTGCTGCCACCCGCTGGCGCGATGCGTTACTACTGATATCACTGCGTCCTCCTAAGGCAGGCTTGGCCTTGGGTTCTCTGCCCCTCCGGAGCACCTGCCTGAGGCCACTCCTAAGGGGGTCTTGGCGTTGTTGTCCTCACGAGGCTAAATCCCCTCGCGAGGGTCTTGGGCAGCTGGTCGATTAGCTGGGCCGTACTAGGCCATAGTAGAAGCGCGTCGCGGCCCGCAGACAGGCAAGTCTGGGTACCCTGGTTCCCAGTACGCCGACAGTAGCCCTCGGGCCCAAGGCACGCATGGAGTTGGCTTCGGGGCGAAGCCGTGGTCGAGGACGAAGTGGCGCGACCCCAAAGGCTGCGGGCCAGGATGGCGTGTGACGGTTTGATGGGACGTGGGCGGCCCTGCCTCCCACGCAGACTTGGTAGTCGTGCGCCTTGCTAATCGCACGACTGGTAGGGCTTCTTGCTGCCGCCTTTGCTTCCTGCCTCCCAATCGCCCCTCTTCTCTGCTTGCCTTCTCTGCTTCCTCCCCCTTGCCGTTATGCCGTGCAAGGCGAAGAAGAAGGGGGGTGGCGAGGCTGCCGCATCGCCGCTGGTGCTCGAACTGGCGCTTGGTCGCTCCGCCATAGTGAACCAAGAGGGTCTGGACAAGGTGCGTCGTGCCTTGGCCGATGCAACTAACGAGTGGGGACCGACCCGAGTCTGGCTTGCTTCCCGACCGGTGAGGGAGCTTGGTGCTAACGACATCCAGCTTCATCTCCATGCTATCTTCGGAGGTCTTCTTCCCCCTTTCTCCGCCTTCTTCTATGCAGTGCTCACGCATTACCAGATTCGGGCATTACACCTGGACCATGGGTCCATCATCCTTATTTCCGGCTTCGCGTTCCCGTGTGAGGCTTTCATTGGCGTTTCCCCTTCCGTGGCCTTGCTCCGCCACTTCTTCGCCCTCTCCTTGGTTGACGGGGGGCAGCGCTCGGGGTGCGTGTCGTTGCGCGTGGTAGAAGCTAATGCTGCCTCCGGAATTGACTTCTCGCTTCATCCCACCACAGAAGGGTTTCGCCAACAATGGGAGTTCGTTGACGCCGTCGCGTACAGCCCCCAATTTCATCTTCCTGATGCACTGGCAGTGCCGAACTCTGGCTGGAGGCATGAGGTCCTTTCAGATCCACGGGCGAAGCCTGTGATGCGCCGACTGACCAACTTGAGGAAGAGCGGGTTGACCCTGGCGATGGTGGTGAGGGACTTCCTTGTCCTCCGTATCACCCCACTCCAGTGCCATTCCAACCCGATGTGGGTTCTTGATGATCGCGCGCGTCTTCAGCAGAAGCAGCTCCCTCCTGATACGCTCGAGGGGCTGATGCAGCTGCTCGTTGGTGGAGTGCCTTAAGCTCGCCCTGGTTCTGCGGTTCCCTTGTACTTGGCTCCGATGGACGGAAGGGCCCTTGCTGAAAGGATGCCCCGCTTCGATGCGTGGGGGCTGATCCCGGGAGGTACCCCCAATCCTCGCGACGATTCCTCGGTGGTATCCGGGCTCGCGAGCCCGTCCTTCCTTTCTGGGGCAGATGCACCTGGCGGAGCCCATGGCCTGGGGTCGACCCCATCCCTGGAGCGAGTGGACGAAGCTCCGGCGCCGGTATTGGTGGAGGTGGTGGAAAGTGATGAGGCACCGCTGGCTCCCGAAGCAGCCGAGGGGGAGGCGCAGCGGCCTCCGGTCGAGGCGAGTCCAGGAAGCGCCACCTCAGGGAGCGAGGCGCCGTGTTCGGGCGCCTGCCGCGGCCTTGCTCCGGGACTAGGCATATCTGCCTCAAGCAGCCTCCGGCTGTCCTTCGCGACACTAGGCAAGAGGCGGAGGTTGAGGAGCGTCTTCGGCCCTGCTCCGAGGGCCCTGAAGAGGATGAAGCTGATTGTGCAAAGCAGGTGCGTGTCCTTAGGCTCTCCCCATCCTTCTCAATGTAGTTATGCTGACCTCTTGCTCCGCAGGGTCTCTCCTGCTTCATCCTCGAGTTACCCGACGAGGCCCGCAGGAGCTTCCTCTTGCATTCCTTCTCCGGACCATGCCGGGCCTTCAGGAGGCCTCGCGCGGGCTCTTGAAATCGCACCCGGGCCCTATCGCACAGGTCGTGCCCCCAGCCCCCAAGCGTCCTTGGGGCAGGGCAGCTCTTGGTACATTGGGAGCCCGCTCCGTGTCCCGGGTCTTGCCTTCACCATGGGTCAGCAAGCTCTTGAGGCAGCTCGAGCAACTATCTGCCCGTTAGGACCACTCCCGCTCCCAGCGCTGAAAGTGCCGCTCGCCCCTGGGGCTAGCTCCGAGGCACACGCTGAACACAAGGGAGAGGGGGAGCTCCCTTTGGGCGACGCGGGTGCCGGGGACGAGCCTGGTCGTCTTCTAGAACTTGCAATGCGCCGGAGCATGGTCCGCCATGACCTTGTGTGGGAGGCGTCGGATGCCCTGAAGCGTCTCGATGTCGAGGTTGCTGAAGTAGATGAGTGCGTTGAGGCCGAGGGTCTGCTTCTGGCGAGGGGTTGGCGCTAGCTGAGGACCGCCATCAACCTGAGCCAGTTGCAACACGAAACCGCCCTAAGGAAAGCGGAAGCATCGGCCGCCGCGGCTCAGGAGGCTTGCGACCGTGCCCTGAAGGAGGTCCGAGACGGCGAGCGCCGCCGCGCGGCCGCGGAGGAGCGTGAGCGCGAGCTCGAAGCCTCAAACGCCACGCTCGAGCACCAGGTTCGTGCTCGAAGGGTTGCCCTTGCTGCACATGTGGCTGATGATGATAGTCCAGCTGGCCTCTCGGCATGGGAGGAGGCGCTGGCACTTGAGGCGATGGAGTTGAGCATGGAGCGCGAGCGCCTAGAGACGATGGAGCGCCAGCTAGCCGAGGCCGATGGCAAACTTTATGACCGTGAGGTCGTGGCGAAGAAGGCTGCGAGGGAGGCGGAGCATCTCCGAAAGGATTACCGCGAGAATCTGGGGCTTCACGAGACTCACTTTGCTGAGAAGCGCAAGGAGCTCCAGAAGGAGATCACGGCACTTGAGAGCAATCCGGCAGATGCCGAGCATCGCCTGCAGATGTCGGAGAAGGCTCGCGTTGCAGCCGAGCGTCGCGAACGGGTATCGAAGAAGGCTTGTGCCGAGGCGGAACGCCGCGAGCGAGCGTCCGAGAAGGCTCGCGCCGCCGCCAGGGCGGAATTGTCCTGCCTTTATCAGCAAGTGGAGGACATTTCCACCCTCGTGGCTCGAACTTCCGAGGAGGCTACAAGAGTCCGTGGAATGCACTACACCCGCTCGGAGATGTTTGAGGCCCTGCGGCACCAGGCCGGCCGGGCCCTAGGAGAACTTCTTGGCTCGGGGGTCATAGGCCCCCTGGTTAATGATGACGCCGGGTATCTTGGGTTCTTTACCAAGGTGGTGGAGCGTCTTGAAGGCGGGGTTAGGAAGGCTCTGCAGCTCGTCGAGGATCAAAGCCGCGACGTCCTGAGAAGCGTGGTTTCCCGCATCTTCGGCAACTTGCACCATCTTGACCCTCATGCGGACTTCGAGGCCCTGCTGGAGCCTGCGCCTGAGGCGGTCGTCGGCCCCTCAAAGAATTGGGTGAGCGACCATGTGGACGCGTTGGTGACGGAGCTTGTTCCAGTTATCGAGGACGCGCCGGTGCCTGAGGGGGGCGACACCGACATCTCCGGCGAAGGCGTCGATGCTTAATCCTGTTCCTGCTGCAAATTTGTTTCTTGGTTGTGGCTTCGAAGCCGGGTGAGATGGGTGTCACAAGGTCTAAAATTTTGATGATGTAATTGAACACTGTAAGGATGGGCTTTTAAGCACTCCCTTGCTTGTTCCTGAGGCTGTGGCTTTAAGCCCTTGTCGCCTGTCAGGACAGAGCGCCCGCCGACCTCGTCCGGGCGCTCCTTGCGAGTACCTCCTTTGAGCACAAGAGTGGTTGGCGGTCCGGCTGCCGACCGGACAGAACATGTGCCCACACCTCGGCCCCTGCTCGCGAGAAGTGACAGGGCGGGGTTGCGGACGTAGCCCAGCTCGGCTGAGCAAGGCGAAAAGATGGACTGGCGAGGAAACACGGTGGAAATCGCAAAACACAGACAAAACTTCTCCCTTTTATTCAAGAAACGAGTCGCGCGACGGCGAGATCGGCTTGAGAAAGCAGATACAGAGGGAGCAAATGCGAATTGCAAAAGGAGGGGCCGTGTCCGGCCCCTGAGCAGGTCTTCGGTCTTCTCCCTAGTGCAGAGCGTAGGGCTACCACCGGCGGATGTGGGCATAGCCATTGGGGGGCAGTGTCGACGGCCAACGCGGAGCATGGTGCTTCCACTTGGCGTGGGAGGGAGCCCTCGAGGTCCTAGGGCGACGCTCCGGAGACTCCGGGGCGTGTACATCCCCACTCATTATTATGTGAGAGTGTCACGAGCGGAGATCTTCTGACGTGCCCGCCCCTTCGCTTTGAGGGCCCCGCCCCGCGCTAGTCCGCTCCCTCATGAACTCACCCGAAGG
The DNA here is from genome assembly GCA_902687465.1 of Secale cereale. Classification (NCBI taxonomy): domain Eukaryota; kingdom Viridiplantae; phylum Streptophyta; class Magnoliopsida; order Poales; family Poaceae; genus Secale; species Secale cereale. The sequence goes on from LR738714.1 coordinate 499,114,991, forward strand.
AGGCATTCATGAAGTGGGACACTGCGCATGATGGGGGGATGAGACCTTGGCCATAGGCCCCCCTCTGAGCACCAGGCACGCCGCTTACGCGATCTCCGAGCGCGCTTCGCCCCTGAGGGATAACATCGCTCAGAGACACGGCATCCTGAGGTGTGAGGGGGACCTCGCCCTACCCACGCTCCTAATGGCCCCTGAGCCCTTCCTGATCAGGGTCGGGCCCAACGGGTAGGGGATTTCATGAGTAGGGGGACGGAGCCGCGGTCTTGGGCCCTCCTAGTGCGGGTAGGACGGGCTGCCGTACCGCCTCCAGGCGCACCCTCCGCAGCCCGAGGGATGGTAGGCTAGGAGGCGCGGCGTCTTGAGGTTGAACCGAGGGGGGGAAGGCCCCTCCCTGCACGCATCGTACCCACCGCCAGTGAGCCCCTGGTGAAATCCAGGGCAGGCTCATGCGCGACGGGTCACGCGCGGGGGGACGAGGGCCTGACCCGGGCCTTCCCTTCCCTTTCTGTCTTGATGTGGCAACCAGACTAGCGCCCCGGCCTGCCGAGGCCCGGGCCAGCGACACTGTTGGCCCGAGGCCTATGGCTAGTGCCTCGGGGCCGGCCCCCGCAGGCACCTACACGTGTCTCATTCGCGCTCCATGGCCGTGGGCGATGATGGTGAAGGATTGAGGGCCATGAGCGGGGGGTCCGCCTCCTGACCATCCGCTCCTGGGCCCCCTTGTGCCGGCGCCTGGTTGCATCTAGCGTTCGGCGTAGCCCTGAGGTCGCTCTCTGGTGTCTCCTCGATGGGGGCGGTTCCTGAATACAAAGGGCTTCGAGGCAGAGGGGCGGCGTCATATGCAGGGTTCAGCGAATCATACCCCATGTCGCCTTCGTAGGTCACCGCAGGTCTTGACCATACGGGCAACCGCGTGTGGCTGGCGCCGCACCCGTTCCCCATCGTCGTCATGTGGACGCAGAATGGCTCGGCTCCTGTGCTGACGTCGTTGAGGAGCTCGGCCACCCTGAGGAGTAGCGCGTCGTGGCCGCTGTCGAGCATCCGACACCTTAGCAGTTCCCTCACCACCAGTATCGCGGCCCTCATGTTCTCCATTTCGTGCCGGTCCCGCGAGCTTACCGCCGCATGCTCAGCGGCCCGTGTTGCCGCACGGCCTTGGCGTCGAGTGGGCGGAGGATGTTGCTGGTCCTCTGGCGGCGGGTTGGTGATGATCATCGTGTCGTCGGCCCCGATCAAGGACGGGTGGCGGCGAGTCCCGCGGCCGAAGGGCGATGCCTGAGCAGCGCGGATGCCACGGGCTTCCACACGCGTCTGGTGCGCCTCCACCATTGTGGTCGCGGTTTGCTGGAGCTGGGCGACGCGGGGTTGGTGGACGAGACCGGGGCGAGGTCGTTGGAGAGGCGGGATTTCGACACGCCCCCTACCTGGCGCGCAAAATGTCGGATTCAGGGCTCCGCAAAACCCGTTAAGTTCGAACACAGGGGCATGAACGAAGATCTCTCCCACTCACGTCTACCTAGCGCCTCGCTCTCATCTCCGTGGAAGGATTCAAGCAGACAATGAACAAGCACACAAGAGTTTATCCAGGTTCGGTCCACCGTGTGGTGTAAGACCCTACTTCCTGCTTTGGTGGATTGGCTCCGGGCGAGCTGGAATATGAGCTAGTACAACGGTTCCTGGGCTCAGGAGGCGAGCTCAGGAGGGCCAGGAGGCTAGTGTTCTTGCTCCTTGTGCGGTGGTAAAGTGTGTTCGTCCCTCTCCCTTGCAGTGGGAGTCCTAGCTACTTATATAGGCGGCCATGGTCCTCTTCCCCTGAAATGTTTAGGCAGGAAGGGATTCCACAACGGCCATTTTTGAGCGGGGTCATAAGGACATTACTACCTTGACAAAAGTAGTCTTCGCCTGCAAAAGGATCAGGCGATGACGCGGTGGTGGGATCGACGGTGACATCCTCCTTGTTGTCCTTGCGGTCTTCGGTCTCGTTGCACCAATGAGGAAACCTTTGCCCCGCTCCTCGGGAACTTGCGACTGCACTGTCCTCCTTGCACCGAAATGGTAACTGCGCCGCTGGCGAGCGCTGGCACCCGCTGGCGCGATGCATCACTGCTAATATCACTGCCTCCTCCTGAGGCAGGCTTGGCCTTGGGTTCTCCGCCCCTCCGGAGCACCTGCCTGAGGCCGCTCCTGAGGGGGTCTTGGCGTTGTTCTCCTCGCGAGGGTCTTGGGCAGCTGGTCAATCAGCTGGGACGTACTAGGCCGTAGTAGGAGCGCGTCGCGGCCCGCAGACAGGCAAGTCTAGGTACCCTGGTTCCCAATACGCCGACACAAGGGAGGGCAGGACAAAAGATGTCATGCAAGTTCTTTTCCATAAGCACGTATGACTATATACGGAATACATGCCTACAAATTATTGATGAATTGTAGCTAGTTCTATGTCACCCTAGGTCATAACTGCTACATGATGAATATTATCCGATGCCTATCATTATCGATCCATTCATACGAGTTTGCTAGTTCTGTGTCACCCTAGGTCATAACTGCTACATGATGAATATTATCCGATGCCTATCATTATCGATCCATTCATACGAGTTTGCTAGTTCTGTGTCACCCTAGGTCATAACTGCTACATGATGAATATTATCCGATGCCTATCATTATCGATCCATTCATACGAGTTTGTTTCATATTTATACTTGCTTCGTGAAAGCACAAGTGCTCCATGGGTGATTTTGGTATTTAATGTCAACATATCTCTTGTTGGACTAATGTTTTCATCTAGTATATTTCAGACAAGTTCAACAAATGAAGTGGCATGGACTAGAGGATGTGGAACCCCTTCAAGATGATAAGGACAACGGATTGGCTCAAGCTCAAAGCTCGGGACTCTACATTTTCTATTTCAGTGATCTAAGATCACACTGAGTCCATAGGAAAGACAATACTATTAAAAGGGGATGAGGTGTTGCTTAATGGCTTGCTTGCTCAAAGTTCTTAGTGATATGCTCCAAAGCCCTCAACCACTTTCTCACATCCACATATGTCCCAAACCAAAAGTCAAACTCGGCCCACTTGACATAGCCACTGCCAGAAACCCTAATCAGTTCGGTCTGACCAATAGGGATCTCTGTCTCACCGAGATGGGAATGTAAACTCTATGTTTCCTATTTGAAACATTTTGGTTTAACCGAGATGTGAGAATTGGTCTCACTGAGTTAGCATTGTAAACTCTCTGTTGCCTCTTCGTAACATTTCGGTCTCACCGAAATGAGCGAATCGGTCCCACCGAGTTTGCCTGACCAACTCTCTGGTTAGCTTATTAACAAAATCAGTCCTACCGAGTTTGTGTAATCGGTCTCACCGAGATTACGTTATGCCCTAACCCTAATGAAATCGGTCCTACCGAGTTGATCATATTGGTCCCACTGAAATGCCTAACGATCACGTTATGAACTAAATCGTTCCGACCAAGTTCTCCGATTTGGCCCCACCGAGTCTGGTAAATTGTTTGTAACGGTTAGATTTCGGGTGGAGGCTATATCACTACAAAAAAGACACATCCGTGACATTTTGGGCCGAACGAAAAAAATTTATGTCATACGTATGACACTTCTATGATGATAATTGTGAAAAAACCTGGTATCATCATAGATGTGGTGGGTTCCTACTTCTATGTCAAAAAATCATGACAGAAATTGGGATTTTCGTCCTGGGCGGGCCATAGACGCAGCTGCATGACATTCTTTGGGCCGTCCATGACGGAAAAAACCGTGGTAGATGCGAGGGCGAGGAAAATATCGGGGTGTTCCCGGTTACGGTGGGTGGTCGGGGCCGAGCAATGCGTGTTTCTCTCGTACACGCATGCGCGTGGGTGCGAGGCGTTGGGCTCTAACTGAACCCAAGCAATTGCACTGCAGGCTACGCGTTACTGAACCCGAGCGATCGATCGATGGCTGTTAAGTCAACCCGATCGAGCGATTCCTTTGCTACTGCTGGTAACTGAAGCCGATCGATGCTGCCCCTGGATGAACAGTGAGCGTTGATGGGGGGGTTTGGATGAACAGTTCCCGATGGGGGTGGATGAACAGGACCCCAGGGTGTTGCCTCTGGATGAACAGGACCCCGATCGATCGAGCCGGTTGGGGCTGGATGAACAGAACCCCGTGGAGGGCTGGATGAACAGGATCACCCCGTGGAGGGCGGGATGAATTGTAGACGATGGAGGGCTGGTTGAACAGTAGCCCGTGGAGGGGTGGTTGAACAGGAGCCCATGGAGAGGGCTGGTTGTACAGTAGCCGGTGGAATAGCGCGCAGTGGAGGCTGGATGGACAAGAGCCCGTGGATGAACAGTCGCAGGTGGAGGCTGGAGGAGGTCGACGGTAGATGAACAGTAGCCCGTGGAGGCTGGAGGGGGTCGATGGTGCAGATGAACAGTATCCCGTGGAGTCCCGTTTTGCGGTACTCCACACCCCTCCCGATAAACAGGACGCCCATTTCGACCGTAGCGCTCCAACATAAGTCAGTTTCCTCCATTTTGCGGTACGCCACACCCCTCCCGATCAACAGGACCCCCGTTTCGACCGTATGAGGTCCGTTTCCTCCATTTTGCGGTACGCCAGACCCCTCCCGATGAATAGGATCCCGTTTCGAACGTGGCCGGTCGAACACAAGGCCGTTTCCTATGTTCTGTGGTCCGCCAGGCCTCGTTTCCATCGGCTGTTCCATCCAAGCCCTCCCGATGAACACGATGACGCATTCCGTTCCGACCCAGCCGGTTGGCTCCCCATGAACACGACGACGACGTTGTTTCTCTGTTCCGACCCATCCATGTATACAAGCCCTAGCCGTACGTATGCATGAGTAGGTGTTCGAGACCCTGCCCGTATGTACGTACGTGGCCGTATTTTCTTTCTTGCACACTGGCCGCTGTACGTACATGTACATGCTACGTGCGCGCCTCTACTATGACACGTGTACGCCTCTACGTTCGCAACCAGAATGATAATGCTACGTACACTTCGACCAGGTGGGTCCCGACTGTCAGGCACTTCCTTGCGTGCGAAGATGTAGCTGGTGGGTCCCAGCTGTCAGGGGGGCGAATCATTTTTTTTTTGCCAGTACGCACTTCCTTGCATGCGAAGATGTAGCTGGTGGGTCCCGGCAGTCAAGGGGAAACCTTTTTTTCGCGAAATACGGTGGCCCATCGAGTGGGTCCCCGCTGTCAGGTGGAGGAATAATTATTTTGCACGTAATAAGGAGGCACTTCCTTGCTGCGGCCGTGGACCCAGTTGTCAGCCTCTCCACGTATAGTCCACGTCCGATGGAAGCCGTTCCTTGACCACGTTGACCACACCATGCCGAGAGCACCAGGGCGGTGGACGACGGCGAGGCCTAGGAAGGGGATGACGCGGAGCCGGGGAAGACGCGGCAGTGGATGCCCATGCGTAGAGGAGTACGAGGGTTCACTAGTTCGGTGTGGTGTGAGGCTACCATCGCCGCAGAATAACAGGGGGTGTGGTGAGTAGAGGGATGGCCTAGCCTGCGGTGGGAATAGTAGGGGGCGGTGAGGCCTCCGCGGCAGCACAACCGGCCATGGGAGGCAGGAGCATGCGGCACGACCGGCGCTGCTTTGGGTGGATGGAGCAATAAGACCAGAGGTAGAAGAAGCACTACGTCCGTTGGATGGACATCGTACGATCACTGGAGCTAGAACCGTTAATATTGACTAAGTTGACAAAGCACTCCGTCCCCGTCAACTTAGTAGGCCCACAAGTCAGCCTCCCACCAAGGTGGGTCCCAACCAGCAAGGGGGGTATTCATTTTTTTTGTGCGTAATAAGGAGGCACTGCTGGTGGGTCTGAGCTGACAGCGGGGGGAACATTTTTTTCGCACAACACGGTGGCCCGTCCGGTGGGTCCCAGCAGTCAGGGGGAAATGTTTTTTTTTTGCGAAATACGGTGGCCTGTCCGGTGGGTCCCTGCTGTCAGGTGGAGGAATCATTATTGTCCGCGTAATAAGGAGGCACTTCCTTGCTGCCATCGTGGACCCTGCTATCAGCCTCTCCACATACAGTCCACGTCTGATGGAAGCCGTTCCTTGATCATGTTAACCACGCCGTGCAGAGAGCACCAGGGCGGTGGACGACGACGAGGCCTAGGAAGGGGACGACGTGGAGCCGGGGAAGACGCGGTAGTGGAAGCCCCCAGGGAGAGGAGTACGAGGGTTCACTGGTTCGGCTGCGATGTGAGGCTACCATCGCCGCAGAATAACAGGGGGTGTGGGTGAGTAGAAGGATGGCCTGGCCAACGGTGGGAGTAGTAGGGGGCGGTGAGGCCAGTGCGGCAGCACAGCCAGCCATGGGAGGCACGAGCAGGCGGCACTTCCGGTGCTGCTTTGGGCGGCTGGAGCAAGAAGACCAGAGGTTGAAGAAGCACGATGGCCGTTGAATGGACATCCAACGGTCACTGCTGCTTGAACCGTGTGTTGACTATTAGTTGACAAAGTCTTGCATACGCGTCAACTCTTTTTTTTAGGGGATGCGTCAACTTAGTAAGGCCACAAGTGTGTGGCAGAGAACTTATAGCCCATTTGAGATTTGTAAGAATGTGCATCCAATTTTTGAATTCTAATGTAATTTACTAAAGCCCATTTAAAATTTGTTAAAAGTATAGCCCATTTCAACCAACCGTTCAAAATAGAATTCAATAAAATTTCCCACATTTTTATAGGATCCGAAATATTTTTATCCCGAAATTTCTAATCAGATTAAATACAATTTCAATATAAATTTATATTACGTAAAAATCAAACGAAACATTGCGCTCGCAACAATTAATGAAATTAAAATTTTCAATATCCAAAAATAATATATTATAAAGTAATTACGTGTTTGGTGCATTTTTTATAGTTACTGCCCAGTTTTTATAATTACATCCCATTTATTATTTCTTAAAGCCCATTTTCTTGTTAAGCCTAATGCATCCCTCCTAGGAAAGATTTGCAGCCCAGCGGGGCGGAGAATAACAACTTGACCTTGCCTGGGTATTCCAAAAAAAAAGTATAGCTGGGCTAGCCATTTTTAGCTGGAAAAAATAATATCTGGGCTGGATATCTGGCCTGGGCTAGATGGGCCACAGCCCGCCTAGTTAATAGCTGCAACGATATTTTCATTGTTGTTCAGAGGAGAAAAATTAATATCTGGGCTGAACATCTCTCAAGAAAAACTCTGCAGTGCTCACACCTCAAAAACACAAATACTGCTCGAGCTGCTTGGTCCCAGCTGTCGGTCGCTTCTTCTGCAATTCTCTCGTTTATTGACTACATAGGATGACAATGGTGTTGGACTGTGATGTCAGGAAAACAGGAGGAAGCAAAAAAAAATTCTAGTTTTATATACTAATAAGGAGGCACTTGCGTATGTGCGGCTATGACCCTGCTGGGTCCCCACTGTCATCCTCTCCAAGTAAAGTCATCTCCTCATCCTCATGTCCGTTGACCATGTTGACAAGACGACATGACGGCGCCACGACGAGCGCAACAACTCGAAGGACGACGGAGAGGGCCTCGCGGGCCCTATGGATGGTATGATACAGCGCCCGCTGCTCATTCGGGAAGCCAGGATCATAGGGCCACATGTCCGCAACGGCATTATCGTTCGCTTGTTCACCGGTGCGCGTTGAGGAGACGGAGGTTGCATCATAGATCCTCCTGTGCTGGTAGCTCTTCCGCCATTAGGGCGTCGAAGTGCGGCTGCACCTGCTCTATGATGAACACGGCATGAATCGGCTTAGACAGTGGCGCCGGCTCCTGGTCGGAAGCTACGTCCATCGTCTGATTGTCGTCGCTCAACTCAGCGAGGTAGCTGGCGAGCTAGCATGTCCGGCTGCTGGACCGACCCGCTGCAAAGCACGAGTCTGACTGCCCTGGCCCACCCAGACCGCCTCCTTCGCCCGCGCGCGCTTTCTGCCCGAAACGGTCAGCGCCACCCGCCCCGCTTCCCGGCGCATGCAATTGCTCCGCCTCCAAACGACACAAGTGTCGTCTGTCCGTCCTTCTGCCGCCCACATTAATGATACGTGGTTGCCAAGGAGGCTACTCCAGCGCCACATGTTCGTCCCTCTGCCGCCCACCATTGCTATATAAACTGCTGCGCCGGCCATAGCCGCAGTCATCCGCATCCGTTCCTATTATCATGTCCACACCACTACTGCCCACCATGGCTTCCTCACGCTCCAGCGCTCTTCGGGATGGGCGGATGACGGACCACAAGGAGATGGCAGCCATTAGTGTCGACTGGCTGGCCGGCAGGCAGCCGGAGGACGACGACGCCCCAATGGAGAACTTGGTAGTCGACGATCCGGCGCCAACCCCCTCCTCCGCGCCATCCTCGCCGGTGAATTGCACCATGACCATCGGCGAGGCCCGTGCCCAATATGTGGACACGGTGAGGCAGAACCGTGAGGAGCAGTTCCGGGAGGCGCAGGCCGACGCCACCTACAACCACCATCTCCTCCAGGAGCACTTGCAGGCGGAGGAGCAGATCACTGCGGAGCAGGCGGAGCAGGAGGTGCTACTCGACTCGTACTGCTCCGCCCGCGAGGGCCGCCTCGAGCGCTGGTGGTACCGCATGCGGGTGGCGGAGGCTGCGGCCTCCTACAAAGAGGGCGATGAAGCGTGCGAGGCGCTTTTGGCGAGACAAAGGACGAGGCAGAGGACAATGCCAGCTCCGACGAGTCCCCGCTCCGCTGGCATCGACGAGGCCCTGCTCCGCCGAGGCCCCGCGGTGCCAACAATGAGGCAGAGGACACCGCCGGCTCCGCCGAGTCTCCACCTTGCCGGCAACGAGGGGGAGGATTTCCCCCGCTCCGCCGAGGCTCTGCCCGCCGGCAACAAGACACAGGACATCGCCGGCTCCGTCGAGGCCCCGCCCCACTGCCAACGAAGCTGCGCCACACATAAAACGAGGAAGAGTACAACACGGAAGGTCGCCGCCGCTCGGGTCCAAGTAAGGCCACCGCTGCTACCGCCCGGTTGGTGGCACTAAGCTGTACATCATGGAGCAATTCTATGATTACAGGATGATTGAAGAGCGCTCCGTGGTCGAGCAAGCTCATGAGATACAGTCATTTGCTAGAGAACTTGAGCACTTCAGTTGTATGCTACCGGACAAGTTTGTTGCTAGAGGTATCATCACTAAGCTTCCTCCTTCGTGGATCTCATTGGCACTCTTGATGTGGAAGAAAAGGCGAGAGTAAAGGACACACGTGCTCGAGGAATTGAGGGAGGATCTAGTGCCGATCTGGTACAGAAGAAGAATTTCCAACCCCACAAGTGCAAGAACAAGGGCAAGTTTGATGGTAAAGCAAAGTTTGATGGGAAGAACAAGGTTGTGCAACACACGAACTTCAAGAAGAATAATGACAAGAAGAAAGGTGTTTGTCATGTGGGGATCCTGATCATTGGGCTCCTAGTTGCCCTAATCGCTATGACAAGCTAGGCGGGTTGACCACTGACGGCCGGTTAGCTTCTTGGCGGCGACGTGGAGTCAGAGAGCTATGTTGGAGAAGGACGCTGCTTCTACTTAACTGCTGGTGTAGTTGGCTGACTGACACGTGGGCCCAACATGCATCTGGGCCACATGTCAGTTACGCAACTGCACCTGTAGTTAAGTTACTAAAGCTTCTGTTCGGCTCTGCCGGACACAGGTGGGTAGCTTCGGTTAATTAATTATACCTCCAGCGCACCCCTTTTTAGATGAAGAATGTATGAAATGTAATGAAATCCGGCATGTTTATATGAAATTCGACCGTGTATGAATGAATTTATTTTGATTAGTTCGAATTCTTGTATCATTGGCATTGGATGAACATGCAAAACAATACGTACTAGCATTATTCCAATGGTGATCACCTCGTTTGCAGCAGTTTCACATGTACTCCCTCTGGTCCTTTCTAGTCTGCATACAAGTTTTGTCTGCAGTCAAAGTATCTCTATTTTGACCAATCTTATAGAAAAAAGTATGCAATTTCACAATGTGCGAAGTAAAAAGGAACAGAAGGAGTACAAAGCGTTTGAGCAGCTTTTTAGCGTTCCTATACATTGCAATCAAACACACAGGCCTTACAATTCATATAAAACATTCAAAATAATCGATGATTATGCATCTCAGCGATTCACATGTCAGAGGCAATATTTACTTCACAACTAAAGAATAAAGAAAAAAGGATCGACGTTGCTGACAGCAAAGGGTGTCCTGTTCGACAATATCAAACGCATGTCTTCTTGCTAAAATCAATGAGCAAAATTTGACAAGGTTTTCCAATTCCAAAATATCAAATGCCTACCATTGTGGAATGGGCAGGGTTTTCCATCAGTTCGGACATTGACATGGCACCTCGTGCTAAATAAACCAATTGTTCTTTTGTGCAGTTCCACCAAAATCAACCAAATTCGCGCGTAGCTTGTATGATTTCGCCCTTATATGTTGCAACGCCTTGAACTTATCGTTACCTCCTTTCTTGTGGTGGAAATGAATGATTCGATGTATTCATGAACATTTTGTGCAGTTCCCATTGAAATTAAGCTGAGCAACCCAGTTTGCACAAATACAAAAAAGTGATTAGTATAAAGCAAACTGTACTATGAATTGACAGTTTAAATAGGCACCTACATGGTCCATGTAGAGCACACTTTTAGAAAAATGGAACTCACCGGAAAGAATCCTAGAACAACATTGTACTTGCGCATCACAGCAAGAAAATGGAGATTTGTCAGTCCTTCTGAGCTGAAGTTAGTTTGGTCTTGTGGGGGGTAATGTAACCATCCTTCAACTGCTCCTTCTGATGAGAAGATAGACAGGGCTTCTTCATCATGGCATAATCGGAACTAGTTACTTCACGTACTCCATATTCTTATTCAGAGGAGGATGATCCTGTTGTGCAAAGACAAGAGGATAATTAAATTCTAGCATCCCTGTTTGCTCGAAAAAAAGGAAAGGAAATATTCAAAACAGCACAGATGAAGCACTTCTGAAGGACAATACCACTTTTTGATGACAGTATCTAAACAGCAGCACAACACCAATAGAGATGAAAAAGCTCAATCATATGGATGAAATCAGTGGGCGAGTACCAACCTTTGTCAGGAGGCTTATTGTGTAGAGCATACAGATGAAGCACTTCTCCAGAACCAACTGTTGCTATCTACGGTGGTGGCCATGCTTACTATATACTCCTGGATTAGATTAATGTTTCCAACATCTTCTTGTGCAGTTCCACTAAAATATATGGTATCTTCAAAGAAGATCCCTGTTTGCACAAGTAGAGATAATTACGTATTACATTAAGAGTGGCATCAAATCAGTGGAAAAACAATTGTTCGTTCCAGCCATAGCAATAAATTAAGATGCAAAACTATATCATTACTTGTGTCATCATAGTTCCAGTGCTTCTTTATAGCACCAGGAGTTGATTTTTGTTTTTCTTTCGCTTGTTCTTCCCCTTCATCACTTGGTTCAATAACAGACAAGCTTCGCCTTCAATGTAAGATTTGGCATGTTAATTAGGTTGGACATGTATAGCACTAAACAATGACATTAATTTTCTGATGAAAGTGGCAAAATACATGCCAACAGTTGTGAAATATCCTTATCATACCTCAATGGGATATTGTGGTGCACATACAGATTCGAAGTCTTGTCTCCATTTGTGCAGCTCACTAGAATCAAGCAACATTACCGTACAAGTAGCACAACATATGAAAGCACACTGCAGAATCATGTGAAAGAAGGCTAGTACTGACCTCTCATGACACGGAATTCAAACAACGCACAAGAAGAAGATATGAACCAAATTTGCCAACACAGATAGGAAGTAAGATCTCCTCTTGTGCAGTTCCACTAAGATCAAGCAATCAAGCAACGTTGTCGGTGTGACATTTTGGTTGAACTGCACAAAGCACTCTTAAAAAAATTGTTTTGTGCAGTGCAACAAAAGGTCACAATGGCAACGAGGTGAAGTAGATAACCCTGTTTACACGGAGGTGCAAAGGAAACAACTACTGGTCAATAACGGTGGATGACACAGAAGCCAACAAAAAGAAGCATCTACCTTCTCTAAATGGGAAAGAAAGCAAGACAGTAGCATTTCTCAAATGGTGGCATTGATTAATATTAATAGAGATATTATATTAACAATAAAATTTGTTAAACATGTATTTTGCTTTTAACTGTGGCATTGCATCAATTTTCCAGCGGCATTATTAGAGGGTGCTTATTTACAGGGACATTTTGGTGGAGGGACTAAAAAAACTCCTTGTCAGTCCCATCTAAACCAAACAGGAGGGACTTTTAGGGACTAAAAGTGGGCATTTGGGACTAAAGAAAGAAGACCCCGAGGGAGAGTCTTTTTGGGAATTTTTCCAACAGTTGCCCGTGCCACGCATCGCACCTTGTCTCTTTTAGTTCATTACTAGGGCTTGATAAATCTCCTACGTATCTATAATTTTTTATTGTTCCATGCTATTATTTATGATGTTTCGGATGTTTAATGGGCTTTGTGATACACTTTCAAATTATTTTTGGGACTAACCTACTAACCCAAAGGCCCAGTCCAGATTGTTGTTTTTTGCCCGTTTTGGGGTTTTACACAAAAAGAATATCAAACGGAGTCCAAACGGAATGAAACCTTCGGGAGAGATATTTTTGGAGAAAATCACGCACGGGAGACTTGAGAACCACGGATTAGGGCTGACGTGGTGCCCACGAGGATGGGGGGCACCCCCCTAGGGCGCGCCCCCTGCCTCGTGGGTCCCACGTAAGGCCCCCGGTGCCCTCCTTCCTCCTATATATACCTACATACCCCGAAACCATCAGAACAACACAGAAAACCCTAGTTCCACTGTCATAACCTTTTGTTCCCGTGAGATACCATCTTGGGGCCTGTTCCGAAGCTCCGCCGGAGGGGGGATCTTCCATGGAGTGCTTCTACATCATCATCATCGCCTCACCATGAGTTGTGAGTAGTTTACCACAGACCTTCGGGTCCATAGATAGTATCTAGATGACTTCTTCTCTCTCTTTGGATCTTAATACAAAGTTATCCTCGGTCTTCAAGGAGATCTATTCGATGTAATCTCTTTCTGCGGTCTGTTTGTTGAGATCCGATGAATTGTGGTTTATGATCAAGATTATCTATGAGAAATATTTGGTTCTTCTCTGAACTCTTTATGTATGATTATAATATCCTTGCAAATCTCTTCGAATTATTGGTTTGGTTTGGCCTACTAGATCTATAGTTCTTGCAATGGGAGAAGTGCTTGGCTTTGGGTTCAATCTTGCGGTGTCCTTTCCCAGTGACAGTAGGGGCAGCAAGGCACGTATTGTATTGTTGCCATCGAGGATAAAAAGATGGGGTTTATATCATATTGCTTGTGTTTATCCCTCTACATCATGTCATCTTGCTTAAGGCGTTACTATGTTCTTATGAACTCAATACACTAGATGCATGCTGGATAGCGGTCGATGTGTGGGGTAATAGTAGTAGATGCAGAATCATTTTGGTCTACTTGTCTCGGATGTGATGCCTATATATAATGAGAATGCCTAGATAGTTTCATAATTATTCGCTTTTCTATCAATTGCTCGACAGTAATTTGTTTACCCGCCGTAGAATATCACTATCATGAGAGAAGCCATGATACGTCACCAACGTATCTATAATTTTTGTTTGTTCCATGCTATTATCTATGACGTCTTGGATGTTTAATGGGCTTTGTCATACACTTTTATATCATTTTTGGGACTAACCTACTAACCCAAAGGCCCAGTCCAGATTGTTGTTTTTTGCCTGTTTCAGGGTTTTGCAGAAAATGAATATCAAATGGAGTCTAAACGGAATGAAACCTTCGAGAGAGATATTTTTGGAGAAAATCACGCACGGGAGACTTGAGAACCACGTCAGGGGAGCCACGAGGTGCCCACGAGGGTGGGGGCGCGCCCCCCTTCCCAGGGCGGACCCTTGCAGCTCGTGGGCCCCTCATGAGTCCCCCGGTGTCCTCCTTCCTCCTATATAAGTCTACGTACCTGAAACCATCAGCAACAGAGACAAAACCCTAATTCCACCGCCGCAACCTTCTGTTCCCGTGAGATCCCATCTTGGAGCCTATTCTGGAGCTCCGCCGGAGGGGGGATCCATCACGGAGTGATCGTACATCATCATCATCGTCCTCACCATGAGTTGTGAGTAGTTTACCACAGACCTACGGGTCCGTAGCTAGTATCTAGATGGCTTCTTCTCTCTCTCTCTCTGGATCTCAATACAAAGTTCTCCTCGGTCTTCGAGGAGATCTATTCGATGTAATCTCTTTTTGCGGTGTGTTTGTCGAGATCCGATGAATTGTGGGTTTATGATCAAGACTATCTGTGAGAAATATTTGGTTCTTTTCTGAACTCTTTATGTGCGCTCATAATATCCTTGCAAGTCTCTTCGAATTATTGGTTTGGTTTGGCCTACTAGATCTATAGTTCTTACAATGGGAGAAGTGCTTGGCTTTGGGTTCAACCTTGAGGTGTCCTTTCCCAGTGCCAGTAGGGGCAGTAAGGCATGTATTGTATTGTTGCCAGCGAGGATAAAAAGATGGGGTTTATATCATATTGCTTGATTTTATCCCTCTACATCATGTCATCTTGCTTAAGGCGTTACTTTGTTCTTATGAACTCAATACACTAGATGCATGCTGGATAGCTGTCGATGTGTGGAGTAATAGTACTAGATGCAGGCAGGAGTCGGTCTACTTGTCTCGGACGTGATGCCTATATACAATGATCATGCCTAGATAGTCTCATAATTATTCGCTTTTCTATCAATTGCTCGACAATGATTTGTTTACCCGTCGTAGAATATCGCTATCATGAGAGAAGCCACTAGAGAACACTATGGCCCCCGGGTCTATTCTCAACATATCAATCTACATCTAATTTACTTTTTCCGCTTTTACTTTCTGTTCTTATAAACAAAAATACCAAAAATATAAACTATCATCTCTATCAGATCTCACTTTCGTAAGTGACCGTAAAGGGATTGACAACCCCTTATCGTGTTGGCTGCAAAGTTCTTATTTGTTTGTGCAGGTGCGAGGGACTCGTGCGTGGTCTCCTACTGGATTGATACCTTGGTTCTAAAAAACTGAGGGAAATACTTACGCTACTGTGCTACATCTCCCTTTCCTATTCGAGGGAATACAACGCAAGCTCGAGAAGTAGCAAGAAGAATTTCTGGCGCCGTTGCCGGGGAGGCTTACGCAAAAGTCATATACCAAGTACCTATCACAAACCCTTATCCTCCGCATTACATTTTATGCCTCCCGTTTTCCTCTCCCCCACTTCACCCTTGCCGTTTTATTTGCCCTTCTTATGCCATGTGTTTATCGTTCGCTTGCTTCTTGCTTACTTGTGTGTGTTGGATTGCTTGCTTGTCACTATGGCTCAGAACAATACCAAATTGTGTGACTTCTCCAATACCAACAATAATGATTTTAATAGCACTCCAATTGCTCCTATTACCGATGTTGAATCTTGTGAGATCAATGTTGCTTTGTTGAATCTTGTTATGAAAGATCAATTCTCCCGCCTTCCTAGTGAAGATGCCGCTACCCATCTGAACAACTTTGTTGATTTGTGTGATATGCTAAAGAAAAGGGATACGGATAACGATATTGTTAAATTGAAGTTATTTCCATTTTCACTTAGAGATCGTGCTAAAACTTGGTTTTCCTCTTTGCCTAGAAATAGTATTGATTCGTGGAATAAGTGCAAAGATGATTTTATCTCTAAGTATTTCCCTCCTGCTAAGATCATCTCTCTTAGAAATGATATTATGAACTTTAAGCAACTAGATCATGAGCATGTTGCACAAGATTGGGAGAGAATGAAATTAATGATACATAATTGCCCTACACATGGTTCGAATCTATGGATGATTATTCAGAACTTTTATGCTGGCTTGAATTTTGCTTCTAGAAATCTTTTAGATTCGGCCGCAGGAGGCACTTTCATGGAAACTACCTTAGTAGGAGCTACCCAACTCCTAGATAACATTATGGTCAATTATTCTCAATGGCACACCGAAAGATCTACTAGTAAAAAAGTGCATGTAATTAAGGAAATTAGTGTTTTGAGTGGAAAGATGGATTAACTTATGAAATTATTTGCTGCTAAGAGTGCTTCTTCTGATCATAATGATATGCCTTTGTCCACTTTGATTGAAAATAACAATGAATCTTTGGATGTGAATTTTGTTGGTAGGAATAATTTTGGTAACAATGCTTATAGAGGAAATTTTAATCCTAGGCCTTTTCCTAGTAATTCCTCTAATAATTATGGTAATTCCTACAACAACTCTAATGGAAAGATGCCTTCTGAATTTGAAACTAATGTTAAGGAGTTTATGATTTCGCAAAAGAATTTCAATGCTATGCTTGAAGAGAAATTGCTTAAGATTGATGAATTGGCTAGAAGTGTGGATATAATTACTCTTGATGTTGATTCTTTGAAACTTAGATCTATCCCACCTAAGAATGATATCAATGAGTCTCTCAAAGCAATGATAATTTCCATCGATGAATGCAAAAAAAGAACCGCTAGGATGCGTGCTAAAAGAGAGAATTATATTAAAGCATGTTCTTCTAGTTATCATGAAAATAAAGATGAAGATCTGAAAGTTATTGATGCGTATCCTATTAGATCCTTGTTTTCTAGTATAAATCTTTATGAAGATAGGATTGGAGATGATTCTTCTTTAAGGTGTCCCAATGATTCAGAGTTTTTAGATCTTGATGCTAAAATTGTTAAAAGTGGGAGTGAAGAAATTAAAACTTTGCATAGTGATGAACCCACTACTTTGGATTTCAAGGAATTCAATTATGATAATTGCTCTTTGATTGATTGTATTTCCTTGTTGCAATACGTACTAAATTCTCCGCATGCTTATAGTCAAAATAAAGCTTTCACCAAACACATAGTTGATGCTTTGATGCAATCATATGAAGAAAAACTTGAGTTGGAAGTTTCTATCCCTAGAAAGCTTTATGATGAGTGGGAACCTACTATTAAAATAAAAATAAAAGATCATGAATGCTATGCTTTGTGTGGGTGCAAGTGTCTCCACTATCCCGAAAACTTTGTGTGATTAGCTAGGGTTCCATGAGCTTGATGATTGTTCTTTAAATTTGCATCTTGCGGATTCCACTATTAAGAAACCTATGGGAAGAATTAATGATGTTCTTATTGTTGCCAATAGGAATTATGTGCCCGTAGATTTCATTGTTCTTGATATAGACTGCAATCCTTCATGTCCTATTATTCTTGGTAGACCTTTCCTTAGAACGATTGGTGCAATTATTGATATGAAGGAAGAAAATATTAGATTCCAATTTCCGTTAAGGAAAGGCATGAAACACTTTCCTAGAAATAAAATCAAATTACCATATGAATCTATTATGAGAGCCACTTATGGATTGCCTTCCAAAGATGGCAATACCTACATCTATCTTGTATCGTGCCTAGCTAGGGTCGTAAAACGATAGCGCTTGTTGGGAGGCAACCCAATTTTATATTTTTTGTTTTTGCTTCTGTTTAGGAATAAATATTGCATCTAGCTTCTGTTTAGATGTGGTTTTCTGTTTTGTTTAGTGTTTGTGCCAGTAGAACCTTTGGGAAGACTTGTGTGAAGTTTATATGATCTTTCTATGAAAAACATAATCGTTAGCGCTCGCTAGAATGGTCATCAGATTTTACTGGAGAGTGCTATTTAGTTGATTCTTTTTGCAGATGATTAATAGACAAATTCCTCACGTTTACCAATTTAGTTTGAATTTTTGGAAGTTACATAAGTATGTGAAACCTGCAGATTACTACAGACTGTTCTGTTTTTGACAGATTCTGTTTTTCGTGTGTTGTTTGCTTATTTCAATGCATCTATGAGTAATATTAGGAAGTATGAACCATATAGAAGTTGGAATACAGTAGGTTTAACACCAATATAAACAAAGAATGAGTTTATTGCAGTACCTTTGAGTAGTGGTTTGCTTTCTTATACTAACGGAGCTCACGAGATTTTTGTCTAAGTTTTGTATTGTGAAGTTTTCAAGTTTTGAGTATTGCTTTGATGGACTATGGAACAAAGAGTAGCAAGGGCCTAAGCTTGGGGATGCCCAAGGCAGACCAAGTAAAATACAAGGACAACCAAAAGCCTAAGCTTGGGGATGCCCCGGGAAGGCATTCCCTCTTTTGTCTTCATCTATCGGTAACTATACTCTGAGCTATATTTTAATTCACCACATGATATGTGTTTTACTTGGAGCGTCTTGTATAATTTGAATCTTTGCTTGTTAGTTTTCCACAATTATCCTTGCTGGACACACCTATTTGAGAGAGTTAAATATGGTCTAGGAATTGTTAGAACACTCTATGTGCTTCGCTTATATCTTTTGAGTTGAATAGTTTTTGCTCTAGTGCTTCACTTATATCTTTTAGAGCACGGTGGTGATAATATTTTGAAGAAATTGTTGAACTCTCATGCTTCAGTTATATCCATTTGAGAGTCTATTAAAACAGCATGGTAATGTGCTTAGGCTATAAAACTAGTCTTAACATGATAGACATCCAATATCAATGTAGTAAAAACTTTCACACTAAGTGCATTGAATATGATGAGAAGTTGGATGCTTGATAATTGTTTTGAGATATGAGGATAGTGATATTAGAGTCATGATAGTGGAGTTATTATGAAATTGAGAAATGCTTGTGTTGAGGTTAGTGATTCCCATAGCATCCACATATTGTGAACCGCTATGTGACGAAGTTAGAGCATGAGGTATTTGTAAAGTGTCAACCTTTGTGTGGAGGTCGAGGGCGCGCGATGGTTAACTCCTACCAACCTCCCCCCTAGGAGCATGCGTTGATTGCTTTGTTTTGATGACTCATAGATTTTTGCAATAAGTATATGAGTTCTTATGACTAATGTTGAGTCCATGGATTATACGCACTCTCACCCTTCCACCATTGCTAGCCTCTCTTGTATCACGCAACTTTTGCCGGTACCATATACCCACTATATATCCTTCCTCAAAACAGCCACCATACCTACCTATCATGGCATTTCCATAGCCATTCCGAGATATATTGCCATGCAACTTTCCACCGTTCCGTTCATATGACACGCATCATATTGTCATATTGCCATTGCATGATCATGTAGTTGACATCGTATTTGTGGCAAAGCCACCATGCATCATTTTTCATACATGTCACTCTTGATTCATTGCACATCCCGGTACACCGCCGGAGGCATTCATATAGAGTCATACTTTGTTGTAGTATCGAGTTGTAATATCGAGTTGTAATGAAAGTGTGATGATCATAATTATTAGAGCATTGTCCCATGTGAGGAAAGGCTAAATCAATAAAGCCCCTCCAAAAAAAGGAAAAATATATAAAATAAAGGCCAAAGAAAAAAAGAAAGGCCCCAAAAAAAATAAAAAGGGACAATTGCTACTATCTTTTTTCCACACTTGTGCTTCAAAGTAGCACCATGTTCTTCATCGTAGAGACTCTCATGCTTAGTCACTTTATATACTAGTGAGAATTTTCATTATAGAACTTGGCTTGTATATTCCAACGATGGGCTTCCTCAAATGGCCTAGATATTCGTGAGCAAGCAAGTTGGATGAACACCCACTAGTTTCTTTTGTTGAGCTTTCTTACATATTTAGCTCTAGTGCATCCATTGCATGGCAATCCCTACTCACTCACATTGATATATATTGATGGGCATCTCCTTAGCCCGTTGATACGCCTAGTTGATGTGAGACTATCTCCCTCCTTTTTGTCTTCTCCACAACCACCTCTCTATCCACCCATAGTGCTATGTCCATGGCTCACGCTCATGTATTGTGTGAAAGTTGAAAGGTTTGAAAGAATAGAGTATGAAAACAAGTGCTTGGCTGAAATCGGGGTTGTGCATGATATGAATATTTTGTGTGATGAAGAGGGAGCATAGCCAGACTATATGATTTTGTAGGGATAACTTTATTTAGCCATAATATTTTGAGAAGACATGATTGCTTTGTTAGTATGCTTGAAGTATTATTATTTCTTATGTCAATATAGACTTTCATCTTGAATCTTTCAGATCTGAACATTCATGCCACAATTAAGAGAATTAGATTGAAAAATTATGTTGGTTAGCATTCCACATCAAAAATTCTGTTTTTATTATTTACCTACTCGAGGACGAGCAGGAATTAAGCTTGGGGATGCTTGATATGTCTCCAACGTATCTATAATTTTTTATTATTCCATGCTATTATTTATGATGTCTTGGATGTTTAATGGGCTTTGTCATACACTTTTATATCATATTTGGGACTAACCTACTAACCCAAAGGCCCAGTCCAGATTGCTGTTTTTTTGCATGTTTCAGGGTTTTGCAGAAAATGAATATCAAACGGAGTCCAAACGGAATGAAACCTTCAGGAGAGATATTTTTGGAGAAAATCACGCACGGGAGACTTGAGAACCATGTCAGGGGAGCCACGAGGTGCCCACGAGGGTGGGGGGCATGCCCCCCTTCCCAAGGAGTGCCCCCTGCCTCGTGGGACCCTCGTGAGTCCCTCGGTGTCCTCCTTCCTCCTATATAAGTCTACGTACCCCGAAACCATCAGCAACAGAGAGAAAACCCTAATTCCACCGTCGTAACCTTCTGTTCCCGTGAGATCCCATCTTGGAGCCAATTCTGGAGCTCCGCCGGAGGCTGGATCCATCACGGAGTGCTTCTACATCATCATCATCGTCCTCACCATGAGTTGTGAGCAGTTTACCACAGACCTTAGGTTCCATAGCTAGTATCTAGATGGCTTCTTCTCTCTCTCTGGATCTCAATACAAAGTTCTCCTCGGTCTTCGAGGAGATCTATTCGATGTAATCTCTTTTTGCGGTGTGTTTGTCGAGATCCGATGAATTGTGGGTTTATGATCAAGATTATCTATGAGAAATATTTGGTTCTTTTCTGAACTCTTTATGTGTGCTCATAATATTCTTGCAAGTCACTTCGAATTATTGGTTTGGTTTGGCCTACTAGATCTATAGTTCTTGCAATGGGAGAAGTGCTTGGCTTTGGGTTCAATCTTGCGGTGTCCTTTCCCAGTGACAGTAGGGGCAGCAAGGCACGTATTGTATTGTTGCCATCGATGATAAAAAGATGGGGTTTATATCATATTGCTTGATTTTATCCCTCTACATCATGTCATCTTGCTTAAGGCGTTACTCTGTTCTTATGAACTCAATACACTAGATGCATGCTGGATAGCGGTCGATGTGTGGGGTAATAGTAGTAGATGCAGAATCGTTTCGGTCTACTTGTCTCGGACGTGATGCCTATATACAATGATCATGCCTAGATAGTCTCATAATTATTCGCTTTTCTATCACTTGCTCGATGGTAATTTGTTTACCCGCCGTAGAATATCGCTATCATGAGAGAAGCCACTAGAGAACACTATGGCCCCGGGGTCTATTCTCAACATATCAATCTACATCTACTTTACTTTTTCCGCTTTTACTTTCTCTTCATGTAAACAAAAATACCAAAAATATAAACTATCATCTCTATCAGATCTCACTTTCGTAAGTGACTGTAAAGGGATTGACAACCCCTTATCGCGTTGTCTGCGAAGTTCTTATTTGTTTGTGCAGGTGCGAGGGACTCGCGTGTGGTCTCCTACTGGATTGATACCTTGGTTCTCAAAAACTGAGGGAAGTACTTACGCTACTGTGCTGCATCTCCCTTTCCTGTTCGAGGGAATACAACGCAAGCTCGAGAAGTAGCAATAAGAATTTCTTGGGCGCGCCCCAACCCTCGTGGACCCCTCGTGAGTCCCCCGATGTCCTCCTTCCTCCTATATAAGTCTACGTACCCCGAAACCATCAGCAATAGAGAGAAAACCCTAATTCCACCGCCGTAACTTTCTGTTCCCGTGAGATCCCATCTTGGAGCCTGTTCCGGAGCTCCGCCGGAGGGGGGGATCCATCACAGAGTGCTTCTACATCATCATCATTGCGCTCACCATGAGTTGTGAGTAGTTTACCACAGACCTTCGGGTCCATAGCTAGTATCTAGATGGCTTTTTCTCTCTCTCTGGATCTCAATAGAAAGTTCTCCTCGATCTTCGAGGAGATCTATTCAATGTAATATCTTTTTATGGTGTGTTTGTTGAGATCCGATGAATTGTGGGTTTATGATAAAGATTATCTATGAGAAATATTTGGCTCTTCTCTGAACTCTTTATGTATGATTATAGTATCCTTGCAACTCAGTTCAAATTATTGGTTTGGTTTGGCCTACTAGATCTATAGTTCTTGCAATGGGAAAAGTGCTTGGCTATGGGTTCAATCTTGCGGTGTCCTTTCCTAGTGATAGTAGGGGCAGCAAGGCACGTATTGTATTGCTGCCATCGAGGATAAAAATATGGGGTTTATATCATATTGCTTGAGTTTATCCCTCTACATCATGTCATCTTGCTGAAGGCGTTACTCTATTCTTATGAAATCAATACACTAGATGCATGCTGGATAGCGATCGATGTGTGGAGTAATAGTAGTAGATGCAGGCAGGAGTTGGTCTACTTGTCTTGGACGGGATGCATATATACAATGATCATGCCTAGATAGTCTCATAATTATTCGCTTTTCTATCAATTGCTCGACGGTGATTTGTTTACCCACCGTAGAATATCGCTATCATGAGAGAAGCCACTAAAGAACACTATGGCCCCCGGGTCTATTCTCAACATATCAATCTACATCTACTTTACTTTTTCCGCTTTTACTTTCTGTTCCTATAAACAAAAATACCAAAAATATAAACTATCATCTCTATCAGATCTCACTTTCGTGAGTGACCGTAAAGGGATTGACAACCCCTTATCGCGTTGGCTGCGAAGTTCTTATTTGTTTGTGCAGGTGCGAGGGACTCGCACGTGGTCTCCTACTGGATTGATACCTTGGTTCTCAAAAACTAAGGGAAATACTTATGCTACTGTGCTGCATCTCCCTTTCCTCTTCGAGGGAATACAACGCAAGCTCGAGAAGTAGCAAGCCACTAGAGAACACTATGGCCCCCGGGTCTATTCTCAACATATCCATCTACAATCTACTTTACTTTTTCCGCTTTTACTTTCCGTTCTTATAATAAAAAAATACCAAAAATATCAAATATCATCTCTATCAGATCTCACTTTCGTAAGTGACCATGAAGGGATTGACAAACCCTTATCGCGTTGGGTGCGAAGTTCTTATTTGTTTGTGCAGGTGCGAGGGACTTGCGCGTGGTCTCCTACTGGATTGATACCTTGGTTCTAAAAAACTAAGGGAAATACTTACGCTACTGTGCTGCATCTCCCTTTCCTTTTCGAGGGAATACAACGCAAGCTCGAGAAGTAGCAAGAAGAATTTCTGGCGCCGTTGTCGGGGAGGCTTACGCAAAAGTCATATACCAAGTACCTATCACAAACCCTTATGCTTCGCATTACATTTTTGCCTCTCATTTTCCTCTCCCCCACTTCACCCTTGCCATTTTATTTGCCCTTCTTCTACCGTGTGTTTATCGTTCTCTTGCCTCTTGTTTGCTTTTGTGTGTTGGATTGCTTGTTTGTCACTATGGCTCAGAACAATACCAAATTGTGTGACTTCTCCAATACCAACAATAATGATTTTATTAGCACTCCAATTTCTCCTATTGCCGATGCTGAATCTTGTGAGATCAATGCTTCTTTGTTGAATCTTGTCATGAAAGAACAATTCTCCGGCCTTCCTAGTGAAGATGCCACTACACATCTAAACAACTTTGTAGATTTGTGTGATATGCAAAAGAAAAGGGATACAAATAACGATATTTTTAAATTGAAGTTATTTCCATTTTCACTTAGAGATCGTGCTAAACTTGGTTTTCCTCTTTGCCTAGAAATAGTATTGATTCTTGGAATAAGTGCAAAGATACTTTTATCTCTAAGTGTTTCCCTCCTGCTAATATCATCTCTCTTAGAAATGATATTATGAATTTTAAGCAACTAGATCATGAGCATGTTGCACAAGCTAGGGAGATAATGAAATTAATGATATGTAATTGCCCTACGCATGGTTTGAATCTATGGATGATTATTCAGAACTTTTATGCTGGCTTGAATTTTGCTTCTAGAAATCATTTAGATTCGGCCGCAGGAGGCACTTTCATGGAAACTACCTTAGGAAAAGCTACCAAACTCCTAGATAATATTATGGTTAATTATTCTCAATGGCACACCGAAAGAACTACAAGTAAAAAAGTGCATGCTATTGAAGAAATTAGTGTTTTGAGTGGAAAGATGGATGAACTTATGAAATTATTTGCTGCTAAGAGTGCTTCTTCTAATCCCAATGATATGCATTTGTCCACTTTGATTGAAAACAACAATGAATCTGTGGATGTGAATTTTGTTGGTAGGAATAATTTTGGTAACAATGCTTATAGAGGGAACTTTAATCCTAGGCCTTTTCCTAGTAATACCTCTAATAATTATGGTAATTCATATAACAACTCTTATGGATAGATGCCTTCTGAATTTGAAACTAGTGTTAAGGAGTTTATAATATCGCAAAAGAATTTCAATGCTATGCTTGAAGAAAAAATGCTTAAGATTGATGAATTGGCTAGAAGTGTGGAAAGAATTACTCTTGATGCTGATTCTTTGAAACTTAGACCTATCCCACCTAAGCATCATATCAATGAGTCTCTAAAAGCCATGATAATTTCCATTGATGAAAGCAAACAAAGAACCGCTAGGATGCATGCTAAAAGAGAGAATTATATAAAATCGTGTTCTTCTAGTTATCATGAAAATAAAGATGAAGATCTGAAAGGGTGTCTCCTATTAGATCCTTGTTTTCTAGTATAAATCTTGATGAAGATAGGATTGGAGATGATTCTACTTTAAGGTGTCCCAATGATTTGGAGTTTTTAGATTTTAATGCTAAAATTGTTAAAAGTGGGAGTGAAGATATTAAAATTTTGCATAGTGATGAACCCACTACTTTGGATTTCAAGGGATTCAATTATGATAATAGCTCTTTGATTGATTGTATTTCCTTGTTGCAATCCATACTAAACTCTCCGCATGCTTATAGTCAACATAAAGCTTTTAGCAAAGACATAGTTGACACTTTGATGCAATCTTATGAAGAAAAACTTGAGTTGGAAGTTTCTATCCTTAGAAAGCTTTATGATGAGTGGGAACCTACTATCAAAATAAAAATTAAAGATCATGAATGTTATGCTTTGTGTGATTTGGGTGCAAGTGTCTCCACTATCCCAAAAACTTTGTGTGATTTGCTAGGTTTCCATGAGCTTGATGATTGTTCTTTGAATTTGCATCTTGCGGATTCCACTATTAAGAAACCTATGGGAAGGATTAATGATGTTCTTATTGTTTCCCATAGGAATTATGTGCCCGTAGATTTCATTGTTCTTGATATAGATTGCAATCATTCATGTCCTATTATTCTTGGTAGACCTTTCCTTAGAACGATTGGTGCAATTATTTATATGAAGGAAGGAAATATTAGATTCCAATTTCCGTTAAGGAAAGGCATTGAACACTTTCCTAGAAAGAAAATCAAATTACCATATGAATCTATTATGAGAGTCACTTATGGATTGGCTTCCAAAGATGGCAATACCTAGATCTATCATGTATCGTGCCTAGCTAGGGGCGTAAAACGATAGCGCTTGTTGGGAGGCAACCCAATTTTATATTTTTTGTTTTTGCTTCTGTATAGGAATAAATATTGCATCTAGCTTCTATTTAGATGTGGTTTTCTGTTTTGTTTAGTGTTTGTGCCAAGTAGAACCTTTGGGAAGACTTGTGTGAAGTTTATATGATCTTTCTATGAAAAACATAATCGTCAGCGCTCGCTAGAATGGTCATCAGATTTTACTCGAGAGTGCTATTTAGTTGATTCTTTTTGCAGATGATTAATAGAAAAATTCCTCACGTTTACCAATTTAGTTTGAATTTTTGGAAGTTACAGAAGTATGCGAAACCTGCAGATTACTCCAGACTATTCTGTTTTTCGTGTGTTGTTTGCTTATTTCAATGGATCTATGAGTAATATTAGGAAGTATGAACCATATAGAAGTTGGAATATAGTAGGTTTAACACCAATATAAACAAAGAATGAGTTTATTGCAGTACCTTTGAGTAGTGGTTTGCTTTCTTATACTAACGGAGCTCACGAGATTTTTGTCTAAGTTTTGTATTGTGAAGTTTTCAAGTTTTGAGTATTGCTTTGATGGACTATGGAACAAAGAGTAGCAAGGGCCTAAGCTTGGGGATGCCCAAGGCACCCCAAGTAAAATACAAGGACAACCAAAAGCCTAAGCTTGGGGATGCCCCGGGAAGGCATCCCCTCTTTTGTCTTCATCTATCGGTAACTATACTCTGAGCTATATTTCAATTCACCACATGATATGTGTTTTACTTGGAGCGTCTTGTATAATTTGAATCTTTGCTTGTTAGTTTTCCACAATTATCCTTGCTGGACACACCTATTTGAGAGAGTTAAATATGGTCTAGGAATTGTTAGAACACTCTATGTGCTTCACTTATATCTTTTGAGTTGAATAGTTTTTGCTCTAGTGCTTCACTTATATCTTTTAGACCACGGTGGTGATAATATTTTGAAGAAATTGTTGAACTCTCATGCTTCAGTTATATCCATTTGAGATTATATTAAAACAGCATGGTAATGTGCTTAGGCTATAAAACTAGTCTTAACATGATAGACATCCAATATCAATGTAGTAAAAACTTTCACACTAAGTGCATTGAATATGATGAGAAGTTGGATGCTTGATAATTGTTTTGAGATATGAGGATAGTGATATTAGAGTCATGCTAGTGGAGTTATTATGAAATTGAGAAATGCTTGTGTTGAGGTTAGTGATTCCCATAGCATCCACATATTGTGAACCGCTATGTGACGAAGTTAGAGCATGAGGTATTTGTAAAGTGTCAACCTTTGTGTGGAGGTCGGGGGCGCGCGATGGTTAACTCCTACCAACCTCCCCCCTAGGAGCATGCGTTGATTGCTTTGTTTTGATGACTCATAGATTTTTGCAATAAGTATATGAGTTATTATGACTAATGTTGAGTCCATGGATTATACGCACTCTCACCCTTCCACCATTGCTAGCCTCTCTTGTATCGCGCAACTTTCGCCGGTACCATATACCCACTATATATCCTTCCTCAAAACAGCCACCATACCTACCTATCATGGCATTTCCATAGCCATTCCGAGATATATTGCCATGCAACTTTCCACCGTTCCATTCATATGACACGCTTCATATTGTGATATTGTCATGCATGATCATGTAGTTGACATCGTATTTGTGGCAAAGCCACCATGCATAATTTTTCATACATGTCAATCTTGATTCATTGCACATCCCGGTACACCACCGGAGCCGTTCATATAGAGTTATACTTTGTTCTAGTATCTACTTGTAATATCGAGTTGTAATTTAATGAAATTGTGATGATCATCATTATTAGAGCATTGTCCCATGTGACGAAAGGCTAAACCAGTAAAACCCCTCCAAAAAAATGCGAAAGAAAAAAGGCCCAAAAAAAGGGAAAAGAAAAAAAGAAAAAGAAAAGAAAAAGGGACAATTGCTACTATCTTTTTCCACACTTGTGCTTCAAAGTAGCACCATGTTCTTCATGATAGAGAGTCTCATGTTTAGTCACTTTCATATACTAGTGGGAATTTTTGTTATAGAACTTGGCTTGTATATTCCAACGATAGGCTTCCTCAAATGCCCTAGGTCTTCGTGAGCAAGCAAGTTGGATGCACACCCACTAGTTTCTTTTGTTGAGCTTTCATACATTTTTAGCTCTAGTGCATCTGGTGCATGGCAATCCCTACTCACTCACATTGATAACTATTGATGGGCATCGCCATAGCCCGTTGATACGCCTAGTCGATGTGAGACTATCTCCCTCCTTTTTGTCTTCTCCACAACCACCTCTCTATTTTACCCATAGTGCTATGACCATGGCTCACGCTCATGTATTGCGTGAAAGTTGAAAGGTTTGAAAGAATAGTTATGAAAACAAGTGCTTGGCTGAAATCGGGGTTGTGCATGATATGAATATTTTGTGTGATGAAGAGGGAGCATAGCCAGACTATATGATTTTGTAGGGATAACTTTCTTTAGCCATAGTATTTTGAGAAGACATGATTGCTTTGTTAGTATGCTTGAAGTATTATTGTTTCTTATGTCAATATAGACTTTTGTCTTGAATCTTTCAGATCTGAACATTCATGCCACAATTAAGAGAATTACATTGAAAAGCTATGTTGGTTAGCATTCCACATCAAAAATTCTGTTTTTATCATTTACCTACTCGAGGACGAGCAGGAATTAAGCTCGGGGATGTTTGATACGTCTCCAACATATCTATAATTTTTTGTTGTTCCATGCTATTATTTATGATGTTTTGGATGTTTAATGGGCTTTGTCATACACTTTTATATTATTTTTGGGACTAACCTACTAACCCAAAGGCCCAGTCCAGATTGCTATTTTTTTTTGCCTGTTTCAGGGTTTTACAGAAAAGGAATATCAAACGGAGTCCAAACGAAATGAAACCTTCGAGAGAGATATTTTTGGAGAAAATCACGCACGGGAGACTTGAGAACCACGGAGTAGGGCTGACGTGGTGCCCACGCGGGTGGGGGGCACGCCCCCCCCCCCTAGGGCGCGCCCCCTACCTCGTGGGTCCCATGTAAGACCCCTGGTGCCCTCCTTCCTCCTATATATACCTACGTACCCCGGAACCATCAGAACAATAGAGAAAACCCTAGTTCCACCACCGTAACCTTCTATTCTCGTGAGATCCCATCTTGGGGCCTGTTCTGGAGCTCCGCCGGAGGGGGGATCTTCCATGGAGTGCTTCTACATCATCATCATCGCCTCACCATGATTTTTGAGTAGTTTACCACAGACCTTCAGGTCCATAGCTAGTATCTAGAAGGCTTCTTCTCGATACTTTGGATATCAATACAAAGTTCATATCGATCTTCGAGGAGATCAATTCGATGTAACCTCTTTTTGCGGTGTGTTTGTCGAGATCCGATGAATTGTGGGTTTATGATCAAGATTATCTATGAGAAATATTTGGCTCTTCTCTGAATTCTTTATGTATGATTATAGTATCCTTGCAAGTCTCTTCGAATTATTGGTTTGGTTTGGCCTACTAGATCTATAGTTCTTCCAATGGGCGAAGTGGTTGGCTTTGGATACAATCTTTTGATGTCCTTTCCCAGTGACAGTAGGGGCAGCAAGGCACGTATTGTATTGTTGCCATCGAGGATAAAAAGATGGGGTTTATATCATATTGCTTGAGTTTATCCCTCTACATCATGTCATCTTGCTTAAGGCGTTACTCTGTTCTTATGAACTCAATAAACTAGATGCATGCTGGACAGCGGTCGATGTGTGGAGTAATAGTAGTAGATGCAGAATCGTTTCAGTCTACTTGTCTCGGACGTGATGCCTATATATAATGATCATGCCTAGATAGTCTCATAATTAATTGCATTTCTATCAATTGCTCGACAGTAATTTGTTTACCCGCCGTAGAATATTGCTATCATGAGAGAAGCCACTAGAGAACACTATGCCCCCCGGGTCTATTCTCAACATATCCATCTACAATCTACTTTACTTTTTCCGCTTTTATTTTCTGTTCTTATAATCAAGAATACCAAAAATATCAACTATCATCTCTATCAGATCTCACTTTCGTAAGTGACCGTGAAGGGATTGACAACCCCTTATCGCGTTGGCTGCGAAGTTCTTATTTGTTTGTGCAGGTGCGAGGGACTCGCGCGTGGTCTCCTACTAGATTGATACCTTGGTTCTCAAAAACTGAGGGAAATACTTATGTTACTGTGCTGCATCTCCCTTTCCTCTTCGAGGGAATACAACGCAAGCTCGAGAAGTAGTAGGGGTAACATGGTCTTTTAGCATGTCATTTAATAACCTCTAGTCCATGTTTAGTCCCTGGAACCAAGTAGGTAGGGACTAGGGAGTTTTTAACCAAACAGGGCCTTAGATTAACAACAGCTAAAGAGTTGCACGGGACAGTGGACGCACCAGCACCATGTGCATCTACCGATGTACTGGGGTGATGCAGTCTGTTGCAACGAAGAACAAACAACCAAGGAGCATATTTGTGTTGGTCTCAGTTTTGTTATCTTTAGACACCTTTCCCTATGTGAGCGCAGCAAATCTAGTCCTGCTCAAACTCTACAGCCTTGTCCCCCGAAACAAAAGATCAGTTCGTTACAGATGTGGGTACTGCGTTTGTCATTGTTTTCCCTTTTCGACCAACGTAGGTGCTGGATAGCCAGTCTGTACTAGTACTTTCCCCACTTCCTTTCCTCTGTGAACTACGTCCTAGATTTATGCTATACAACTTTCCCCACTAGTTTCCCCCATTCATGTCCTCTTTGAACCACGTCTTAGATTCATGCGATACAACTTTCCCCACAACTTTCCCCCTTCATTTCCTTTTTGAACCACGTCCTAGATTCATGCTATACAACTTTTCCCACTACTTTCCCCCATTCCTTTCCTCTTTGAACCACGTCCTAGATTCATGGTATACAACTTTCCCCACTACTTTCCTGTTTGATCCAACACCTAGATTCGAGTGCAGAAGCGTAAAAAGCCCACATGCATCTAGAGCAATGCATGTTGAATAAGTAAATTATACCTTAAGGTTCTTGGGGTGTGGGACGATGGGCGACCGGAGGCCATTTGACCCACACTATGTACGGCGGCGAAGAAGAAGGGGTCGGAGGCCCTCCCGCGCCGCCGCTGGGTGAAAGTGAACAGCTGCGCCGGTAGTGGATTCCCTCCCTCGCCGACGGCGACAACGTTAAGCCTCCTTCCCTTCCCGGCGGACGGATCCTGCTGGCTCTTTGACCAGTAGTGAGGGGAGAGAGAGAGGCCAATGAAGTCTTGTCTAGATCTAGAGAGGGTGAGAGAGTGTGAAGAGAGCAACTACAAGCAGACCAGCGGTGAGGGGAGAGAGAGAGGCCAACGAAGTCTTGTTTAGATCTGGAGAGGGTGAGAGAGTGTGAAGAGAGAAACTACAAGTGCTGAGGCTCCAGCGTGTATATATATACTGGAGAGAGTGTGAAGAGTGCAAACCCTAGAAAACAAGCGCCGAGGCTGCAGCTTATACATGATGAGGTGATTATACAGTCACTACGAGATCGTATAGCTCCGTATCCATCCATTTTGACCAGTTAAAGAATCCTCCTGGCACGAATTATGCTCAAGTGTAGTTATCGAACCCGAGACCTCAAGTATGATGAGTGAACAGGCTAACCAGCTACACAATCCTGCCGTTATGTTCAATGAGAGGAAAATAACCTTGTATACATTCCTACATTCGTGTGACAAGCATGCCATATTTTTTTTTCTTGTGTGTGGGAGTCATTGAGATTTAAATCATAATCGTGTCATGTGGCTTTGGTGGTAAGACTATCATAGTGGTGCAGAAATAATGCAGCCTTAGTCACCTTACGTCTCTCCACATAGTATGTTGGGTCCCACCAGTCAGAGGGCGAAACAAACAAATTAATAAGAAAAATTAAAAGCGCCAGCGGTGTATCATACCTCACACATCTCGCTACTGTTCGGGAACACTGTCCAATTGATCCCTCTGTTCGCTGAAGTACTATTTTAAGTGAATCCTTATTATAACATGCACACAATTTTGGGCACTTGTATTCGACCTAAGTCAGTGTGCCACCGTATCTCATACAACTCCCTCCGTCTAGGTGTAATAAGTCACATTAGAAGGTGCAGGGGGGACCAAGGTGCAAGCAGATTGGAGGAGAAGGAGAAACTTGACCGGTCATTCCTCCAATCAAAGCCCTAATTTCTGTCTCTAAACGCAACAATTAATCCAAATAACTAAGAGATGTCATTTTAGCTACCATGCAGGGCCATGTATTAACTCGCATGCAAGCCGACTTTGATTTCTTGACTGATCAACGCATAGTTGTGCTCCATGCATTGGGTTTCCGGGGGAGATAACAAGGCAGAGTAAGAAGTGTTTGGTTACATTGCTTAGGCTGGTCATAGTGGTGAATAACTTGGACTAGTACAACATGCATATATTACTACTACGCGAAGTTTGCCGTCGGAAGCGAGCCGATCTGGCTCTCCTGAGCTAGCAAGATTTTTCTAGCCCACTCAAGCTAGCTCGCCCACAAAAGCTAAAATATTTTAACAGTTCCAAACGCCTAACCTTGCCCGGCTATGTTATAAGCTGTTCTTTCTAAGGATCCAAACGCTCCCTAAGTAACAATGCTCGCTAGCAATGAGGCCAAGAGGGGATTGAGATGGGAAGTTAATGGACGACGCCTAAACATTTTGAGAATATCTGATTTCGGTAGGATGACTTAACACCTAGAAGGAGGGAGTACTACTCCTCAGTCCAGGTTTGATGGAATATTCGTCACCTCTTCTCTTCTTGTACGTACTCCATTTGTATCTTACTTCCTGTGGCTTCGCACTCGCACGATTTTCCTATTCTATGAACCTGTGTGTGAGTGTGTGTGTGCATGTGTGTGTTTAACAGCATGTGTGTGTGTTAGAGAGAGCGACAGATCGACCTACTCCTACAGAGAGATGGTGTGTAGTGCACGATTTTAGCCGTCAGAGTCGATGCATCCTCTCATTTTCGGGCATCCGGTAGGGGCAGGCGGACAGTTGCCACCCCCGCTCCTGACCAGCCTGGCCCACCCAAAGCCCCTCCATCGCCCGCACGCTTCCCACCCGAAACGGTTAGCGCCGCTCCGAAGAATCGGTGTCGCATTCATGCTCGGGCAGAGCGGACGCAACCTCTCACTGGCGCCTGCATTGAAGGGAGAAGCGGATTCAAGAGTGATGGTTGCTTCGTCCGTCCAACTTACTACTGGGTCTATGTGATTTGACGGCTCATTGGTCATTATTACTGAGGTGGTAGGACTGCTGGATGTCCCACGCTTTCGGCGGAAGGTGGTACTACTAGATTACAATTTTCTCCATTCTTACGGCGGAGGAGTGCAAGAGTAGTGAAAACATGCAGGCTTAGTGATTACATGGCCCACCTCACACTATCACCATATTTCTGGACACTGTGTGACACCTAACTCTTTACATAGTACTCCCTCCGTTCCTATATATAAGTCTTTGTAGAGATTCCACTAGGTGGACTACATACGGAGCAAAATGAATGAATCCACACTTAAAATGCATCTATATACATTCGTATGTGGTTCATGGTGAAATCTCTACAAAGACTTATATTTAGGAACGGAGGAAGTACTTGTATAGTACGTACTGTAATTTATCAGCGAGATAGTACAATGCTATGAAGCATCTAGCTTATGTTACATGTATCTTGCGTCCAAGGTTGCCCATTGCAACTTTTCATCAAATACAAAGGAGACTAACATGCATGCTATTGCATCTCAATGATTGGCAGATCATAGCAAATATGTACTCCCTCCGTTCCTAAATAAGTGTCTCAACTTTATGCTACATACAGAGCAAAATGAGTGAATCTACACTCTAAAATACGTCTATATACATCACTGTTTGAAGTATGTACTAGTAGTTCATATTGAAATCTACTAAAGGACATATATATTCCAAACAATATGATAATTTCTCTAACCAAGGTAGTAGGGACGAGGAGTAAACGGAGGAAGTAGTAAAAATGTCTCCTCGTCCTGCGAGCCACCGCGTGCGTGGGCTAGGGAGCGGGCGTAAGGTGTAGTAAGCAAGCTTCACCTCATCCTGCGAGCCACCGCGTTCGTGGGTGGGGGAGACGGCGTACTAAGCAAGCTTCTCCTCATTCTGCGAGTTGACGGGACACATCAAAAGTACTCCAGTGTATAGAGCCTTGCCTCTAAGGTAGGCCCCACATGGTTTTCCTCTTTTTTAACATAACGCGTCAAGTCGCAATTTGTTTGTTCACCTATGGTAGACGATCCTCCCTCCATCTAGTGGACAACCAGTACATGTGTCAAGTTACCACGTGGGCTGCCTTTTCGTACAGAAATGAGCTCCACTGTGTACCCGCGCGGGTGTGGTTGGGAAAGAGACGGGAGTACGTGCACCGTGCGTGCACCTCTTATCTTTGTGCACATCCCCCACCTACGTGGGTGTGTGTGAGAGATACAAACCTAGACAAATGGCCTGTGCGTTCGTGAGTGTTTGTTCTTTTGTGGGGAGGTTGTTTCGTGAATTTATTTGTGGGAATATGTGTCGATGGCATCTCAAACAAAATTTTGCATGCAATGTGTGTGAGATGGAGACCTATCCATATCATATATAGAGGTTCGGGTGATCCACGAGAAGAGAGGGAGGGGTCATAGATATCGATAGAGTCGAAGAGAGGATCAAGTGGGTGGGTGCGATATCGATGAAGAGAGCCATCAAAATTGTGTGTGTGTGTG
>LR738714.1:499160015-499214779 GCA_902687465.1 Secale cereale
CCCCTAGACACCTCTTCTCGATCCTTTCACTTCGTTACTTTCATTACTGCTGCTGTCACCATTACTACAAAACCATTACTGTTACTTTTGCCATCGTTACCGTTACTTCCATACTACTTTGCTACTAAATACTTTGACGCAGATATTAAGTCTTCCAGGTGTGGTTGAATTGACAACTCAACTGCTAATACTTGAGAATATTCTTTGGCTCCCCTTATGTCGAATCAATAAATTTGGGTTGAATACTCTACCCTCGAAAATTGTTGTGATCCCCTATACTTGTGGGTTATCAGTATCCACTATGTTCTAAGATTGATGTTGTTATGACTTTGCTATGCTTAATGCTTGTCAGTAGGCCCCGAGTGCCATGATTTCAGATTTGAACTGTTTATGTTATCACCGTTATCTATGTTCTTGATCTGATCTTGCAAGTCATATGCACCTAATACGTGTTAAGATCCGCATACTCCAAGGTGACAACAATTGGGATTCTGTCTGGTAACTACCGTTGTATGAGGAGTTCATGTATTCATTATGTGTTAATGCTTTGATATGGTTCTCTATTAAAAGGAGGCCTTAATATCCCTTAATTTCCTTATGGACCCCGCTGCCACGGGAGGGGAGGACAAAAGATGACATGCAAGTTCTTTTCCATAAGCATGTATGACTATTTACGGAGTACATGCCTACATTATATCGATGAACGGGAGCTAGTTTTGTGTTGCCCTAGGTTATAACTGTTATATGATGAATATTATCCAACGATATCATCATTCCAGTGTCTACAAGTTTTTCCCCATATTGATCTTGCTAAGTTACTACTATTGCTGCTACTGTTGTAGTTGCTACAAAACTAGTGCTACTATTGTTACCGTCACTACTGCTATCAAAACTATCATACCACTATGCTACTGATCACTTTGCTGCAGATATTTACTCCGGACGTGGTAGAATTGACAACTCAACTGCTAATACTTATAAATATTCTTTGGCTCCCCTTGTGTCGAATCTCTAAATTTGGGTTGAATACTCTACTCTTGAAAACTATTGCGATCCCCTATACTTATAGGTTATCACTCACCCACCATTGTATTCCCGTCTCACTCGTTGTGAGCATCATGTAACTTGTTTTTATCATGGTGTGATCGTGAATTGTATCCAGGATGAACTTTGTACTTTTTTTTTAAAGGAGGAAAGACCCCCTGCCTCTGCATCAGAAAGATGCATGCGGCCATTTTTTTAAAAGTCCAGCAAACGAAGGTCTACAGTGTAGTATAGCTTGCAGGGGGAGTACAAAATTCAAAAAAAAATAAAAACAAAGCCACAACCGGCAATAAACAGGATCAGACGACTAAACATCTATCCTATTAGTTAAACGCCATTCAAACCGGTTGTAGATTGGTCGTGCTACCTCCCATCGGTTGCACCAGTAACCGAAAGCTTCTTGGAATTCGTATGAGTGAGTAACGACCACGTACGGATCCAAGCGGACGCTCTATAAGTAACCTGCAAGAAATTCAAAATATTATGTCCTGTTAAAGAGCATATCATTCATGCAATTCCATATAGCCCAAATGAGTGCGCATATTCCTAACCGGATACATCCGGCAGTAACTGGTTCCACTCCGGTAAGCCATGTCCCCATGTCGATGCTAACTAGAGGGCTTATATTAAAGGCTATATGAATCGTACGCCAAAGAAGCTTAGCGAGAGGGCAATCGATAAACGGATGTTGTATTGTTTCATCATTATCACAGAAACAACAAACAACGTGAATTGCCTACCCAACTGCGCTTCAGCAGATTATCTTTGGTGAGTATCACTTGCTTGTGAACGAACCACATGAATATCTTGATTCTCAACGGAACTTTAATTTTCCAAATATGAATTGATCTCGGGATTGGGCCAGAATCAATCAGATCCAAGAACATATAATTTACCATGAAAGCCCCGTTCCTAGTTAGTTTCCAATGAAACAAATCAGGCTGATCAGAAGTTGAACATCCATCAACCTTCGCACAAGATGCAGTCAGGAGTTTCACCTCTCCCCCACTAGGGATCTCCTGAACTGGATATTCAAGGAGGAGGATTGTAATACTGTAGCAATGTAAACTTTATTGCATTGTAGTACAATATTATACAGAGCGGGATATTGCAAGGCCAAAGGCGTCTCCCATAACTATGTATCTTCACTAAATCTGGTTGTAGTATCATCTCCAACCAAAAATTTTGATCTGCGAAAAAAGCATCCTTACTGAAGTTCGTTAATCAAATAAAGTGTCGACATTCTCTCTCAAAACAAAATTGGCTGTTTTCCCTTTGGGTGAGTGGACGGGTGGGAGCGGAGGGCAATTTGTAGCACATCTCTATTTCTTTTGTATTATGCCTTAGTATATATAATCGATAGATAAATCTTGCAATGGATAATTTACCTACGGTTTCCCTAAAAAGCCATCTTTTCCATACATAAACGAATTTGATTTAGCCGTCGAGCACTTAAATGGGTTGGTGTGACGATAAAGTTAGAAACCTCTAGGCTCTGGCGAGTTTTAAAATGCAAAATGCAGCACTTTGATACTGGTAGGTAGTTCAACTTTTTGAAGAAGCTAAACTGCAAGAAACTTCAAAGTAGAATAATGTAACTAACGCCTATCTACACGTAGCTAGCTAGCGCTAGCTTGCTTCACCAAGATTTGCATAAACAGTTCTTAAAAGGCGCAAATCATACTAGCTGTCTGGTGACAGTCTTGCTGAAACTTTTAAAGCATGGCCACTCCCATCCATAGCATGTATACACATTCTTATAGAGTATAGTATAATATTTACGAGAAAGAAAAGAGACAAAATTCTCAATGATGTCTTCCCGCATGCTTTCGTCATAGCGACGTGTGCATATCCTCCTCAAAAACATCGCCGATCGAAAAAGGAAGGGAAACACTTCCAAGCGCCCCCGGCTACAAATAGGCCCCCACAGCAACTTTGGTCCACTCCACTTTGTCCACTGCGCCTTGTTCGATCCGCGCATGCTATGCATCTGCACGCAGGAGAGGTGCACCTTCAGTATTTCATGCCCCGCCAGCAACAGGACGCAACCGACCTTCCGGACTTGGCTGCCAGCGCCAGCACCTCCTCCACAGCTTCGCCGGCCGCCGCCATGTGGGAGTATCACCAGCCGCATGCGGCCTTGCAGCCTTCCCCCTCCTGGAGCCCCTACACCGGGCCGTCCACCGCGGCTCTCCTCGACGGCTCGACCTTCGCCGCCGACTCGGTGGCAGGCGCGGCCGACATGAGGCTGCCGGTCGGCGAGCACGTCCACGGCCATGCCTGGAGCCACGACGAACTGTGAGTACCTAATTACATGCATGCATACCCTAAGTCGTAAGAACTCCCGGTATTTCGATTGAATGTTTGATGTGGATTGTGGATCCATGGTCATCGCAAGTCAAATATGTTTTCTGTTTTCAGAAGCAACGACAACACCGGCTACAGGGAGAACTTCCTGGACCTGCTCGCATCGAAGAACGTGACGCAGGAGATGTTCGAGGACGTCCCGGCCGGCCGTTATGCTGCAGCGCCAGCAGCCCTGGGAGCACGGTTCGAGGCAGGCTCCGACGTTTCTCCGATCAAGTACGAGGTTGCCCCCTCACCGTTGTTCATGGGAAGCGGTTCTAATGCCGCGCTCGAGGCCCAGGGGATGAACATGATGAGCTGCATGCCATCCTACGGCGACGGCCACCACCATCAGAGGAAGGAAGGCATCAGCCACCAGCAGCAGGAACAGGGGAACCCCATGGCCTCCTTTCTGCAGCAAATAAGTACTCGCACTAGTGCCGCCATGCACGCTAGCCTGGATTATTCAGGCTTGGGAGCACTTGACAAGATTTGCCAGGAGGGCCGAGGAATGGAGGCTGCCAGTCCTTTTAGCTTGAGGAGTCTGCCGGATTTTGGCTCTCTCGGCGGCTACAAACCAACCAAGGAATCGACGTTGGTGCCGCCCTACATGAGATCCGCCGACAGGGCTGACAGCAGCAGACAAGAGCGAGAGATCGTGCCCGTAAGTATATATGCTTTGCACATCCATAGTAGTATTTGATACAATGACTTGCCGATGATACAATTAGTACACTGATCAGTGGAAGCTCTTCATGAACCGTACGTAATTTGGTACTTGCATGTGTATTGTGGCATGTGGTTGGTTCAGGCAAGGAGCAGTAGCAGCGGCAGTGGGCCGCCGGCGGCCACCGATCGTAAGAAGCGAACATCCGAGGAAAGGCGGGAAAGCACTGTCAAGAAGTCCAAGCAAGAGGCATCCACAGCATCACCTCCTAAGGTAACAGCAAAAACAAGTCAATTGTTTGAACGCAAACCATATTCAGTTAGCATCCTGAGGTGATCGTTGGGCTACCGAATGCAGCAACCGGTTCCTAAAGTGAAGCTAGGGGAGAAGATCACAGCACTGCAGCAAATCGTTTCGCCGTTTGGGAAGGTAGGTACACACATAAACAAGGTTTTCATTTCACATGTCAACAATTCTGAATCTGCCAGTAACATTGTAGTCTAACTCTCCGTGTCAACTGCATGCACATACGAGCAGACAGACACAGCATCGGTGCTGTTCGAAACGATAAAGTACATCAAGTTTCTGCACGAGCAAGTACAGGTAAATTCTAAAACCATTGCAGAATATAATTATCTCCATGCCATTCTTTCAAAAATCCCTCCATGCACGCATGCATATGCTCTCCGTGTATAATTTGACCTAGAGCCACAAAAGCTTCCAGAAAAGCATAAGATTCCTGCACCCCCACCCCGACATTCCTAGTAAAAAGAAAGTGTAGTCCAGACGAGAAACGTATACGCACACACGAAACACGGCCCGTGGCACGGGATCCTCCGAGATGCAATGAATCGTTGCAATGACTGTGTAGCTGGTTCCACTTCACATATGATATTGACTTGTTGCGCGTCCCTTTATCAGTGCACTTCCTAGTCATGCGTAAATATACCCGAGAGACCACATAAAGAATGTCTCAACTTGCTCTCACACACCACCAGAAACATGAGATAAGGACAGTGCACGCACACACACATGTCGCCGTCCCATCACAGAGAGAGTAGTGGACCTTTTTGAGTCCCAGCTATGCTGATTAGCCCGTCTCTCCTGCTTTGTCTGTTACTATGTGCGCAGCTGCTGAGCGAGCCCTACACGAACGCGAGCAGGAACAAGGTACAAACAAACTAGTGCTGCAAAATCCCTTGTTTTGCAAAATGAAATCCGAATTACCAGCACGTAACTGATCAGCCCGGTGATGGATGTCGATGTTTCAGGGTAACTGCAACAACCTTCTTCCATGGGGAGATCGCGCGGAGGCCAGCAAGGGGGAGGGGGAGCATGACCTGAGGGAGAGAGGGCTTTGCTTGGTCCCTGTCTCGTGGACCCCTGAGGTGTACCGGGATGGCAACGCGATGGACTACTGGACGCCGGCGTACAGGGGCTGCCTGTACCGGTGATCGATGGCGCCTGCCTGACTTGACTGCGCTGCATGCAAAATTCCTTATCAGTAGCTCTGCGCCGTTCGACGGAGTTTGATCGTTCCAGGTTATGTAGGTTGTACCACGCCAGCTGCTGATCGATCTGCCCGTGGTGCCTGTATTGCCTAGGTTATAGTTCGTTCGCTTTGCGCTTCTAATTATGTTTGTTCATCTGTAACGAGAATCAACTGCTCTCTTACAGACATGGTATGAGTTGCTGACATTTGTAGCTACTAATACAGTAATATTATTGCGCACGACACAAAATCATCATTAGAGTATGTTTCGAGATCTGTTGAGTAATACACATCCGAGCCTCTTTGATTATCCGATGTCAAATGTATGGCCGCGGGAGGCCAGCGTCTCGGTGGAAAAGACGAGACGATGCACAGGACCCGACCGAAGAGCAGTGTACTCCATTTACAGAGACTGTTAACTAAGGGCTTCTCCAATGCGGGCCCTTAAATCATCCTCAAACATCCGGATCAAACATCCATTCTATGTGGATTGTGGAACCCCATCGATCCACGGGCGTGTTCAATTTTTCGAAATTCCGCAAACCAAGGGAGCTTCGCGAGCGTCCCCCGTCCCATCCAAGAATATCTTCATGTCCCGGTCTCTCCGTATGTTTAGTGCCAGAGAGACATGACTGGATGAGACAGGGCGGCTATCAACCGCATTCAAACCAGTTGCACCTTAGTCTGGCTACTAGCATTAAACAGGTGCGGCATCCGAAAAACCAACTACGACGCCTGCATTGACATAGCCCACCGCTTGACCTGATCGGTGCCCGCTATTTATACATGGTCACGTCTGGCATAATCCGCGCAGCACCTCGTCAGCTTCATTTCGTCCCATGTGCACCACCTTCGTCATGACCATGAGCTTTAGGGCGATGTAGGAGAGCCTCTCGGCGGAGTAGAAGCTCAAGTTGGTCGGCCTTGTGTCCGGCTGGCACGGCCGTCGTGTGCGGCGGATAGAGGTCGGCTTGTTGGCGAGTTTGTCGGAGGTGGGCAATGTCAAACACACGATGGAGGAGGTGTTCGACGACGAGCCAACACCCGCGCCCACGCCTGGTCCTGTCGGCTTTCACCACAAAGAAGGCGTAGACGCACTTCAAGGTCGTCATGGCGGAGGAGCAGCTAGCTCCGCAACCGGTGTTGGCATTCCGGCAAGTGCAGGAGGAGCAACGCTAGAACCTCGCCCTCCTTGTGCATCACCGGCCGACTTGCCAAGTCTACGACGAGTTTGCGAGCGAGGAGGCCGTTGCAGCTATGGCCGCGGAGGACCCGAACTTCGTTGCTAAGTTGCGTGCGCTCTACGAGGTTGCAAGCACTCGCGACGGCTGCAACACATTCATGAGGCAGTCAGACGCGAATGTGGTCCAAGCAGCGCAGGTGATTGCGGACGGGAAAGCCGGCAGATACGTATACACGTGATTCGCGCCGCCCGCGCAAATCCCGTAGGGCCGCTACGACCATCAGGCGAGCCGTCCACGTCCATCGCCGACTTCACCTCCACCAACGACATTCAAGCCACGGACTCTGACGAGAAAGAGTAGGACATAAGA
This sequence comes from Secale cereale, assembly GCA_902687465.1. Classification (NCBI taxonomy): domain Eukaryota; kingdom Viridiplantae; phylum Streptophyta; class Magnoliopsida; order Poales; family Poaceae; genus Secale; species Secale cereale. The sequence goes on from LR738714.1 coordinate 499,167,118, forward strand.
GACGGAGGCGTCGGTATCCCATGGGACACTTGTGTGTCCCATGTCTTACTCTTCCTTGCTGATGACCCGTAGATTCACCTGACGTAGCTCACCGACGTCGAGGATGTGGAACATGGGGAACAACAAGGACTTGGAGGATAGACATCAACGAAGATTTAGACTAGCTTAACTTCCGGACGCTTTTATTTAATGAAATATATAGAAAATGTAATGAATGTAGTTCGGTTTAAACAAAAATTATCTGTTTTGCATGAAAATTGTTGAAATTGTTCAAATTCCTTTTGAAATATGTTGCAATGAATGTAATGAATGTGGTCCGGTTTAAACAAAAATTATCTGTAGTCGGCATGGTTGGATTGCTGACTACCTTATCACCGTCCACGGGCGGATACTATGTCAGGATCCGCGTTGAAGATGCAGGCGCTCTTGCATGCGGTCGGCGTAGGAGTCCGCGACGCGTCCTACGTTTGAGGCGTGGGCGGTGGAGGTACGGCGGCACGGAGGAAAACGGCAGTCGGGGTTAAAGGGATCGACCGAAGTGCGTGGGGTCGTCCCACTCCCACCCGATTGAAAGCGAGGACACGGCGCAGCACGCGGGGGGCGGCCGGCGGCCCCTTGCGGCACGCGAGCCCAGCCCTAGGATAGATAGATAGGACCCGCGACGCGTCGCGGCAGCCGTGGAATTCCGCTCGCCATCAGCCGTCCGTCCACGTCGCGCGGGCCTTCGCAGCCACGCAGGCGGCCAGCGAAGAGCTAGGACCGGTGCGCGTCAAACCGCTCCTGCGTCCCCCGCGCGAGCTCCACCACCTGATCGTCAGCTGTCGATTCATCTCTTTCCGATCGATGGGAGGGAGACGAGGCTGCCAAAGCTTTACTAGGGGCCACGTCCAACGACACAAGACAGGGAGATGTGTATAATTTGTCCTAATTAGGCTTTATTAGCATTGTCTTTTTAGAAAGATGAAATAATGTTAGTCTCCTTCAAAACATATTTCACTCTCAAGATGGCTTTTTTTCCTGTCGATTCAACCGTGTGTGTGCGGGTAGGGTAGCACCGATGCGCCACTCGCTGATCGTCATAATAATCGCATATGTTGGTTATTTGGTCAAAATAGTGTGTCCAATGAAATCGTCATATCACGTGCTCCATCATCTAAGTTTTTTGAGAGGATACTTCAAATCATGTCCATAAGGCTCCATATCAATAATACTTAAATAGTTTATCTCCATCATGTTATTTCTCTTAACATGCAATCTATCCACATCAGCAACCTGGCATGTCAGCAGTTCTCCACCTAACCAGCAGTGAGACATGCATCTTCCGTAGCCTCCCGGATGCAACAAATAATTACCAAAAAAAATGTCTATCGATAGACTCTGCATGCAAGCATGAAGCATCCATCGCTAGCAGCATGGTTAATAATATAGCTCGTTGCTGGCTATAACATCTTGCCATGTTATTTATAGTCAATATAATAGCCAACATGTATAGTAGTGGACTACAAGAAAATACTACTTATCTATCATATGGTCCACCATACACTCTCACATAGTTTCTTGAGACACGTGTTACAGCCAGTTGCAAGTTTACAACCCGTTTATCTTCTCTCTCTTCTTCTCTCTCTTCCAAGTCACCAAAGATATACTCTCTCCGTTCCTAAATATAAGTCTTTCTAGAGATTCTAATATAGACTACATACGGATGTATATAGACATAGTTAGAGTGTAGATTCATTTATTTTGCTTCGTATGTAGTCCCTATTGGAATCTCTAGAAAGACTTATATTTAGGAATGGAGGGAGTAATATTTAAATCATTACAGCCCGCTTACGTCTTGGTCTTAATAAACGGCAATAAGTACATGCAGTGTAACAGCCTGGACTTTGCCCTTTTCTTTTTAAGGTGATTTTGTTGGATTTCTTGTTTTGATTTGCTTTTCTGTGGCTATGTGGTTTTGAAACTTGGGAAGATCATGTCTTCCTGGGTTTTATAGTGGCTTGCCATCCTTATCATCCTCTCAAAATCATGTTATTGTCATTCTTGACCCAATTTCTATATTCTTTTTATAGGGAATATTCATTTCTATTAAAGGAATAACCCTATTTGCCCTAGGTTGTGAAGCAACCCATATTTTTGTCATTCTAAAAATTTCCAAATAATTCTCGTAAATTGTTTGGGTCATATCTTTCTCAAATATGGCAAAACCTTTCATTGCCATGTTCAAAAATAATCCTGCAATAATTCTTTTCCTATTCGGCCCTAAATGGCACTTTGTGAAGCAAGTGTTATTTATCTTTGCTTGATTGCCTCCAAACTTTTTGGACATCTTTTCCTATCCACATCATTCCCATGTGCCAAAATTCAACTCGATTTGCCTAGTAAATATTCCTGAGCAATTTTTCAAAGTTCTCGTCTGAGGAAAGCCTTTGTGAAGGAAGTGCAGGCTAAGCATATTAAAACGAGTTGAAATTTTTTAAGTACCTTCCTTTGATCAAATCATAGCTCTCCTCCAAATTTGAACTCGTTCCATTCATCCATATGAGCTCAGCATCAATTTTTGGTTTTTGGTCAGATTTTCACTTTCTGACGCAACTATATTTTATATTGCTTAAATTAAGCCGAAACTTTACCAGGACATTCTCCTATCCATATTAATTGTCTCCGAAAAATTGGGCTCATTCCATTTAGCCATTTGCCCTGTGTAATTTTCCTAAGTTTCTGCTCAGATTGAAGCTTTTTGAAGCAAGTGCCAGTTTGGTATTTCCAAATGCCATGAAATTTTTACAGCAGCTTCATATCATCAAATAACTCATCTATTCCAAATTTCAGCTCAACCCAAGCTAGTATGTGAGTGCTACTTCAATGTTTGCTATTCTTGTCTGTTTGACACTTTGTACTGCAAGCCACAACAACCACTTGCATGATAGCCATGCAATAGCCATGGTTTCTACTTGAATATTTAATAAATGTTTGCCCGTTTACTGCCTGTTTGTTTGCTACTACTATCGTTGTTTCGGTTGTGCTCGTGGATTCATGTTCACCTTCATGCTATGTTTCTTGTTATCTTGTACTACTTGCTAGTATCATGTTCACATGTCATGCTTGGTAGTAGAAGTACATGCTGGTAGTAGTGATGTTCATTCTGATGCATGTTTGCCGTCTGTTATCAAGTACCGTTGCTATGCATGTTCCTTTGCATCTAGCTAGTTATATGCTTGCTTGGTAGAATTATCGTCATATTCTTGCATGGTATTCATTTATGATGCTAGTAGTCATGCTATACTCATGTGTAGTGTTATGCTTATGCTCGTCAGTATGCCATGCTCAGTTGGATAAATGCTTCATTGTTGTTATGCTCGATGATTATGTTGCACCCCCATGCCTATGTTGATATCATGCTCATGCATTGTAGTTGCATCATGTTAATCTTTTATGACTCAGCTCATTGCATTCAAGTTAAACTGGACTTAAATGAACTTGAACAATTGTAGGCTGAGTCATGGTGCCACCAAATCGAGCTAATCAGTGCAACCACACTTGCCTTATGGGGGGGGTCCTAACTGGGTCTATTGTCATGCCTCTCGTCGATGCCTCCAACGAGTGAAGGTTATGGGCGCGCGCTACCCTGATCAGGTAGGCGGACATAAGCCTGGTGTGCCCGTTGTTGTTGTTGTAAGGTACCTTGTCCCCGTTTGGGACCGTTTATGTTTTTCCACGACGGTGGCCGGCCACGTAGGTGCCGGATGTCACGGGTTGACATCGGGGCCTCCGAGGACTTAGCCTAGAGGGGAGTTGGTCGGAGTGGCCGGGAGAGTGTGATGTCAATAGATTGGTTTTGTCGGGACGCCGTTGGTCCACCCGAATGGGAGTGCGAGGCCATGGGTTCCGTAGTGTGGGTACAATGTACTAACCTCTGCAGAGTGTGTGTGTTAAATCTATCGATATTCGCGCCCGCGAATATGGGCCCAGTTCGTGTCCGGTCACACTATGGGTCAACGGCAATAATAATGTGCTTATAATAACCCAGGTTCGATGATGAGAAATAGGTTGGTTGTGATCAAGAGTGGATCACGTAGGTATCATGGGTACCGAAGTTGGTTGATCTTTATGTGATCGTGAGAGGATCACCGTGGTATCCAGGATACCGAGTTGTTGAATATTTGTGGTGTTATGCGAGAGTCAAGTGTAAAGGTCAAGCTCCTTGTGGTCATGTAATGATTACTATGGTATTGTTAATACCAAGCTTGATTGGATCCTGAGATGATCGTGTGATGTCCGTGATGGTAAGCTTGTGCATGTGATCATTACGAGGTAACCCGAGCAGAGTAATTTGGTGCATGATAGCGTCATCATGTTGCATGCTAGTATCATATTGTTCATATGCTAATGCCATGCTAATATTATTCTAGTCGTATCATGTTCACCTTGTGCATGCCGTGTTATCCTGATAATATCATGCTCATGATTGCTTTAACCTGTTAATGCCATGTTGTTGTTTGTCTTGATTATTTTTGGTTTTTGTGAGCTTGCAAGTACATTAATGTACTGACCTGGCGTGTCATGCTAGTTTGCATGTCGTGCCTGGATTGTTTGCTTGTTTGGTGTGGTTCCGTGTTCGCGAGCTAGGATAAACGTTCCAGCCAAAGTCCTTGCGGATTGGAGTCCATCATCGTCATTCGTTGTTCCGCTGCCAGTAGAGGTTCTACTGCCTCGAGTTGTTTTGCTGCTTACATAGAGCAACTGTGGTTGGCGTAGCATCGTCGTGCCTGTGTTATTCATTGTAATATCGGGGACCTTGTACTCGTATCTGTGTTGTAATAGAGAGCTAGTTTGTTCTATGCTAAGAAGTGTCGTATTCTAGAAAACTTCACCTCGATCTCTGGGCTGGAATACGGGGCATTCTGGTTTCTCTGAGTCAGGGTGCCACATGTCGCGGTTCCGCTGAAAGCCACCGAGATGGGATCACAAATAGTTATTAACACGGGATGTGAACAGAGAAACCACTTTGATTACGATATTAAGAATTGGACGACTGGGTTCCTTCATCTCCTTGGAGGAATAAATCTCCACTGATTCCCTAAAACATTATGACCGACTATTTTCATCTTCCGCATATCTCAACCCATCTCTTTCTCTCTCTTCATACTACGCCGCCGCCAGACAAAGCCTTCAAGGGTTCATCTTCCTCAAAGACCCACAAACTACTGCCATAATACTTGATTGTATGTGCCAGTGATTTGTTCACGTATGCAGGCAAACACCATGGCGAGTGGCGCCACCGCCTGGAACGCGACGATTTGCGTCCTCCTAGCTGGTCCGATCTTCAATGAGCACTACTCCCTCGGCAAGTCATTAATCCTGGTTGACATCTTATATCTTGCGCCCAATGCTCTCCCAAGGAAGGTGCCCTCGTGGTGGTTCTCACGAACCAATACGTGGTGGCTCGGTATGGCATCCACGTCCACGTGGAAGCCGGCGCCGGGTACGCCTACTCTGGGTGGGCGTCCCTAAGCGTGAGTGCCACGGCCAATGCTAGGGTATGGCACAATATTACATGTACTGATTTTCTGCTTCACTGAAAGAAAGTCGGGTTTCTTACCGACGTGTTCATGTATTTGTAAGCAATGTAAAGCATAGCGACTTTCTTATTCCAGTATATTGGATGCATGCCAGAATTGAGTTTGGTTCTTTAAATACTTACATAGATTATGAAGGCATGTACAATGGTTGATAAGATAGTCTTATCTTAGGTGTTGCATATAATTTAGAAATGACAAAAAGTATGTCTACAATGGATTACTACATTCGTCCTAGTTTATTGGTCCGCTTTGTATTTCATGCCAAATTTTGATCAGATATTGAACTAATAAAATATTAATGTATGTCAACAAAAAATATGTCGCTGGATTCGTATATTAACATAGTTTCCAATGATATAATTTTTTGTGGCATGCATGAAAATTTTGTTAGTTAAATTAATGGTCAATTTTTGCACAAAATGCAATAAGGAACAATAAATCAGGATGGATGTCGTATATCTTAGTCTTATCTTTAATAACTAGTTATTCCTAAAAATATGGTGATACATATATTGCTAAAAGTGTAGTGGAACATTGCATGGAAAATAAATCTACGCACACGCAAGATCTATCCATGGAGATGCATAGCTATGAGAGAGGGAGAGCAACTTCATACCTTTGAAGATCGCTAAGCGGAAGCGTTTATTAATGCGGTTGATGTAGTCGTACACCTTCACGATCCATCCCGATCAAGTACCGAACGTACGACACCGCTTTCATCTCACGTTCAGCTCGATGACGTCCTCACCTTCTTGATCCAGCAAGAGAGGCGAAGTAGTAGATGAGTTCCAGCAGCAAGACGGCATGGCGACGGTGGTGGTGAAGAACAATCTCCGCAGGGCTTCGCCAAGCACAACAGAAACTATGACGGAGGATAAACTAGAGGGGATGGGGTTGCCGGCACACGGCTTGCTGAATCTTGATGTGTTCCGGGTGCTAGCCCTGCCCCTTTATTTATAGGTTGAGCCCTGGGATTATCGTTTCTTGGAGAAAGATGTTGGGGAACGTAGTATTTCAAAAAAATCCCAAGATCACGCAAGATCTATCTAGGAGAAGCATAGCAACGAGTGGGGAGAGTGTGTCCACGTACCCTCATAGACCGAAAGCGGAAGCATTTAGTAACATAGTTGATGTAGTCGAACGTCTTCACGATCCAACCGATCCAAGTACCGAACGTACGGCACCTCCGTGTTCAGCACACATTCAGCATGATGACGTCCCTCAAGCTCTTGATCTAGTTGAGGACGAGGGAGAGTTTCGTCAGCACGACGGCGTGGTGACGGTGATGATGACCGACGTGGCACCGGCCTCAACATCCTCTCTCCCGAAGCCTTCGGTCATCTGCCTGTGTCCTACAGGCAGCTCCTTCCCACCAAGCCCTTCTCGGGGGTCGCGGGCTCGGCCATTCCGCTCGGCCAGATCCGCCTCCCGGTCACCTTCGGCACACCGGCTAACTACCGGACTGAGCTCATTGACTTTGATGTTGCGCCCATCCACCTGCCTTTATAACCATGTCCTCGGTTTCCCAGCCTTGGCAAAATTCATGGCGGCGACTCACCCGGGCTACAACACCGTCAAGATACCCGGGAGCAGCGGCATCATCACCATCAAAGGGGACCCCAAGGCCACCCTTCAGGTCCTCGGGCGTGCTTACAGGGCCGCTGCCGCAGCTCACCCAGGGGCGAAGGGGGCTCCGGAGGCCGCGCCCACCAAGAAGAAGCAGCTCTTTTCTCAGGACCCCGCCGAGATGAAGCAAGTGCTCGCCGATGAAGAAGGCTCAGGAGCCACCTTCACCATCGGCACGGGCATGGATCCGGAGCAAGAGGCGGCGCTAGTCAGCTTCCTCAGGGCCAACAAGGACGTGTTTGCCTGGAAGGCCGCAAATTTGGTCGGAGTGCCTAGGCATGTCATTGAGCATCACCTCATGGTGTGCCCCAATGTGTGCCCTATCAAGCAGAAGGCGCGTAGACAAGCCCCGGAGAAGCAGGCCTTCATCATTCAGGAGGTTAGGAAGATGGAGGAAGCAGGTGTCGTACGGGAAGTACGGCACCCGGAGTGGCTGGCCAATCCCGTCATCGTCCCAAAGAAAGAAGGCAAGGAACGCATGTGCGTCGACTTCACGAGCCTCAACAAGTTCTGCCCTCAGGACCCCTTCCCTCTTCCGCGCATCGACCAAATCATGGAATCAACGGCTGAGTGCGACTTACTCTGCTTCCTTGACGCCTTCTCGGGCTACCACCAAATCAAGATGGCGGTGGAAGACATGGAGAAGACAGCGTTCCTGGCCCCATGTGGGGTCTACTGCTACACCTGCATGCCTCTTGGGCTGAGGAACACGAGTGCCACATTCCAGCGCCTGATGCACATCACGCTCGGCCCTCAGCTCGGAAGGAATGCAGAGGCCTACATCGATGACATCGTGGTTAAAACCAAGGAGGCCACGACCCTCATCCAGGACTTAGAAGAAACATTTGCCAACCTGCGCAAGGTGAAGCTGTGCCTCAACCCGGAGAAGTGCGTGTTCGGTGTACCCTCCGGCAAGTTGCTAGGGTTCCTGGTTTCGCACCGGGGCATCGAGGCTAATCCAGAGAAGATCAAGGGCATCGAGAGAATGAGGCCGCCCACAAACCTGAAGGAAATGCAGAAGCTCGCCGGATGTGTGACATCCCTGGGGCGCTTCATCTCTAAGCTTGGGGAACGCGCCCTTCCGTTCTTCAAGCTCATGAAGAAGAAAGGACCCTTTGAGTGGACTCCAGAGGCTGATGCCGCCTTCCGGGATCTCAAGGAATACCTCACCGGCTCGCGGGTTATGGTAGCACCACGACCCTTGGAGCCCATGACACTCTACCTCACCGCAACGCCTCATTCTGCCAGCGCAGCACTAGTCGTGGAGCGCGAGGAAAGGCTCCGAAGCCCAAGGCCACCGGGCGGCTCGGCACCTTTAGGGCCCGCACCGCCCCCTGATGCGGCCTCAGGGGCAGATTCGACCACGGGCATCGGCGGCCCCACCACTCAGCAAGAAGCTCCTAAGGTTCCTGAGGCGCCAGCAGACCATGCTGCGCCGACCCTTGTGGAGCACCCGGCGTACTTCGTCAGCACAGTACTGCGCGACGCGCGTTCGCGCTACCCGATGCCCCCGAAGCTGCTCCAGGCGCTCCTCATCGCCTCCAGGAAGCTGCGCCACTACTTCCAAGGCCACCCCATCAAGGTTGTTTCGTCATATCCTCTCGAGAAAGTGTTGTGAGGCCCGAATGTCGTCGGGAGGATCGCCGAGTGGAACATCGAGCTTCAAGCGTTCCAGTTGGAGTTCAGCACCACGCGGGTGATCAAGGGAGCAGCTCTGGCAGACTTTGTGGCGGAGTGGACTGACGCGCCAGAGCAGGGGGTCAGCGAAGACCGCTCGCTGGCCCCCGGTGATGAAGCCCCAGACGGATGGTATCTCCCACTCAGGATAAATTGTACTACGCTGTGCAGCTCTGCTTCCAGCAGGGCGAGAAGGTCTCCAACAACATCGCCGAATATGAGGGCCTAATTGCCGGGCTCAAGGCCGCCGCTGCGCTGGGGGTCAAGCGTCTCACCATCAGGGGCGATCCGCAACTCCTCGTTGACTTCTCCAACTAGAAATACAAGTCCAAGGACGAACACATGGGGGTATATCTAGAGGAGGTGCGTAGGATGGAGAAGCGATTCCAAGGGCTGGAGGTGCAGCACGTACCAAGAGGTACCAACAAAGAAGCGAACGACATCGCCAAACGAGCCTCCAGACGGGAACCTCAAAGGTCAGGCGTCTTCGAGGAACGGCTACTCAAGTCGGCGGCGGCACCACCAGCCCCTGAGCCAGCCTCCCCTCGGCAGGGGTTACCAGCGGCGCCTCCCGATGGCGCCCTGCCCTACGGGCCACCCTCCGGAGCCCGCCTGCTGCTCACCGCTGAGCCCGAGGAGGGTTGCTGGACCCAAGAACTCAAGATGTACCTGCAACACGATACCCTGCCGGACAAGGAAGAAGACGTAGAGCGTGTGGTCTGACAGGCCTCAGCTTACTACATCCAAGACGGAGAACTCTACTGGAGGCGCCCCAACAACGTCTCGTTGAAATGCATCTCGAGGAAGCAAGGGCGCGAGCTGCTGGCTGATATCCACGGTGGAGATTGCGGTCATCACTCGTCGTCCCACACCCTCATGGGCAAGGCCTTCCGCAGCGGCTTCTACTGGCCCACGGCGCTCAACGACGCCACGGAGCTCGTGCGAGCTTGCGAGGCGTGCCAGTTTCACGCCAAGAAGATCCACCAGCCAGCGCAAGGCCTCCAGACGATTCTGCTTTCCTGGCCCTTCGCGGTCTGGGGATTGGACATCCTGGGTCCATTTCCTCGGGCAGCAGGGTGCTACCGCTTCCTGTACGTCGCCATCGACAAATTCACCAAGTGGGCGGAAGTGGAGCCTGTTCGCGCGATCCCAGCTGGGTCGGCTGTCAAGTTCATCCAGGGCCTCGTGAGGCGATTTGGGGTCCCCAGCCGCATCATCACGGATAACGGTTCGCAGTTCACAAGTAATCTCTTCAGGTCATATTGTGCTAACCTTGGAACATAGATCTGATACGCTTCGGTGGCTCACCCCAGGAGCAACGGCCAGGCTGAGCGTGCCAACGCGGAAGTCTTGCGTGGCCTCAAGATGTGCAGCTTTAAGAAGAAGCTTGAGGCGTGTGGCAGGGGCTGGATCGACGAACTCTAGTCCTTGATGTGGTCAATCCGAACCACTGCCACCAAACCTATGGGGGAAACTCCTTTTTTTCTCGTCTATGGGGGGAGGCGGTCCCCCCTCATGAGGTCAAGCATCGCTCCCCACGGGTCTTGGCCTTCAATGAGGAATGCCAGGACGCCGCCTGGCGGATGGACCTCGTGCTCGGCGAGGAGGGCCACCGCCGAGCTACCCTCAGAGCGGCACGTTATCAGCAGGCGCTGTGGCGGTACCACTGTCGCGGCGTCCACGCAAGAACACTTGAAGTTGGTGACTTGGTCCTGAGGCGGGTCCTCTCCCATGAGGGGCTGCACAAGCTCTCGCCCATGTGGGAGGGCCCGTTCAGAATCGCCCATGTCTCTAGGCCTAGTGTTGTGTGCCTGGAGACGCAGGATGGGATACCAATCCAGAATTCCTGGAACATCGAACAACTCAGGAGGTTCTATCCATAATCAAGGCTCCGTGCCCGTGAAGGTCTCCGCCCGTGACACTCTCACGTAATAATGAGTTGGGGCTGTACATGCCTCGGAGTCTCCTATGCATTGCCTACGGGCCCTCAGACGGGGCTCCCACCCACGCCCCAGTGCAGTCCTTAGCTCCGCGCTGGGAAGAAGACATAGTGTAGGGGTCGAAGCGGCCTTTTTTTCCTTTTTTCGGTGTTTGGCTGTCAGCCTTCTCTACGTCCTTGGCTATCAGCCCTTCCTCTACCCCATGCTATGAAGTTCTCGTGTTTCCTGCGCTTCATGCATTTTGTTGAGAGTTTTGTGTTTGGGATCTTTCTTGCCGGTTTTAAGTTCAGCTATGCCACTCGCTCTCCTTCGCGCGCCTCGCGCGTGGGGGCTGGGGCACGGTCGGTCACCGGCCCTCGTCCGCCGTGGCCCCGTGACCTTGCCTGGCCAAGCCTGCTCAGGCTATGGCGCCGGGCTTCTCAGTCCGCGCAATATATCCTACCGAGTCGGCTCAGGCTTTGGTGCTCTAACCCGCGCTCAGCGCTCTCAGCAGATCCTAGTGGCTCACCCCCGCTCGGGGGCTGCACGAGCCCTTCAGGTTCGACCACCCCGTCACGACCCGATGGGGCTCATGATGCCAGAGTCAGGAGGACTCCACCTCAGGAAGACATGACGCATAAAAGCTAAGTGATTTCACCCAGGCAACACAAACATAACAGTGAATTCTCGCTTCTTACATATATCACAACCCATTACACGCCTCCTCAAGGCAACTTGAAATTTTGATGCAGAAAGGACACGCAGGAAAAGAAAGGAGAAGAAGCAGAAGCCGCTCTCGCTCAGTCGTAGTCTTCCAGTTCCTCCGACTTCACTGAGCCACAGCGTCGCGGCAACCCCCTCCCCTCTCCGGGACGAGCTCGGAGGTGTGGTGGTTCGTCGCGGCCGCCGCTACTGGAGGAGCTGCTACTGCCACAGAGGGGGGACCCACGGCACCTCCCAGGACTGAGGTCGTCTTTGGAGGAGGAGCTGCTCGTCCGGACGCCTTTCCCGTCGTCCTCCTCGTCATCAGCCTCGGGACAGCACCCAAGGTGCCTCCCTTCCTCCGAGAAGACCCTGACGAACAGCGTGGAGACACCATCGTACCTGAAATGGAGCGCACACCTCCCCAGCAGCCGGCGTGCGCGAGCAAACGACTGCCAACCATGCTCCAGGAACACGTCGCCTGAAGGAGCCACATCAACCTCCACCCAGGACGCACCACTGCAGCAACTGTCAGCCTGCAGCCCGATACCGCCGAGGCCTCCGACTAGTAACACGTCACCGAACGAGCGGGAAGCCTGACCCACGGGCCGCCAGGCTTCTCCGCCCACACCATGAACATCGACGACACGTCGAAGGAATGGAGCTGCTGGCGTGGAGGACGTGCGACCGACAGGCACCGTTGCGCGCCTCCTCTTCCTCCGCGGCCACGACCACCTTCACCACGGGAGGACGCCCCGCGCCGTCCATCGGCGGCTGTGGCAGAACTCAGAAGGCCACGCCCGCCTCCCCGAGAAGTCGCTGTAGGCGCAGCGGCATACTTGCGGGGACGACCGATGCCCCTCTTCGGCGGCAGTGGGACTGGATCCTTCGGGGCCTTCCCCTTCTCTGCGGTGGACGGCTTCCTCGGCGGTGCCATGGAGATATCACGACAAGAGAGAGAGCGAAGAACAAGCAAGCGGAAGACGGCGCTGGCTTGGAAATGGCTTGGGGGCTCCCCCCTAGTCCCATTTACAGGGTGTAGGAGCCCAACCGCCAGCCACAGGCGTCGCAGCCATTACGCCCCCGTCGCCTGCGCCAAGGAGTTGTCAAGTCGCACGATCACCGAGGCTGCATGGTAAGCGGAGCCGCCACGTCCCATCCAACAGTCGCACGCCGGCCTGGCCCGCAGCCTTTAGGGCCCGCGGCGCTTCATCCTCGACTAAGGCTTCGCCCTGAAGCCAACTTCGTGCGCGCCTTGGGCCCGGGGGCTACTGTCGGTGTACTGGGAACCAGGGTACCCAGACTTGCCTGTCTGCGGGCCGCGACACGCTCCTACTATGGCCTGGTACGGCCCAGCTGATCAACCAGTTGCCCAAGACCCTCGCGAGGGAGCTAAGCCTCGCGAGGAGAACGACGTCAGGACCTCCTCAGTAGCGGCCTCAGCAAGGTGCTCCGGAGGGGCGGATAATCGAAGGCCAAGCCTGCCTCAGGAGGAGACAGTGATGTCATCAGTGATGCATCACGCCAGCGGGTGCCAGCACTAGAGTGTGCAGTTACCATTTCGGTGCAAGGGGGACAGCGCAACCGCATGTTCCCGAGGAGCGGGGCAAAGGTTTCCCCATTGGTGCAACAAGACCGAAGACCGCAAGGACGATAAGGAGGATGTCACCGTCGAGCCCGCCACCACGTCACCGCCTGGTCCTTTTTCAGGCGAAGACTGCTTTTGTCAGGGTAGGAACGTCCTTTTGTTCCCTCTCAAAAATGGCCGTCGTGGGATCCCTTCCCGCCTAAACATTTCGGGGGAAGAGGACCGTGGCCGCCTATATAAGTATCTAGGATTCCCACTGTAAAAGGGATCGATCCATACACTCAGCCACCACACAAGGAGCAAGAACACTTGCCTCCTGACCCTCCTGAGTTCACCTCCTGAGCACATGAACCATTGTACTAGCTCATATTCCAGCTCGCCTGAAGCTAATCCACCAAAGAAGGAAGTAGGGTCTTACACCACACAGTGGCCCGAACCTGGATAAACTCTTGTGTGTTATGTCTGTTGTTTTCTTGAATCCCCCCACCGAGACGAGAGCGAGGCGCTAGGTAGACGTGAGTGGGAGAGATCTTCGTTCACGCCCCTGTGTTCGAACTTATTGGGTTTTGCGGAGCCCTGAATCCGACACCTTCCAATATATGAATCCTTACCTCTCGACCATTTTGAGACTCCTCGTCGTGTCTGTGATCTCATCCAGGACTCCGAACAAACTTCGGTCATCAAATCACACAACTCATAATACAAATCGTCATCGAACGTTTAGCGTGCGGACCCTACGGGTTCGAGAACTATGTAGACATGACCAAGACACATCTCCAGTCAATAAGCAATAGCAGAACCTGGATGCTCATATTGGCTCCTACATATTCTACGAAGATCTTTATCAGTCAAACCGCATAACAACATACGACATTCCCTTTGTCATTGGTATGTTACTTGCCCAAGATTAGATCGTCGGTATCATCATACCTAGTTCAATCTCATTACCGGAAAGTCTCTTTACTCATTCTGTAATGCATCATCTGATGACTAACTCATTAGTCATTTTCTTACAAGGCTTATTATGATGTGTATTACCGAGAGGGCCCAGAGTTACCTCTCCGACACTCGGAGTGACAAATCCTAATCTCGATTCATGCCAACTCAAGAAACACCTTCGGAGACACCTGTAGAGCATCTTTATAATCACCCAGTTACGTTGTGACGTTTTATAGCACACAAAGTGTTCCTCCGGTATTCGGGAGTTGCATAATCTCATAGTCAGAGGAATATGTATAAGTCATGAAGAAAGCAACAGCAATAAAACTAAACGATCATTATGCTAAGCTAACGGATGGGTCTTGTCCATCTCATCACTCTCCTAATGATGTGATCCCGTTCATCAAATGACAACACACGTCTATGGTTAGGAAACTCAACCATCTTTGATTAATGAGCTAGTCTAGTAGAGGCATACTAGGGACACTCTGTTTTGTCTATGTATTCACACATGTATCAAGTTTCCGGTTAATACAATTCTAGCATGAATAAAAGACATTTATCATGATATAAGGAAATATAAAATAACAACTTTTTTATTGCCTCTAGGGCATATTTCCTTCAGTCTCCCACTTGCAGTAGAGTCAATAATCTAGTTCACGTCGCCATGTGATTTAACACCGATAGTTCACATCGTGATGTGATTAACACCCATAATTCACATCACCATGTGACCAACACCCAAAGGGTTTACAAGTGTCAATAATCTAGTTCACATAGCCATGTGATTAACACCCAAAGAGTACTAAGGTGTGATCATGTTTTGCTTTTTGAGAGAAGTTCAGTCAACGGGTCTGTCACATTCATATCCGTATGTATTTCACAAATTTCTATGTGTACAATGCTCTGCATGGAACTACTTAGCTAATTGCTCCCACTTTCAATACGCATCCAGATTGATACTTAGAGTCATCTGGATTAGTGTCAAAGCTTGCATTGGCGTAACCTTTTACGACGAACTCTTTATCACCTCTATAATCGAGAAACATTTCCTTAGTCCTCCTGTTACTAAGGATAATTTTGACCACTATCCGGTGATCTACTCCTAGATCACTATTGTACCTCCTTGCCAAACTCATGGCAAGGTATATAACAGGTTTGGTACACAGCATGACATACTTTATAGAACCTATGGCTGAAGCATAAGGAATGACTTTCATTCTCTCTATATGTTTCTGTCGTGGTCGGGCTTTGAGTCTTACTCAACTTCACACCTTACAACTCAGGCAAGAACTCCTATTTGACCGATCCATTTTGAACTACTTCAAAGTCTTATCAAGGTATGTACTAATCGAAAGTCTTATCAAGCGTCATGATCAATCTCTATAGATCTTGGTGCCCAATATGTAAGCAGCTTCATCGAGGTCTTTCAAAAAATTCTTATTCAAGTATCCTTTTATGCTATCCAGAAATTCTACATCATTTCCAATCAACAATATGTCATCCACATATAATATCAGAAATGCTACAGAGATCCAACTCACTTTCTTGTAAATACAGGCTTCTCCAAAAGTCTATATAAAACCATATGCTTTGATAACCTCATCAAAGCATATATTCCAACTCCGAGATGCTTGCACCAGTCCATAGATGGAACGCTGGAGCTTGCACACTTTGTTAGCACCTTTAGGTTCGACAAAACTTTCTATTTGCATCATATACAACTCTTCTTTAAGATATCCATTAAGGATTGCAGTTTTGGCATCCATTTGTCAGATATCATAATCATAAAATGCGGCAATTGCTAACATGATTCGGACAGACTTAAGCATCGCTACATGTGAGAAAGTCTCATCATAGTCAACTCCTTGAACTTGTCGAAAACCTTTCGCTACAAGTCGAACTTTGTAGACAGTTACATTACCATCGGCGCCAGTCTTCCTCTTAAAGATCCATTTATTTTCAATGGCTTGCCGATCATCGGGCAAGTCAACCAAAGTCCACACTTTGTTCTCATACATGGATCCCATCTCAGATTTCATGGCTTCAAGCCACTTTGCGGAATCTGGGCTCATCATCGCTTCCTCATAGTTGGTAGGTTCGTCATGGTCTAGTAACATGACTTACATAACAGGGTTACCATACCACTCTGGCGCGGAAAGCACTCTGGTTGACCTACGAGGTTCATTAGCAACTTGATTTGAAGTTTCATGATCATCATCATTAGCTTCCTCACTAATTGGTGTAGGAATCACTGGAACTAATTTCTATGATGAACTGCTTTCCAATTCTGGAGAAGTTACAATTACCTCATCAAGTTCTACTTTCCTCCCACTCGCTTCTTTCGAGAGAAACTCCTTCTCTAGAAAGGATCCATTCTTAGCAACGAATATCTTCCCTTCGGATCTGTGATAGAAGGTGTACCTGTGGATGTCAAAATCGACGGATCTCGAGTAGGGGGTCCCGAACTATGCGTCTAAGGTCGATGGTTACAGGAGACTGGGGACATGATGCTTACCCAGGTTTGGGCCCTCTCTATGGAGGTAATACCCGACTTCCTGCTTGATTGATCTTCATGAATATGAGTATTACAAGAGTTGATCTACCACGAGATCGTAATGGCTAAACCCTGGAAGCCTAGCATGTATGACTATGGTAATGTGTGTATCCTTTCCGGACTACTCCCTTCGGTTTATATAGACACCGGGGGGATCTAGGGTTACATAGAGTCGGTTACATAGGAAGTAATCTTCATAGATGGTCGCCAAGCTTGCCTTCCACGCCAAGGAGAGTCCCATCTGGACACGGGTACGGTCTTCGGCCTTCATGTCTTCACAGCCCACCAGTCCGGCCCATAGATGACAGGTCGGACGCCCGAGGACCCCTTAGTCCAAGACTCCCTCAGTAGCCCCTGAACCTGGCTTCAATGACGAGGAGTCTGGCGCGCGGATTGTCTTCGACATTGCAAGGCGGGTTTCCCTTCTTCCCGAAGTCCAAGATAGTCTTCGGACGCGATGATTGTATCCGGACCTGTATACACAACTGCAAAGGATATAATATTTCACGAGTCCGATCCGCTGACGACTTTTTGGTAATATGACATCATGCCTGCCCGGCCATTATTTTCGAGCCGTTAGCTGGCCTGCCGTCCCACGTCTCGAGGCGTGGTTTTATTGGTATGTCTTATCCAAGAGGAGATTGTGTCTCCCTTTTTTAAGGGATTCTTATCGACCCGGACGTGGGTAACCCAACCCTCGCTTGGGTAAAACTCCTTGGGAGCAGGCAAGTCTCAAGGCCCAGGAGGAGTCGCTCGATATTCGCGGCCTTTATATAGGGGTACAGACCCGTCTTTTTCTTTCACACTTGCTTCTTTCTCAGCCCCTGCTACCCCGAGTTCCAACACCCATGTTTCAATCGCCACGAGCTCTAATCATGTCCGGATCCAGCCATCAAGGCCGGTGGGTGGCTTCTTCTGTCAAGGAGGGAGATATTGCAATGCTTCGGGCGGCAAGGTATATGACCGCAAAAAACCTCCATCGGCTTCCGGCCGAGGGGCAAGTTATTCCCACCCACAGATCCGGTGAGAGGGTCGTGTTCATGTCCCACTTCCTCCGTGGGTTAGGGTTTGCACTTAATCCCTTCATCTGAGGGCTCATGTTCTATTATGGGCTAGATTTTCAGGTTCTGGCCCCGGACTCTGTTCTTCTTATCTCAACGTTTATCGTCACGTGCGAAGCCTTCCTCCGAACTCCTCCACACTTTGGCTTGTGGCTCAAGACCTTTGGTGTGAAGCGGCGAGTGGTAGAGGAGGAGAAGGCAGAGTGTGGTGGTGCCATAGTGAGCAAGCTCACCAGTGCTGTTTGGCTGAAAGGGTCCTTTGTCAAGTCTTCTGCTTTATGGCAGCAGGGGTGGTTCTACATCACCGAGCCCCGCGGCTCCAAGTGGGCTGTTGCGCCCGCATTTCGATCCAGCCCCCCAATTCAGCTTGAATTGTGGGTTAATAAGGGGTTGGGCTGGGGATCAATGGACGAGGTGCGGGTTTTGCAAAGCCGCATCTGAAACCTCATTGAGAGGGACATCAATATCATGAACATTGTTCAAGTAATGCTGGTCCGCCGGATCCTGCCGTGCCAGCAAAGATGTCGGCCTAGACTGTAACCATCCAGACACCCCGGTAAATACCTGCTCGTCGAACACCTCATAATTAGACACCCAGTGATAAGACACTGACTGAATCATCCTTTTTCAGGGCTGGATAAAGAAAGTGGAGCAAATTATGTGTCCGACTCCCCTTCCCGAAGACTCGGCTAGTCCCATGTTAACAAGGATGCTGGCTTCGGCACCATACGAGGCGCCGGCAGGGGAGGGTAAAGAGCAGAGTGAGAAGACCCGAGATGACCTTTGTTCCAGAGGTAAGTCGGATACTGATTCCGGAGAAATCCACATTTCCTCGCCTGAAGACAGAGGCGAAAGAGGACCCAGTATCCCTTCTCCAAGAAGGAGGAAAAGAGCCGCCTCCGAAGGTTGGGAAAGGCGGTCTAAGAGAGGCAAAACGCCACTGTCGAGCGGCTTGGGTTTGGAAAGCGACGCCGTTGAACAGCTCCAACATGGGGACAAGCCCTCGACCAAACCGTAAGTGAATCTGGGGTACTTTGATAGTGTCTTGCCCCTTTCGTCGTTACCGAAGATATACGTAACGTGTCCGTGCATTTTTACAGGTCGGCGCAGAGTTTTTTTGGGCAATCCTCTTCTTCGGGAGGTCTCCTCCCAGAGATGATGGAGAGCGACACACCTCCCCCAGCCTCCTCGCCTAATAGGGCGGACGACTCTGAAGTGTCATCGCGGAGGGTTTTTCTTGATCAACAAGCTATGCAGGTGATAAAAGAGGCAGTACCCGAAGGTGGGTCTCCGACCATCCGGGATTCCGGGGCTGATAATAAAGGCCCCGGACTGTCTGGCTCGCAGCCAACGGTGATTCTGGAGATGGGTGGACTGTTTCCTTCAAAGGATGGTTGTGCTCCTAGAGCGGTTTACGAAGACCCAGAGGCTCCGGATATATTGCGAGACATGTTGCAAAAAGCATCTGTCTCGGGGGAACAGTGTACCTTGATGGGTACAGTGGTTGAGAAGATTTTGTCCGTGAAGAGCAGATTGAATGAAGCTTTCATTAGCCTGCTAAATGGCTTCGAGGTTTTTAATATAATGTTTTCAGTTATGTTTTATTTGCAAAGATGCACCTGTGTATAGGTAGTAGCCCGTGAGACTCCGGTTGGCTTCCAATGGGAAGCAAACGGAGGATCAGAAATAATTTTTCGAGGACTAACCTGATAAACTTGAACACAGGCTGCTTCCCCCTCGACCACTTTCCAGGCTAGGGATATTGCCGAGCTCCAGCGGAAGCTGGATATGGCGGGGGACGATCTTGCATTAATCAATATGCGTCTTGACGAGTCGCAAGGTATGTATTCGGGGCAATCCCCATACATTTTTGTGGTATGAGCATGATGCTAAAAAGTTATATGCTGCAATATGCATGGCTGCAGATGGTCCTACTGCCGTTGAAGTTCTTCGAGCAGAGCTGGCCCGGGCCAAGAAGCAGGCCCGATGTAGCAGTGCGGCTGCCGAAAAGGCATCGGCTGAGTTGAAAGCCGAACAAGCTGCATGGCGACAAGACGAAGAGAAGATATCCGCGATGGCGCTCGAACTGAAAAATGCTACTGGCCAATGCGAATTTCTGGAAAAGGAGAGTGGAGCCAAAACGGCTGAACTTGTCAAGGCCCTACAAGAGGCGAGAGAAGCTCGGGCGGAATCCAGAGCAGCCTGTGAGGAAATCCGACAAGCTAGGGAGATTGCGGCTGGTAAGCTCTTTCTACTGCAGACTAAGTTCGGCGATCCGAACTATGCTCAGCTTGACCGAGTGTGGAGTTCTCCGGACGAGTTTTTAGAATTGCCGAAGAGTTCTTCCGATGCGGCGCAATATTATCAAGCACGAGAGGGGTACGCAACGGAGAAGCTTTTCTGGTCATAGTTTGGCGCATCAAAGCGCCCTCCGTTGCTGAATGAATAGATGTCCGAATGGGCTGAGCTTCATAGGATATCCGGCGCTGCCATGAAGAACGTCATAATCTGGTTGTGGCCAACCGAGCCTATTGCGAATAGCTACTTTGGTTTGGTGCAAAGGCTTGTTGACGCAGTGCCGCGTATCAACGCTGTGAAGAGGTCGACGTGCATTGAGGGTGCACGGATGGCTTTCGCCCGAGTCAAGACATTCTGGGGGAAGATGAAGGCCACCGATGTTGCGGCGAAAAGTCCACCCAAGGGCAAGGGCCGTCCTGGGACGGAGCATTATTTTGAAGACGTCCTAGAGGCTGCCCGTTTAATAGAGGGTCAATGCTCGAAAGACGTAATGTTCGAGTGAGGCGTATGAGAATTGTAAAGACAATTTAATAGTTAATCTATTTTTATGTTTTGCTCGAAAGCTTGAATTCCTCCCGTGCGGCCGTTTTAATATAATCTGAAAGTTTTCCAGTCGTCGGCTTCAGCCCCCTCGTAGGAAGTACAGGGGTGTTCGGAAAAGCATTTAATCACTCTTTATCCAACGTCTTGGTCCATGAAGGAGGTGACAATGCGGCGAACCAGACAATCAGACTATAGGGCGTTAACACTTTCGCTTAGCCATAGGAGTTTTATGGTGGGTCTACGGCATAGCCCCTGGTATGTATACGGCGTATTAGAATACGTTGCCTTACATATTTGATCTGAAAAAGATCCCTCGTGTGACACGGAGAATTGCGAAAGATTCTAATAAGTCGTCAAGTGGTTGGCCAGCTCTCGCCGCATCATGACAGTCAGTTTTCGGCTTTCTCTACTGAGGTACTTGACCAGATGAACCGGAAGCACAATCACAATAGTTCTCCCTTTACTACCCTAGCCGATGGAGCGGAACGTAGGGTAGCAAGCACAGGAGCCGGGCAACCCAACTATTGACCCAAGACAATGATTCAGAGCTGATGCATATAAGGCCAAACTTGCGACGCCAAAGTACGCTATAGAGCTGTTCAGACTTTTGTTGGCGACTCATTTGTTCCCATACCGAGCCCCTGGCAAGTTATGCCAAGGTGTATTTTTGGAACAGCCATAGGAGCTATATTCATTGGCGAAATTGCACAAATGATTAATTCGGATAGTTTTTACTGGGAGCTGAGCGATATGCCAATGATTATTTTATATATAGAGAGACCACAACCCCGGCTATTTGACAAGTTCGGGGTCGTAGGCGGAGGAAGAGGCATAGTACATGCTCGAAATAAAGAGTGTGGTCTACAAAAGTTACTTTGGACCTCCTGTCGCACGTCTGCGCCACCTGTCCTCGGCGAGGGGAATCCTTGATGGAAGTAGCCCCTTAGGTGAGTGTACGGATCCGAACTCTGATAGAGTCAGTTTTAGATGTTTGTACTGTTCGTCACCTGTTTTTAAGAGATAGTAGTGGAACTTATAAAAAGAAAATAGATAAATAGTGTTATGGGAGTGCTTGCAGGCTTGTCCGTAGTGTGCTTCCGCCAATGCCCATTGGATCTTGAGTGCGTAGTGATGTATGCGCGGTACAAATTTTGCAGGTGTACGGGGTGGGCGGCGGAAGCTGGACTGCTATTTTCGCTCCGGGAGTAGTCGATCCTCGGGTGGAAATTGCTTCTGACTCCCGATATTTCGTTGGTGAACCTCTCTGTCGTCCCTATCGCCTGGCGGCCTCCTCCCCTTGTGCTCGGCGTTGAGCTTGCCAGCCTGCTTAAAGACCCAGCGGTTTCTGTTAGTATGGTTAGCTGGTTTATTGGGGTGGCCGTGAATCTTGCAGGGTCGGTCCAATATCATGTCTAGGTTGGATGGTTCGTCTCGGTTCGCCTTGAGTGGCTTCTTCCATTGACCGGGCTTAGGATTGCTGAATCCGGCGTTTACCGTTGTGTCGCGTGATCTTTCATTATCATTGCGACTGTTGTGTTTGCCTCGTGGTGGCTTGCCGTTGCCGTCTCGGATTTCGGAAGTGCCCGGGTCACTGGCGTTGTTGCTTCTATGAGCGAGCCACCTATCTTCTCCCGCGCAAAAGCGGGTCATTAGAGCAGTAAGGGCTGACATGGATTTAGGTTCTTCATAACCAAGGTGGCGTGCAAGCCATTCGTCCCAGGCGATGTGCCTGGAGGCTGCGAGGGGTTCCACATCCGGACAGTCGACGATTTGGTTCTATTTGACTAAGAACCGAGTCCAGAGCTTTCTGGCTGACTCTCCGGGCTGCTGGACAATGTGACTTAGGTCATCGGCATTCGGTGGCCGAACATATGTTCCTCGGAAGTTGTCAAGGAAAGCTTCTTCCAAGTCTTCCCAGCTGCCTATGGAATTTTTAGGCAGGCTGTTCAACCAGTGCCGAGCTGGCCCTTTTAGCTTTAGTGGGAGGCATTTAATGGCGTGGAGGTCATCTCCACGGGCCATATGGATGTGGAGGATAAAATATTCTATCCATACCGCAGGGTCGGTTGTTCCATCATATGATTCAATATTGACGGGTTTGAATCCTTCAGGGAATTCATGATCCATTACTTCATTTGTGAAGCAAAGAGGGTGTGCGGCGCCTCTATGTAGGGCCACAGTGCGACGTCACTCCGAAGGAGTCCATTTGCGGTTTTCGGCTCGGACGTGGCTGGGTTTGTCACGTCCGAATAGGTAGCCATCATTGCGTGTCGAGGCATGCCCTCGTGATCCATAGATCAATCTTGCGTGTCCTGCTCTACTGTACAAGTCCCATCGAAGATCGTGTGTACAACCGTGAGTTGTGTTATTCCTGCCTTTACGGCGGGATGGGGCGGTCTGGTGTTCTGCTTGAGTTGCCTCTTCATCCGAACAGGATTGTCGACGACCTGCCGCCTTATGTGATGATGGTGCGGGCACCAATGCCTCGTCATCGAACTGAGGTAGCAATCTATGCTTTGGGTAGCTTTTGGCTAGGCCATTAAGGCCGTATTCTTTGACGGTCAGGACTTTGGTCCATCTATCGTTGAGTAGGTCTTGGTCAGCTTGAAGCTGCTGCTGATTCTTTTTCAGGCTCCTTGCAGTGGCTATCAGCCTGCGCTTGAAGCGCTCCTGCTCGAGGGGTTCTTCGGGTACGATAAAGTCTTCGTCGCCGAGGCTTACCTCATCTTCGGAGAGTGGAAGGTAGGTGTCATCCTTCGAATTGTTGCTAGGCAGGGCATGTTCATCAGGGCTGGCTTGCCCATTTTCTTGTTCCTCCTACTCGGATCTTGCTCCAACAGGGTCTTCATTGTTTTCGGTGTCGTCCGGAGTGATGTTTTCTCCGGTGCCAGCATTGCTGCGATGTGACTTAGAGCGGCGTTTAGGGTGCCAGTATTTAGACTGTGTCTCGGGTGTTTTATTCTCAACTGGATCTTCTTTGTCATCATCATCAGCTTTTTTAGGTGTATCAACCATGTACACATCGTATGAGGAAGTGGCCGTCCATCGCCTAGTAAATGGCGGGTTTTGACCCTGCTCCTCACCGTCATCGTCGTCCATGTCGTCGATGTCTTCGGAGCCGTAATCAAGCGTGGCGGTTAAGTCCTCGACAGTGGCTATGAAGTGGGTGGCGGGTGGGAAGTAAAATTCTCCATCGTCAGCCCCTAGTTCGAACCGGACATAGTTCGGCTGTGAGTCCCCTGCCAAGGACAGGTTTTTAACGAGTTTAGCACGTCGCCGAGGGGCGAGTGTTGGAAGATGTCTGCAGTGCCAAAATCGAAAATCGATAACCGATCCAACTCGGTGTCCGCGGGCGTATATGGTTCAGAACTTATAGCCGGAGATGAGTCCGGAGTTCCATTGATGCAAATATCGCAAGGTGTCGAGTCTGTGTGCGGCTCCAACGCCGCAGACTCTGTGGCCTCGGATGGCACAATCTGCTTCGGATTTAAGGCCGTTGCAGCAACAGGATCCATCTCCTGGATGTGATCCGATGACAGATTTAGGTCATGTTCATCGGAGCGAGGGAGAGCGATCGCTGCGGTCTCAAATCCGTCGAAGATCAGGTCTCCGCGGATGTCCGCGACGTAATTCAAGCTTACGAATCTGACCTAATGGCCAGGGGTGTAGCTGTCGATCTGCTCCAGATGGCCAAGCTAGTTGACCCGCAGTACGAAGCCACCAAATACGAAGATCTGTCTGGGAAGGAAGGTTTCTCCCTGGACAGCGTCACTATCGACAATTGAAGGGGCCATCGCACCTTTCGTCAACGGCACAGTGGAACTCTCAATGAAAGCACCAATGTCGGTGTCAAAACTGACGGATATCGGGTAGGGGGTCCCGAACTGTGCGTCTAAGGTCGATGGTTACAGGAGACTCGGGACACGATGTTTACCCAGGTTCGGGCCCTCTCTATGGAGATAATACCCTACTTCCTGCTTGATTGATCTTCATGAATATGAGTATTACAAGAGTTGATCTACCACGAGATCATAATGGCTAAACCCTAGAAGCCTAGCATGTATGACTATGGCAATGTGTGTATCCTTTTCGGACTACTCCCTCTGGTTTATATAGACACCGGGGGGATCTAGGGTTACATAGAGTCGGTTACATAAGAAGGAATGTTCATAGATGGTCGCCAAGCTTGCCTTCCATGCCAAGGAGAGTCCCATCCGGACACGGGTACGGTTTTCGGCCTTCATGTCTTCACAGCCCACCAGTCCGGCCCATAGACGGAAGGTCGGACGCCTGAGGACCCCTTAGTCCAGGACTCCCTCAGTACCCAACAGTTTCTTTTGGGTATCCTCTTAAGACACATTTCTACGAATTTGGTTCGAGCTTATCAGGTTAAAGCTTTTTCACATAAGCATCACAACCCCAAACTTTAAGAAACAACAACTTGGGTTTCTTGCCAAACCACAGTTCATACGGTGTTGTCTCAACGGATTTAGATGGTGCCCTATTTAACGTGAATGCAACTGTCTCTAATGCATAACCCCAAAACTATAGGGGTAAATCAGTAAGAGACATCATAGATCGCACCATATCTAATAAAGTACGGTTATGACGTTCGGATACACCATTACACTGTGGTGTTCCAGGTGGCGTGAGTTGCGAAACTATTCCACATTATTTTAAATGAATACCAAACTCGTAACTCAAATATTCACCTCTGCGATCAGATTGTAGAAACTTTATTTTCCTGTTACGATGATTCTCTACTTCACTTTGAAATTCTTTGAACTTTTCAAATGTTTCAGACATGTGTTTCATCAAGTAGATATCCTCATATCTTCTCAAATCATCTGTGAAGATCAAGAAATAACGATACCCGCCACGAGCCTCAACACTCATCGGGCCGCATACATCTGTATGTATTATTTCCAGTAAGTCATTGTCTCGCTCCATTGTTCTGGAGAACGGAGTTTTAGTCATCTTGCCCATGAGGCATGGTTCACAAGTATTCAATGATTCATAATCAAGTGAATCCAAAAGTCCATCAACATGGAGTTTCCTCATGCGCTTTACACCAATATGACCTAAACAGCACTGCCACAAGTATGTTGCACTATCATTATCAACTGTGCATCTTTTGGCTTCAATATTATGAATATGTGTATTACTACGATCGAGATTCAATAAACCATTCACCTTGGGTGTATGACCATAGAAGGTTTTATTCATGTAAATAGAATAACAATTATTCTCTCACTTAAATGAATAACTGTATTGCAATAAACATGATCCAATCTTGTTCATGCTCAACGCAAACACCAAATAACATTTATTTAGGTTTAACACTAATCTCGAAAGTATAGGGAGTGTGCGATGATGATCATATAAATTTTGGAACCACTTCCAACACGCATCGTCACCTCACCCTCAACAAGTCTTTATTTATTCTACAACTCCTGTTTCGAGTTACTAATCTTAGCAACTGAACTAGTATCAAATACCTAGGGGCTACTATGAATGCTAGTAAGGTACACAACAATAACATGTATATCAAATATACCTTTGTTCACTTTGCCATCCTTATTATCCGCCAAATATTCCGGGAACTTCCACTTCTAGTGACCATTTCCTTTCCAGTAGAAGCACTCAGTTTCAGGCTTAGGTCCAGCTTTGGGTTCTTCACGGGAGTGACAACTTGCTTGACATTCTTCTTGAAGTTCCCTTTCTTCCCATTGCCCTTTTCTTGAAACTAGTGATCTTGTTAACCATCAACAATTGATGCTCTTTCTTGATTTCTACCTTCGTTGATTTCAGCATCACGAAGAGCTAGGGAATCGTTTTCGTCATCCCTTGCTTATTATAGTTCATCATGAAGTTCCAATAACTTGGTGATAGTGACTAGAGAACTTTGTCAATCACTATCTTATCTAGAAGATTAACTCCCACTTGATTCAAGTGATTATAGTACTCAGACATTCTGAGTACATGCTCATTGGCTTAGCTATTCTCCTCCATCTTGTAGGCAAAGTACTTGTCAGAGCTCTCATACCTCTTGACACGGGCATGAGTCTGAAATACTATTTTCAACTCTTGGAACATCTCATATGCTCCGTGGTGTTCAGAACGTTTTTTGAAGCCCCGGTTATAAGCCGTAAAAGATGGCGCACTAAACTATGAAGTAGTCATCATACCAAGCTTGTCAAACGTTCATAACGTATGCATCTGCTCCTGCAATAGGTTTGTCACCTAGCGGTGCGTCAAGGACATAATACTTCTGTGCAGCAATGAGGATAATCCTCAGATGACGGATCTAGTATGTATCATTGCTACTAACATCTTTCAACTTAGTTTTCTCTAGGAACATAATAAAAAAACATAGGGGAGCTATAACGCGAGATATTGATCTACAATAGAATTTGAAAATACTATGAGGACTAAGTTCATGATAAATTAAAGTTCAATTAATCATATTACTTAAGAACTCCCACTTAGATAGGCATCCCTCTAGTGATCTAAATGATCACGTGATCCATATCAACTAAACCATGTCCAATCATCACGTGAGATGGAGTAGTTTTCAATGGTGAACATGTTATATTAATCATATCTACTATGATTCATGCTCGACCTTTCGGTCTCCAGTGTTCTGAGGCCATGTCTGTACATGCTAGGCTCGTCAAGTTTAACCCGAGTATTTTGCATGTGCAAAACTGTCTTACACCCGTTGTATTTGAACGTAGAGCTTATCACACCCGATCATCACATGGTGTCTCGGCACGACAAACTTTCGCAACGGTGCATACTCAGGGAGAACACTTGTACCTTGAAATTTTAGTAAGGGGTCATCTTATAATGCTACCGTTGTCGGTGTCAAAACCGGCAGATCTCGGGTAGGCGGTCCCGAACTATGCGTCTGAGGATCGATGGTAATAGGAGACAGGGGACACGATGTTTTCCCAGGTTCGGGCCCTCTCGATCGAGGTAATACCCTACTTCCTGCTTGATTGATCTTGATAAATATGATGACAAGAGTTGATCTACCTCAAGATCGTAATGGCTAAATGTCGTGGTGGCCGCACGGCAGATGCCAAGGGATGGCTAAAGATAGGAGGAGGCTCGAGGGCATTGGTGGGCACCAGAGGTGACGTCGACATGAGCGAGCGTGGGACGCAAGACATACCCAGGTTCAGGGCTCTCCGGAGAGATAACACCCCTAGTCCTACCGAGTGTAGATGATGTGTACCAGTACAGGTTGCTCCTTGAGCTGTATGGAGGAAGGAGGAAGACAGGCCAAGGCTCAGGCTGCTTCTCCTTGTGGTGTGTGTGACTACTGATATTGCTATCGATCGCTTGCTTCGTCCCGTATGCATGGGGGCTCCTGGGGCTTTTATAGGTCAACCCCCTAGGTGTACAATGGTAATGTTACAAGGCCATGGGGTCGGGTTGTCATTGTCCGGGAAGCCAGCACTGGGACCCGCCGGGTACGGGGATCACCGAGTTCTCCGGTTGTCGATCGTCAGGGAGTGGCCGGGTTGAGTCGGCTACGGTGGCACTCTGTCAGGTCGCCGCTTGCTGGCATCATTGGTGATGATGGTTGCACCGTTGCCACGCCGACCCTAGTCTGCGGGTAGTTGGGGCACTGTTGCCATGCCCCGGCTGACCAGAGGCATGGGCGGGGCACTGTTGCCTCGGTCATTGCCAGATGGAGACGCATCCCATCATACGGCTGGGATGGGACGGGAGATGACATGTGGCCAAGTTGAGGAACGCGCCAAGGGTGGAGCTAGCTTGTTGGGGAAGTCTTGACATGCCGGGTCCGGCTGCCTTGAGCTGGTTGTTGGGGCTGAGTAGAGGGATCCGGTCGGGTTGGAGAGTCCCGCCGGGTCGAGGGACTTGGCTGGGTTGAGCGACCCGGCCAAGCGTGAGCCGGATTGAGGGGCGTTGCTGGCCCCGATGTTTTTGAAGCGTCATTTTCCGTCTTGGGCCTACCCAGGGGTCATCCCCCCGACACTAAACCCTATAAGTCTAGCCTATGAGAGTGCTATGATATCTTGTCTCTACGGACTAAACTATCCGGTTTATATATGCACCGGAGAGACCTAGGGTTGTACATGATCACCTTGCAGAGGAAGGAAAGTATTACACCCGGACTCTAAACTTGCTATTTTACACACGGGGAGTCCTATACGGATACGGGTGATAGTCTTCATTGATAATCTTCACGGCCCACCAGTGCGGCCCATAGTAAACGATCCGGCCACCTGAGGAGCCCTTAACCCAGGACTCCCTCAGTAGCCCCTGAACCAGTCTTCGATGACAACGAGTTCGGCTGATGCAGTGTCTTCGGCATTGCAAAGCGGGTTCCTCCTCCCGAACATATTTAAGAAATATTTCATACAACAGGTACTATGTCCAGCTCTACATGGTTAGTACAACGCTTAGCCTCGAAGGCAAGGTGTCAAAAAACGGATATTGTGTCTTTACTGGCAACCTTTCGGCGAAGCGTCACGTATGTGCTTTTAAAACATATCGAACCATTTTCTTGGCCTTGGTTTGACGTTTCCAAGTATAGCCTCATTGGCACGTCTTATCAAAACAGAGATCGTGCCCGCTTATTACGGGATCCTTATCAACGTGACGTGAGCATCTTAACCGCTCCATACACACAACCTCATTGGGAGCCGGCGAGGTTTACGGCTGGTGTGGGGGGCGTTTAGCATTCACCGCTTATAAAAGGATCCAAAGTTTTACCCTTTATCCCCACGCTCTCCTCAAGCCCTAGCATCCCAATCTCCTCAGCCTCCAGCACCCACATCTCTTGCGCCCTCAATCCTCAACTCCTCCACCACCGCCGCCATATCCAGCAATGGCTGGTTCCGGCTCCAATGGCAAGTGGGAGGCATCTTTGATCACGGAGAAGACCGTGAAGAGCCTCCAGAGCGCGGGCTACCTAGCCGAGGATGTGGCGCATCGGGTCCCCGAAAAGGACCAAGTGATTCCCGTCCCTAAGGCGAGTGAGAGGGTTGTATTCCTCTCGCACTTCATTCGGGGGCTGGGGTTTCCCCTTCACCCCTTTGTATGGGGCCTTCTCTTCTTCTATGCGCTAGATTTCCATGATCTAGCCCCGAATTCAATCCTTCACATATCCGCTTTTATAGTGGTGTGTGAAGCATTCCTTCGAATTCCCCACATTTCGGCCTCTGGCTCAAAACCTTCAATCTGAAGCCGAAGGTGGTCGACGGGCAGCATAATGAGTGCGGAGGTGCTATGATAAGCAAACTCCCCAATGCTACCTGGCCAAAGGGGGCGTTCATGGATATGAACAAGATTTGGCAGTAGGAGCGGTTTTATATCACAGAGCCCCGTGACACCAAGTGGGTGGCCGCTCCTACATTCAGATCTGGACCCCCGGGGAGGCTAACCTCTTGGGCCGATAAGGGTCCGAATTTGGGATCCCAGACGGAGGTGCTAGCCGTCCAAAAACGCATCTTCGATATGATCTCCAAGGGCACCCAGCTTAGCAACGTGGTCTAGGTAATGCTTGCCTATCTTGTCCTTCCTTGCCAACACCGGGGCTCCTATCTATGTGAGATCAATCCGGAGGGGCCCCGGCCCTTGAAGCGCCTCTTCGGCTCTACACACGAAGACATCGGGAAGCACCTCTTCAAGGCCCAGAAGGGGTGGCCGGTTGATGCGTCTCCAACGTATCTATAATTTTTTATTGTTCCATGCTATTATTTATGATGTTTTGGATGTTTAATGGGCTTTGTCATACACTTTTATATTATTTTTGGGACTAACCTACTAACCCAAAGGCCCAGTCCAGATTGCTATTTTTTAAATGTTTCATGGTTTTACAGAAAAGGGATATCAAACGGAGTCCAAATGGAATGAAACCTTCGGGAGAGATATTTTTGGAGAAAATCACGCACGAGAGACTTGAGAACCATGGAGTAGGGTTTACATGGTGCCCACGAGGGTGGGGGGCGCGCCCCCCTAGGGTGCACCCCCTGCCTCGTGGGTCCCACGTATGGCCCCCGGTGCCCTTCTTCCTCCTATACATACATACATACCCCGAAACCAACAGAACAACAGAAAAAACCCTAGTTCCACCGTCGTAACCTTCTGTTCCTGTGAGATCCCATCTTGGGACCTGTTCCGGAGCTCTGCCGGAGGGGGGATCTTCCACGGAGTGCTTCTACATCATCATCATCGCCACACCATGAGTTGTGAGTAGTTTACCATAGACCTTCAGGTCCATAGCTAGTATCTAGATGACTTCTCTCTCGTTGGATCTCAATACAAAGTTCATCTCGGTCTTCGAGGAGATCTATTCGATGTAATCTCTTTTTGCGGTGTGTTTGTCGAGATCTGATGAATTGTGGGTTTATGATCAAGATTATCTATGATAAATATTTGGTTCTTCTCTGAACTCTTTATGTATGATTATAATATCCTTGCAAGTCTCTTCAAATTATTGGTTTGGTTTGACCTACTAGATCTATAGTTCTTGCAGTGGGAGAAGTGCTTGGCTTTGGGTTCAATCTTGCGGTGTCCTTTCCCAGTGACAGTAGGGGCAACAAGGCACATATTGTATTGTTTCCATCGAGGATAAAAAGATGGGGTTTATATCATATTGCTTGAGTTTATCCCTCTACATCATGTCATCTTGCTTAAGGCGTTACTCTGTTCTTATGAACTCAATACACTAGATGCATGCTGGATAGCGGTCGATGTGTGGATTAATAGTAGTAGATGTAGAATCGTTCCGGTCTACTTGTCTCATATTTGCTTTTATATCAATTGCTCGACAGTAATTTGTTTACCCGCCGTAGAATATCGCTATCATGAGAGAAGCCACTAGAGAACACTATGGCCCCCGGGTCTATTCTCAACATATCAATCTACACCTACTTTACTTTTTCTGCTTTTACTTTCTGTTCTTATAACATAAAATACCACAAATATCAAACTATCATCTCTATCAGATCTTACTTTTGTAAGTGACCGTAAAGGGATTGACAACCCCTTATCGGGTTGGCTGCGAAGTTCTTATTTGTTTGTGCAGGTGTGAGGGATTCGCGTGTGGTCTCCTACTGGATTGATACCTTGGTTCTCAACAACTGAGAGAAATACTTACGCTACTGTGCTGCATCTCCCTTTCCTCTTTGAGGGAATACAACACAAGCTTGAGAAGTAGCAAGAAGAATTTCTGGCGCCGTTGCCGGGGAGGCTTACGCAAAAGTCATATACCAAGTACCTATCACAAACCCTTATCCTTCGCATTACATTTTTTGCCTCTTGTTTCCCCCCCCCCACTTCACCCTTGGCGTTTTATTTGCCCTTCTTCTGCCGTGTGTTTATCGTTCGCTTGCTTCTTGTTTGCTTGTGTGTGTTGGATTGCTTGTCTGTCACTATGGCTCTGAACAATACCAAATTGCGTGACTTCTCCAATACCAACAATAAAGATTTTATTAGCACTCCGATTGATCCTATTACCGATGCTGAATCTTGTAAGATCAATGCTACTTTGTTGAATTTTGTCATGAAAGATCAATTCTCCGGCCTTCCTAGTGAAGATGTCGCTACCCATCTAAACAACTTTGTTGATTTGTGTGATATGCAAAAGAAAAGGGATATGGATAACGATATTTTTAAATTGAAGTTATTTCCGTTTTCACTTAGAGATCGTGCTGAAACTTGGTTTTCCTCTTTGCCTAGAAATAGTATTGATTCGTGGAATAAGTGCAAAGTTGCTTTTATCTCTAAGTATTTCCCTCTTGCTAAGATCATCTCTCTTGGAAACGATGTTATGAATTTTAAGCAACTAGATCATGAGCATGTTGCACAAGCTTGGGAGAGAATGAAATTAATGATACGTAATTGCCCTACACATGGTGTGAATCTATGGATGATTATTCAGAACTTTTATGATGTCTTGAATTTTACTTCTAGAAATCTTTTAGATTCGGCCGCGGGAGGCACTTTCATGGAAATTACCTTACGAGAAGCTACCAAGCTCCTAGATAATATTATGGTTAATTATTCTCAATGGCACACAGAAAGATCTACTAGTAAAAAAGTTCATGCTATTGAAGAAATTATTGTTTTGAGTGGAAAGATGGATGAACTTATGAAATTATTTGCTGCTAAGAGTGCTTCTTCTGATCCTAATGATATGCATTTGTCCACTTTGATTGAAAATAACAATGAATCTTTGTATGTGAATTTTGTTGGTAGGAATAATTTTGGTAACAATGCTTATAGAGGGAACTTTAATCCTAGGCCTTTCCCTAGTAATTCCTCTAATAATTATGGTAATTCCTACAACAACTCTTATGGAAAGATGCCTTCTGAATTTGAAACTAGTGTTAAGGAGTTTATGATATCGCAAAAGAATTTCAATGCCATGCTTGACGAGAAATTGCTTAAGATTGATGAATTGGCTAGAAGTGTGGATAGAATTACTCTTGATGTTGATTCTTTGAAACTTAGATCTATCCCACCTAAGCACGATATCAATGAGTCTCTCAAAGCCATGAGAATTTCCATTGATGAATGCAAAGAGAGAACCGCTAGGATGCATGCTAAAAGAGAGGATTATATTAAAGTGTGTTCTTTTAGTTATCACGAAAATAAAGATGAAGATCTGAAAGTTATTGATGTGTCTCCTATTAGATCCTTGTTTTCTAGTATAAATCTTGATGAAGATAGGATTGGAGATGATTCTACTTTAAGGTGTCCCAATGATTCAGAGTTTGTAGATCTTGATGCTAAAATTGTTAAAAGTGGGAGTGAAGAGATTAAAAATGTGCATAGTGATGAACCCACTACTTTGGATTTCAAGGGATTCAATTGTGATAATTTATCTTTGATTGATTGTATTTCCTTGTTGCAATCTGTGCTAAACTCTCCGCATGCTTATAGTCAAAATAAAGCTTTCACTGAACACATAGTTGATGCTTTGATGCAATCTTATGAAGAAAGCTTGAGTTAGAAGTTTCTATCCCTAGAAAGCTTTATGATGAGTGGGAACCTACTATTAAAATAAAAATTAAAGATCATGAATGCGATGCTTTGTGTGATTTTGGTGCAAGTGTCTCCACTATCCCAAAAACATTGTGTGATTTGCTAGGTTTCAATGAGCTTGATGATTGTTCTTTGAATTTGCATCTTGCGGATTCCACTATTAAGAAACCTATGGGAAGGATTAATGATGTTCTTATTGTTGCCAATAGGAATTATGTGCCCGTAGATTTCATTGTTATTGATATAGATTACAATCCTTCATGTCCTATTATTCTTGGTAGACCTTTCCTTAGAACGATCTGTGCAATTATTGATATGAAGGAAGGAAACATTAGATTCCAATTTCCGCTAAGGAAAGGCATGGAACACTTTCCTAGAAAGAAAATCAAACTACCATATGAATCTATTATGAGAGCCACTTATGGATTGCCTTCCAAAGATGGCAATACCTAGATCTATCCATGTATCGTGCCTAGCTAGGGGCGTAAAACGATAGCGCTTGTTGAGAGACAACCCAATTTTTTTTTTCTTTTGCTTCTGTTTAGGAATAAATATTGCATCTAGCTTCCATTTAGATGTGGTTTTGTGTTTTGTTTAGTGTTTGTGCCAAGTAGAACCTTTGGGAATACTTGTGTGAAGTTTATGTGATCTTGCTGTGAAAAACAGAATCGTTAGCGCTCGCTAGAATGGTCATCCGATTTTACTGGAGCGTGCTATTTAGTTGATTATTTTTGCAGATGATTAATAGACAAATTCCTCACTTTTTGCGAGTTTGAATTTTTTGGAGTTACAGAAATATGTGAAACCTGCATATTACTACATATTGTTCTGTTTTTGACCGATTCTGTTTTTCGTGTGTTGTTTGCTTATTCCGATGCATCTATGAGTAGTATTGGGAAGTATGAACCATAGAGAAGTTGGAATACAGTAGGTTTAACACCAATATAAACAAAGAATGAATTCATTGCAGTACCTTTGAGTAGTGGGTTGCTTTCTTATACTAACGGAGCTCACGAGATTTTTGTCTAAGTTTTGTGTTGTGAAGTTTTCAAGTTTTGAGTATTGCTTTGATGGACTATGGAACAAAGAGTAGCAATGGCCTAAGCTTGGGGATACTCATGGCACCCCAATTAAAATTCAAGGACAACCAAAAGCCTAAGCTTGGGGATGCCCCGGGAAGGCATCCCCTCTTTCGTCTTCATCTATCGGTAACTATACTCGAGCTATATTTTTATTCACCACATGATATGTGTTTTACTTGGAGCGTCTAGTATAATTTGAGTCTTTGCTTGTTAGTTTGCCAAAATCATCCTTGCTGGACACACCTATTTGAGAGAGTTAAATACGGCCTTGGAATTGTTAGAACACTCTATGTGCTTCACTTATATCTTTTGAGTTGAATAGTTTTTGCTCTAGTGCTTCACTTATATCTTTTAGAGCACGGTGGTGATAATATTTTGAAGAAATTTTTGAAACCTCATGCTTCACTTATATCCTTTTGAGAGTCTATTAAAACAACATGGTAATGTGTTTAGGCTATAAAACTAGTCTTCACATGATAGACATCCAATATCAATGTAGTAAAAACTTTCACGCTAAGTGCATTGAATATGATGAGAAATTGGATGCTTGATAATTGTTTTGAGATATGAGGATAGTGATATTAGAGTCATGTTAATGGAGTTATTATGAAATTGAGAAATACTTGTGTTAAGGTTAGTGATTCCCGTAGCATGCACATATGGTGAACCGCTATGTGACGAAGTTGGAGCATGAGGTATTTGTAAAGTGTCAACCTTTGTGTGGAGGACGGGGGCGCGCCATGGGTCACTCCTACCAACCTCCCCCCCCTAGGATCATGCATTGATTGCTTTGTTTTGATGACTCGTAGATTTTTGCAGTAAGTATATGAGTTCTTATGACTAATGTTGAGCCCATGGATTATACGCACTCTCACCCTTCCACCATTGCTAGCCT
The DNA here is from genome assembly GCA_902687465.1 of Secale cereale. Lineage (NCBI taxonomy): Eukaryota > Viridiplantae > Streptophyta > Magnoliopsida > Poales > Poaceae > Secale > Secale cereale. Next base: position 499,202,610 of record LR738714.1, read on the forward strand.
CTCTTGTACCGCGCAACTTTCGCCGATACCATACACCCACTATATATCCTTCCTCAAAACAGCCACCATATATATTCCTCAAAACAACCACCATACCAACCTATCATGGCATTTCCATAGCCATTCCGAGATATATTGCCATGGAACTTTCCACCGTTCCGTTCATATGACACGCATCATATTGTCATATTGCCATGCATGATCATGTAGTTGACATTGTATTTGTGGCAAAGCCACCATGCATAATTGTTCATACATGTCACTCTTGATTCATTGCACATCCTGGTACACCACCAGAGGCATTCATATAGAGTCATACTTTGTTCTAGTATAGAGTTGTAATATCGAGTTGTAAATCAATAAAAGTGTGATGATCATCATTATCATAGAATTGTCCCATGTGAGGAAAGGCTAAATCAATAAAGCCCCTCCAAAAAAGAGAAAAAGAGAAAAAAGGCCAAAGAAAAAAAGAAAGGCCCAAAAAAGAAAAAAAAGAAAAAGAAAAAGGGACAATTGCTACTATCTTTTTCCACACTCGTGCTTCAAAGTAGCACCATGTTCTTCATGATAGAGAGTCTCATGTTTAGTCACTTTCATATAGTAGTGGGAATTTTCGTTACAGAACTTGGCTTGTATATTCCAACGATGGGCTTCCTCAAATGCCCTAGGTCTTCATGAGCAAGCAAGTTGGATGCACACCCACTAGTTTCTTTTGTTGAGCTTTCATACATATTTAGCTCTAGTGCATCCGTTGCATGGCAATCCCTACTCACTCACATTGATATCTATTGATGGGCATCTCCATAGCCCGTTGATACACCTAGTTGACGTGAGACTATCTCCCTCCTTTTGTCTTCTCCACAACCACCTCTCTATTCCACCCATAGTGCTATGTCCATGGCTCACGCTCATGTATTGCATGAAAGTTGAAAGGTTTGAAAGAATAAAGTATGAAAACAAGTGCTTGGCTAAAATCGGGGTTGTGCATGATATGAATATTTTGTGTGATGAAGAGGGAGCATAGCCAGACTATATGATTTTGTAGGGATAACTTTCTTTAGCCATAGTATTTTGAGAAGACATGATTGCTTTGTTAGTATGCTTAAAGTATTATTATTTCTTATGTCAATATATACTTTTATCTTGAATCTTTCATATCTGAACATTCATGCCACGATTAAGAGAATTGCATTGAAAAACTATGTTGTATAGCATTCCACATCAAAAATTCTGTTTTTATCATTTACCTACTCGAGGACGAGCAGGAATTAAGCTTGGGGATGCTTGATACGTCTCCAACGTATCTATAATTTTTTATTGTTCCATGCTATTATTTATGATGTTTGGATGTTTAATGGGCTTTGTCATACACTTTTATATTATTTTCGGGACTAACCTACTAACCCAAAGGCCCAGTCTCGATTGCTATTTTTTACCTGTTTCAGGGTTTTACAGAAAAGGGATATCAAACGGAGTCCAAACGGAATGAAACCTTCAGGAGAGATATTTTTTGAGAACATCACGCACGGGAGACTTGAGAACCACGGAGTAGGGTTTACGTGGTGCCCACGAGGGTGGGGGCGCCCCATAGGGCGCCCCCTGCCCCGTGGGTCCCACGTATGGCCCCCGGTGCCCTCCTTCCTCCTATATGTACCTACGTACCCCGAAACCAACAGAACAATAGAAAAAAAAACCTAGTTCCACCACCGTAACCTTCAGTTCCCGTGAGATCCCATCTTGGGGCCTGTTCCGGAACTCCGCCGGAGGGGGGGATCTTCCACGGAGTGCTTCTACATCATCATCATCGCCTCACCACGAGTTGTGAGTAGTTTACCACAGACCTTCGGGTCCATAGCTAGTATCTAGATGGCTTCTTCTCTCCCTTAGGATCTCAATACAAAGTTCTCCTCGGTCTTCGAGGAGATCTATTCGATGTAATCTCTTTTTGTGGTGTGTTAGTCGAGATCCGATGAATTGTGGGTTTATGATCAATATTATCTATGAGAAATATTTGGTTCTTCTCTGAACTCTTTATGTATGATTATAATATCCTTGCAAGTCTCTTCGAATTATAGGTTTGGTTTTGCCTACTAGATATATAGTTCTTGCAATGGGAGAAGTGCTTGGCTTTGGGTTCAATCTTGCGGTGTCCTTTCCCAGTGACAGTAGGGGCAGCAAGGCACGTATTGTATTGTTGGCATCGAGGATAAAAAGATGGGGTTTATATCATATTGCTTGAGTTTATCCCTCTACATCATGTCATCTTGCTTAAGGCGTTACTCTGTTCTTATGAACTCAATACACTAGATGCATGCTGGATAGCGGTCGATGTGTGGAGTAATAGTAGTAGATGCAGAATCGTTTCGGTCTACTTGTCTCGAACGTGATGCCTATATATAATGATCATGCCTAGATAGTCTCATAATTATTTGCTTTTCTATCAATTGCTCGATAGTAATATGTTTACCCGCCGTAGAATATCGCTATCATGAGAGAAGCCACTAGAGAACACTATGGCCCCCGGGTCTATTCTCAACATATCAATCTACACCTACTTTACTTTTTCCACTTTTACTTTATGTTCTTATAACCAAAAATACCAAAAATATCAAACTATCATCTGTATCAAATCTCACTTTCATAAATGACCGTAAAGGGATTGACAACCCCTTATCGCGTTGGCTGCGAAGTTCTTATTTGTTTGTGCGTGGTCTCCTACTGGATTGATACCTTGGTTCTCAAAAACTGAGGGAAATACTTACGCTACTGTGTTGCATCTCCCTTTCCTCTTCGAGGGAATACAACGCAAGCTCGAGAAGTAGCACCGGTGGAGTCTGAAGATAAGGGCTTCAGCACTGAGCTCACAGCATCAGTGGTATTTGAGATTTCTACCAAACATATATCCCTTCCCTGTTTTAATTATAACAGGAGTTGGAGTTTTCGCGTTCAATCCAGGTCTCGACAAAAAAGGAAGAGCGGATCAAGTGTCCGGCTCCCATACCAGAAGACCCAGAGTCGTCTCAGGTGATGGAGATGTTAATTCTCGTACCGTACAAGGCGCCGGAGAAGAAGGCCAAGAAGAAGATCAAGGAGGTCAAGAGCGACCCCCGCCCCGCTGGCCCTACGGACACAAGGTCTGAGGAAACATGCTCCCAATTCTCTCCCGAAGAAGAAGAGGAGGAGGAAGAAGAAGACTCCCCCGTCCTAGCTAAGGGGAGGAAAAGAGCGTCCCCTGCTGATGCAGGCACAACCGTGCCGAGGAAGAAGCTAACACTTCATGTGAGTTCGGACTCATCGTCCGAACACAGTTATCGGGTTCAACCCAGGATCAAGCCTCCGACCAAATTGTAAGTATTCAGAACTGCCTATGTTCAGAAGATTTCCTTTCTTTTGGCATTTGACATGTATGTTGCCTTTATATAGCCCTTCGCGTGACATCCCCATGGCTTCACTGTCCTCGGGGAACTCCATGGCGCCCGAAGAGATAGAGAGCGGTACGCCTCCGCGTGGCTCGTCGCCCACCATAGGGGATACCGAAGTATCCTCCCTGCCAACTCCCCCTGTTCCAGCAGATGGGAGTGGGGCAGATGAGAGAGCGGTTGAGGTCAATCCTTCAGCCACGGTCGACCAGGGGGAGCGATCCCCATGGAGACCGAAGTTTGGGGTCCCAAACAATCCGGGGCCCCGCCGAACACTGCTCCGGAGTCCAGTGCGGCTCCGGAACCAAGAGTCCAGCCCCCTACAACAGGGGAGGGAGCGACTGCTCCTGCGGCGCCTACCGTCAATCCAGAGGCTTCGAACACTCTGGAGGGAGCACTACAAAGTGCTTCCATCGTGGAGGAACACCGCACTCTGATGAGTGTGGTCATGGGGAAGATTCAGTTTGTCAAAGGCGGACCGAGCGATGGCTTCAAGAGCATACTAACGGGCTTTGAGGTATGCAATGTAATGTTCTATAAAGAGAACTTTTATTTTGTTTTAGACAGAATATATATATATATATATATATATATATATATATATATATATATATATATATATATATATAAAGTAGCCCCTGATGCTTTGTTTGATTCTGAACAGAATCTGACAAAGCATCCATGTTATAACGAATGACAGAGCCGAACTGTGAATTTGGTGCTTGAGCAGGATGTGCTAGTTACAGCGTCTGCCCATGCCGCAGAGGTTTTCGAGCTAAATCGGAACCTTGGACTAGTCAATGAGGATCTCGACCGCGTCAACAAGCATTTTGACAAAATGCAAGGTATACGGGTTTAGGAAATCTGAATTTGGACGCACTATATGTCCGAACATGAGCTAATACATGTCATATACTTCTTGTGAAATAGCTGATGCAGCTGCGGTCGAGGCTCTAAAGGGCGAACTTGCCACGGCCAAAGAGGAGGCCAGAGCGAGTAAGGCAGCCGCTGTTAAAGCGGCTGCCGACCTAGAGGCCGAGAAGGCCCTGCGTGAACAACACGAGGCGCAGGTGATCAAAGTTGAGGTCGAGCTCCAAGATGTGATTCGCAAGTGTGCACCTTGGAGAAGGCGAATTCGGAGCAAGCAGCCGAACTCGCTACGGCAGTTAATGCTGCCAAGGAGGCGCGAACGACATCGCGCGGTGCTCAGGAGGAGATTAAACAAGCGCGTCATATAGCAGTTGGTAAGGTTTTTGTCTTGCAGAGCATCTTCGGAGGTCAGAGGTATCTTGAGTTGACACGATTGTGGAGTTCTCCAGGCGTGTTTGTGGATCTCCGAAGGAGCATTGCCGACGCTGCCCAATACTTCCGAGCTCAAGAGGTGAACAGCACAGAGAAGTTGTTTTGGTCGCAGTTCCTTGCGCCCAACCATTCGGTGACCCTCAATGACCAGATGAAGCAGTTGGTCGAGCTGCACAACATGGCAAGTTTGGCCATGAAGGACTTGATAGTCCAGCTATGCCCCGCTGATCCGATCCCGAATAGCTACTTCGGATTGGTGAAGAGGCTCGTCGATGCGAGTCCGCGGGTCGACACTGTCAAGCGTTCGGCCTGCATAGAGGGTGCTCGGATGGCCTTCGCCTACGTGAAGGTGCATTGGGCGATGATGAAGGCCGCGGAAATAGCCACTGCTGGCCCTCCAGAAGGCAAGGACCATCGCAAGCCATAAAGGTACTTTGATGATGTACTAGAAGGAGCCCGCCTTGTAGAGGGACAGTGCTCAAAGGATGTAGCCTTTGAGTGATTTGTATTCGGGTTGTAAGGACTAAGCCAATGTGTCAATGTATATAAATTTTGCTCTTTTATATTAATGAGCGACTTTTCCCTCTTGTGCGGCTGTTTATGTAAATCTGAAAGTTTCCAGTCGTCGGCTTCAGCCCCCATGTAAATATTACAGGGGTGTTTAGTAAAACGCAGAAACACTCATTATCCAACGTCTTGGTCCGTATAGGAGGTGTTCACGTAGCGAACCAAGCAACCAGACTATGCGGCTTTATTGCTTTCACTTAGCCATAGGAGCTTGACTAGTGGGGCTATGTACTAGCTAGCCCCTGGTGCATACCAGGCTTTTCGAAATATAGTGGCTTTTGACGTGGATGGGCGACGACCAACCCATCGTATAACACGGAGTGGATCGCTATCAATCATAGTATAACACTAGGTCACCGAATCGCTTGACCAGCTCACACTTTATCATGACAGACAGTTTTCGGCTTTCTCTAGTGAGGTACTTGACCGGATGAACCAGAAGTACAATCGCAGTAGTTCTCCCTTTACTACCTTGGCCGAACAATGCGGAACATAATGTAGCAAGCACAGGAGCCGGGCAACCCAACTATTGACCAAAGACATGATTCGGAGCCGATGCATATAACGCAATATCCAGGACGCCGAACAGTTCCCTATAGGTGTTCGGACTTTTGTAGGCGTGCCAGGCTGAATACAGCCCCTGGCATGAAGTCCAGGTATTAGGGCATACACGGCGATCTGTCTTGGGGGTAGAGAATACAGGTGGTGAAAATAAATAATAGCCCAAACGAATTGGAACCAAACTGCCTCTTTTATATCCCGTTTAATACTGTGAGCCGTGAGGTTATAGATAACACCGATAATAGCCTCGGGCATTTGACATGCCAACAAAAAAAGAGTAAAAAGGTTTACACAGAGCCCTAATCTATGGGAAAGGAATTTCAACCAGTGGCCCTGTTGCACGCCTGCACATTTTTCTCCATGGTAATTTGTCCTTGAGAAGGAGAGTTGTAATGGCCGCCAGCAAAAAAGAAAAAGGAAGCAAGGAAAAGAGTACCCTGTTTGGCCGTAAACAATGCATGTTTTTAAATAAACCTGAAGAAGATATATGCGAGAGTCCGAATAGGGTCAAGCCAAACTATGGACTAACGAAGTGTTGTATGCCCCTATCGCCGCCCAAGTTATTTTAAGGGCATAATTGTCTATGTGAGGTACGTAAGCTGCTACCTTATGGGGCAGTCGACCATGGCACAACTACTAATCGAGCTCAGGTTCCTCTGAGCTTCCGCATTCTAGTGCGGACCGGGCATGTTTAGCCGTATCTTTAGTCTTGATGACTGATGAGTTGTTCGGCCTAAATAGGCCGCTTTGGACTTTGGCCGGTAGGGCCGTAGTGTCTTCCTCCGTGCGGAGGGAACGCTCCATGTTTCCATTGACCGTGATGACACCATGTGGTCCAAGCATTTTGAGCTTGAGGTAGGCATAATGCGGGACTGTGTTGAAGCGGGCGAAGGCCGTTATTCGGAGTAGTGCATGATAGCCACTGCGGAATGGAGCGATGTCAAAGATTAGCTCTTCACTTCGGAAGTTATCGGGGGAACTGAATACAACTTCCAATGTTAATGACCCTGTGCAGTGGGCTTTGACGCTTGGAATCACTCCTTTAAAGGTAGTGATGCTGGGCTTAATTCTTGACGGGTCGATCCCCATTTTGCGGACAGTGTCCTGATATATCAAATTGAGAATTTTGCCGCCGTCCATAAGGACTCGAGTAAGATGGTATCCGTCTATTATGGGGTCGAGCACTAAGGCCGCTGAACCTCCGTGATGGATACTTGTTGGGTGATCCCTACAATCAAAGGTGATCGGGCAAGCCGACCATGGGTTGAACTTGGGGGCCGACAGGCTCGACGACGTATGTCCCGGAGTGCACGCTTGCGCTCCCTCTTGGGGATGTTGGTGACATAGATCATGTTCACCATTTTTACCTCCGGTTGAAATTTTTTCTGCCCCCCCCCCAAGTTTGGCTGGCGAGGTTCGTCCTCGTCTTCACTCTGGGGTCCTTTTCCCTTGTGTTCGGCGTTTAGCTTGCTGGCCTGCTTGAAGACCCAACAACTACGGTTGGTGTGATTTGCAGGTTTGGCAGGGGTGCCATGGATCTGGCAGGACTTGTCTAGTATCTTGTACAAGCTGGATGGACTATCCATGTTGCCTTTAAATGGCTTATTCCGTTGAACGGGCCTGGAGCCACTGAATCTGGCGTTTACCGTTGTATCTTCTGTGTTTCTAGTGTTGTTTCGGCGCTTGTTTTTATTGCGTCGTGGCTTGCCATTGCCATCCCTAACTTCAGATGTGCCAGGGTCGGTAGTACTGTTGCTGCTACGAGCAAGCCATCTATCCTCGCCCGCGCAAAAGTGGGTCATGAGTGTGGTTAAGGCTGCCATTGTTCTCGGCTTCTCCTAGCCGAGGTGTCTAGCCTGCCATTCGTCCCGGACACTGTGTTTGAATGCCGCTAAGGCTTCGGTGTCCGGGCAGTCTACAATCTGGTTCTTTTAGTTAAGAACCAACTCCAAAGCTTGCGGGCTGACTATCCGGATTGCTGGATTATATGACTTAAATCGTCAGCATCCGGGGGCCGGACATAAGTCCCCTGAAAGTTGGCCCGAAAAGCATCCTCAAGTTCTTCTCAGCTTCCGATAGAGTTCTCCGGGAGGCTATTTAGCCAGTGTCGAGCTGGTCCTTTCATCTTGAGGGGTAAGTATTTTATGGCGTGGAGGTCATCTCCCCGAGCCATGTGTATGTGAAGAATAAAGTCTTCTATCCATACGGCTAGATCTGTTGTTCCATCGGACGCCTCGATGTTTACGGGTTTAAACCCTTCTGGAAATTCATGATCCATCACCTCATCAGTGAAGCACAGAGGGTGTGAGGCACCCTTGTATTTTGCGATTTCATGGCGTAGTTCGGATGGTATTGGTGTCTGGTGTTGACAACTGGGATGTGACCGGTTTGTTTGGCTTGATAGGCACCGCCCCGTGTGTGTGTGTACGTTCCCTTGGTCCGTAGATTGATCAAGTATGGCCAGCCTTTTTATTCAGGTCCTGGCGTAGGTTGTACTTATGGGCTTGTGCCGCTGTATCCTTGCCTTTACGGTGAGGAGGTGCGGGCTTGTGTACGGCATTACTGGCCGCTTTGTCCTCTCCATGGGGTGGTCGGTCTGGTTGATCGGCCTGATCATACTTCGGCGGACTTGGCACTGGGGCCTCGTCGTCAAATTGGGGCAGCAGTTTGCGCTTAGGATAGCTCTTTGTTTGGCCTTTAGAGGTGTGTAGTTCTTCAACGTCTAGCACGTCGTTCCATCTGTCGTTGAGCATATCTTGTTCGGCTCTAATCCGCTGCTGCTGCTTCTTCAGGCTTCGTGCGGTAGCAATAAGCTGCTGTTAGAAGCGCTTCTGTTTGAGCGGATCTTCTGGGATGATGTATTCTTCGTCTCCCAGACTGATGTCCTCTTCGGAGACATGTCGATAACTGCTATCATCCGCGTCGCTGTGATCGGTCAGTGGTTCGTTTGGACTATGTTCGCCATCCTCCTGTTCGTCCAGCTCTACCGCTGGTTCCACAGTGTCATCGGCTTCTTCCGGATCGTCATTGTCGTAAGTGACAGTGTTGCTCTTTTTCCCTTTACGGGAACGAGATCGTTGTTTCTGACGCTGGCGTTTGGGAGGTTCATCGACGGGCTTGTCCTGCTGTGGATTGGTGTCGCCGTCGCCCTCCTTTTCACTAGGTTTGTCCACCATGTATACATCGTATGTAGAAGTAGCCGTCTGATACGTCTCGAACGTATCTATAATTTTTTATTGTTCCATGCTATTATATTATCTATTTTGGGTGTTTAATGGGCTTTAATATGCACCTTTATATTATTTTTGGGACTAACTTACTAACCAAAGGCCCAGTGCAAATTGTTGTTTTTTGCCTATTTCAATGTTTCGCAGAAAAGGAATATCAAACGGAGTCCAAACGGAATGAAACCTTCACGAGGATCGTTTTTGGAACAAACGCAATCCAAAAGACTTGGATTACAAGTCTGGGAAGCCACGAGGTGGCCACGAGGCAGGAGGGCGCACCCAGGGGGAAGGCGTGCCCCCACCCTCGTGGGCCCCTTGTAGATCCACCGACGTACCTCTTCCTCCTATATATACTCATATACCCTGAAAACATCCGAGAGCACCACGAAACCCTATTTCCACCGCCGCAACCTTCTGTACCCATGAGATCCCATCTTGGGGCCTTTTTCGGAGCTCCACCGGAGGGGGAATCGATCACGGAGGGCTTCTACATCAACACCATAGCCTCTTCGATGATGTGTGAGTAGTTTACCACAGACCTTCGGGTCCATAGTTATTAGCTAGATAGCTTCTTCTCCCTCTTTGGATCTCAATACAAAGTTCTCCTCGATCTTCTTGGAGCTCTATTCAAGGTAATACTTTTTGCGGTGTGCTTGTCGAGATCCGATGAAATGTGGGTTTATATCAAGATTATCTATGAACAATATTTGGTTCTTCTCTGAATTCTTATATGCATGATTTAATATCTTTGCAAGTCTCTTCAAATTATTAGTTTGGTTTAGCCTACTAGATTGATCTTTCTTGCAATGGGAGAAGTGCTTAGCTTTGGGTTCAATCTTGCGGTGTCCTTTCCCAGTGACAGCAGGGGCATCAAGGCATGTATTGTATTGTTGCCATCGAGGATAAAAAGATGGGGTTTATGTCATATTGCATGAGTTTATCCCTCTACATCATGTCATCTTGCTTAAAGCGTTACTCTGTTCTTATGAACTTAATACTCTAGATGTATGCTGGATAGCGGTCGATGTGTGGAGTAATAGTAGTAGATGCAGAATCATTTCGGTCTACTTGTCGTGGACGTGATGCCTATATACATGATCATCCCTAGATATTCTCATGACTATGCGCTTTTCTATCAATTGCTCGACAGTAATTTGTTCACCCACCGTAAGATTTGCTATCTTGAGAGAAGCCACTAGTGAAACCTATGGCCCCCGGGTCAATTCTCCATCATATTAATCTCTCGTCAACTAGCTATCTTTATTGTTCTTTTATTTTGCAATCTTTACTTTTCAATCTATACCACAAAAATACCAAAAATATTTAGCTTATTATCTCTATCAGATCTCACTTTTGCAAGTGGCCGTGGAGGGATTGACAACCCCTTTATCGCGTTGGTTGCAAGGTTCTTAATTGGTTGTGCAGGTACTAGGGATTTGCGTGTATTATCCTACTGGATTGGTACCATGGTTCTCAAAAACTGAGGGAAATACTTACGCTACTTTGCTGCATCACCCTTTCCTCTTCAAGGGAAAAACAACGCATGCTCAAGAGGTAGCAAGAAGAATTTCTGGCACCGTTGTCGGGGAGATCTACGATCAAGTCAAGACATACCAAGTACCCATCACAAACTCTTATACCTCGCATTACATTATTTGTCATTCGCCTCTCGTTTTCCTCTCCCCCACTTCTAAAACGATTTTCGAAAACCATTGCCTTTTTTCTGTTCGCCTTTCTGTTTGCTTGTGTTGCCATGTGCCCTCTATTAGCTTGCATCTTCGCTTGCTAAATTATGGATCCTCATTCACTTGCTAATCTTTTTAAGAGATCCAATTATGATGAACCAATTGCTAGTGAGTTGCGTGCACTAGATTATCTTTATGAGGTTTTTCTTAAAATTCGTGAGTCCGAAAATTGTGATGAAGTGTTGAAAGAAGTAGATTATGAAGTGATTCACGATAGCTCCTTGATTGAAAAGCATGATTGCAATGATGTTATTATAAATTCTATTAATGTCAATTGTGTTAATGATATGCAAAACCCTAAGCTTGGGGATGCTAATTTTGCCATGTCCACTACTTGTTGCAATGATCATGATTGAGGTGATGCTTCTTACGATCTTGAAAACTTATTTAAGCCCCATGATATATATGAGATTGATAATAATGTTTGCAATAATATTGAAAGTGAGTTTGGAAGAGTGTCAACTTTAGATCCCACATATTTGGAGAATGTTCAATCTTATGAAATTTTTGATAAAAATGGGTTTGGAGAGGTCATGACTTTAGTTAATGTTAATCCCACTATTTTAGAAGAGTGTCAACTTCGGATGCATGTGGATCGTGTTGGGAATATGTTATGTGATAGCTATACTATTGAATTTGTTTATGATTCTACATGCAATTATTATGAGAGAGGAAAATATGGTTGTAAAAAATTTCATGTTACTAAATTACCTCTCGTTATGTTGAGATTGATCTTGTTTTCTTTTTTGCATATGCTAGGTATTGCTTGTCTTGATTTGTTTTACTATAAAATGCCTATGCATAGGAAGTATGTTAGACTTAGATTGGTTTGTCACGTGTTTTATGATGCTCTCTTTGTCCTTCAATTCTTATCTTTCATGTGAGTATCATCAAAATCTCAATGCCTAGCTAGGGGCTTAAACGATAGCGCTTGTTGGGAGGCAACCCAATAGTATTTTCTTTGCTTTTTGATTATGTTTAGTAATAAATAATTCATATATCCTCTAGTTAGATATGTTTTTGTGTTTTAATTAGTGTTTGTGCCAAGTAGAACCGTTGGGAAGACTTGGGTGAAGTCTTTGCGATCTTGCTGTAAAAAAAAGAAACTTTTGCGCACACGAGATTAGCTGCCATTCTTTACTGGAGAGTGCTTTTAGGTTGATTCTTTTTGCAGATGATTAATAGAAAAATTCCTCACTTCTACCAATTTATTTCAGAATTTATAGAGTTATAGAAGTATTCGAAAGTTACAGATTGCTACAGACTGTTCTGTTTTTGAGAGATTCTGTTTTTCGTGTGTTGTTTGCTTATTTTGGTGAATCTATGAGTAGAATCGGGGGGGGGGGGGT
>LR738714.1:499214848-499307274 GCA_902687465.1 Secale cereale
GGGGTATGAACCATAGAGAAGTTGCAATAGAGTAGGTTTAACACCAATATAAATAAATAAATGAGTTCAATACAATACCTTAAAGTGGTGGTTTGTTTTCTTATACTAACGGAGCTCATGAGATTTTCTGTTGAGTTTTGTGTTGTGAAGTTTTCAAGTTTTTGGGTAAGAATTTGATGGACTATGGAATAAAGAGTGGCAAGAGCCTAAGCTTGGGGATGCCCAAGGAACCCCAAGGTAAAATTCAAGGACAACCAAAAGCCTAAGCTTTGTCTTCGTCTATCGGTAACTTTACTTGAGACTGTATTTTTATTCACCACTTGATATGTGTTTTGCTTGTAGCATCTTGTATGATTTGAGTCTTTGCATTTTAGTTTACCACAATCATCCTTGCTGTACACACCTTTTGGGAGAGACACACTGAAGGAAATATGCCCTAGAGGCAATAATAAAGATGTTATTTGTATTTCCTTATATCATGATAAATGTCTTTTATTCATGCTAGAATTGTATTAACCGGAAACTTGATACATGTGTGAATACATAGACAAAATAGTATGTCCCTAGTATGCCTCTACTAGACTAGCTCATTGATCAAAGATGGCTATGTTTCCTAGCCATAGACATGAGTTGTCATTTGATCAACGGGATCACATCATTAGGAGAATGATGTGATGGACTAGACCCATCCGTTAGCATAGCACTATGATCGTTTAGTTTTACTGGTATTGCTTTCTTCATGACTTATACATGTTCCTATGATTATGAGATTATGCAACTCCCAAATACCGTAGGAACACCTTGTGTGCTATCAAACGTCACAACGTAACTGGGTGATCATAAAGATGCTCTACAGGTGTCTCCGAAAGTATTCGTGGTGTTGGCATAGATCAAGATTAGGATTTGTCACTCCAAATGTCGGAGAGGTATCTCTGGGCCCTCTCGGTAACACACATCACAATAAGCCTTGCAAGCAAAAGAATAATGAGTTAGTCACGAGATGATGTGTTACGGAACGAGTAAAGAGACTTGCCGGTAACGAGATTGAACTAGGTATAGAGATACCGACGATCGAATCTCGGGCAAGTAACATACCGATGACAAAAGGAACAACGTATGTTGTTATGCGGTTTGACCGATAAAGATCTTCGTAGAATATGTAGGAGCCAATATGAGCATCCAGGTTCCGCTATTGGTTATTGACTAGAGATGAGTCTCAGTCATGTCTACATAGTTCTCGAACCCGTAGGGTCCGCACGCTTAACGTTTGATAACGATCGGTATTATGAGTTTATGAGTTTTGATGTACCGAAGGTAGTTCGGAGTCCCGGATGAGATCACGGACATGACGAGGAGTCTCGGAATGTCCGAGACATAAAGATTGATATATTGGACGACTATATTCGGACACCGGAAGTGTTCCGGAAAAGTTTCGGATTTAACTGGATTGCCGGAAGGGGTTACCGGAACCCCCTACGAGGGGGGATGGTCCATAGTGGGCCTTGAGGAAAGGAGAGAGGCAGCCCATAGAGGCTGGCCGGCGCCCCACCTAGGGATCCTAGTTGGACTAGGATTGGGGGGGCGCCACCTCTCCCTCTTTTCCTTTCCCTCTCTTCCTTCTTGATGGACTCCTACTAGGAATAGGATTGCAATCCTATTCCTAGTAGGATTTCCCTAGCTGCACCATAGGAGGCCGGCCGGCCCTCCCCTCTTGCTCCTTTATATACGGGGGCAGGGGGCACCCAAAGACACACAAGTTGAATAGTTCTAGCCGTGTGTGGTGCCCCCCTCCACAGAAACACACCTCGGTCATACCGTTGCAGTGCTTAGGCGAAGCCCTGCGCCGGTGAATACATCATATCCGTCACCACGCCGTCATGCTGACAAAACTCTCCCGTGAAGCTCAACTGGATCAAGAGCTCGTGGGACGTCATCAAGCTGAACGTGTGCTGAACGCGGAGGTGTCGTACGTTCGGTTCTTGATTGGTTGAATCGCGAAGAAGTTCGACTACATCAACCGCGTCACTTGACGCTTCCGCTTCCGGTCTACAAGGGTATGTAGACACACTCTTCCCTCTCGTTGCTATGCATCTGGTAGATAGATCTTGCGTGATCGTAGGAAAATTTTAAAATACTACGTTCCCCATCAGTGGCATCAGAGCCAGGTCTATGCGTAGATGATATGCACGAGTAGAACACAATGAGTTGTGGGCGATACTAGTCATACTGCTTACCAGCATGTCATATTTTGCTTCAGCGGTATTGTGAGATGAAGCGGCCCGGACCGACATTACGCGTACGCTTACGCGAGACTGGTTTCACCGTTAGGAGCACTCGTTGCTTAAAGGTGACTGGCGGGTGTCTGTCTCTCTCACTTTAGCTGAAACAAGTGTGGCTACGCCCGGTCCTTGTGAAGGTTAAAACATCTCATACTTGACGAAACATCGTTGTGGTTTTGTATGCGTAGGTAAGAACGGTTCTTGCTAAGCCCGTAGCAGCCACATAAAACTTGCAACAACAAAGTAGAGGACGTCTAACTTGTTTTTGCAGGGCATGTTGTGATGTGATATGGTCAAGACATGATGAGTTATACGGTCTTGTATGAGATGATCATGTTTTGTAATGTTATCGGCAACTGGCAGGAGCCATATGGTTGTCGCTTTATTGTATGAAATGCAATCGCCATGTAATTGCTTTACTTTATCACTAAGCGGTAGCGATAGTCGTAGAAGCAATAGTTGGCGAGACGACAACGATACTACGATGGAGATCAAGGTGTCGCGCCGGTGATGAAGGTGATCATGACGGTGCTTTGGAGATGGAGATCAAAAGCACAAGATGATGATGGCCATATCATGTCACATATTTTGATTGCATGTGATGTTTATCTTATTATGCTTCTTATTTTGCTTAGAACGACGGTAGCATTATAAGGTGATCCCTTACTAAATTTCAAGGTATAAGTGTTCTCCCTGAGTATGCACCATTGCGAAAGTTCGTCGTGTCGAGACACCACGTGATGATCGGGTGTGATAAGCTCTACGTTCTAATACAACGGGTGTAAGCCAGTTTTGCACACGCAGAATACTCGGGTTAAACTTGACGAGCCTAGCATATGCAGATATGGCCTCGGAACACTGGAAACCGAAAGGTCGAGCGTGAATCATATAGTAGATATGATCAACATAAGATGTTCACCATTGAAACTACTCCATCTCACGTGATGATCGGACATGGTTTAGCTGATTTGGATCACGTGATCATTTAGATGACTAGAGGGATGTCTATCTAAGTGGGAGTTCTTAAGTAATATGATTAAATTGAACTTTAATTTTATCATGAACTTAGTCCTCGTAGTATTAGCATATCTATGTTGTAGATCAATAGCTCACGATGTTGCTCCCCGTTTATTTTTTATATGTTCCTAGAGAAAACTAAGTTGAAAGATGTTAGTAGCAATGATGCGGAATTATTCCGTGATCTGAGGATTATCCTCATTGCTGCACAGAGAAATATGTCCTTGATGCACCGCTAGGTGACAGACCTATTGCAGGAGCAGATGTAGACGTTATGAACGTTTTGACAAAAGCTCGGTATGATGACTACTTGATAGTTTAGTGCACCATGCTTTACGACTTATAACCGGGACTTCAAAAACGTTTTGAACGCCACTGAGCATATAAGATGTTCCAAGAGTTGAAATTAGTATTTCATACTCATGCCCGTGTCGAGAGGTATAAGACTTCTGACAGTACTTTGCCTACAAGATGGAGGAGAATAGCTCAACCAGTGAGCATATGCTCAGATTGTCTGGGTACTACAATTACTTGAATCAAGTGGGAGTTAATCTTCCAGATAAGATAGTAATTGACAAAGTTCTCTAGTCACTATCACCAAGTTAGTAGAACTTCGTGATGAACTATAATATGCAAGGGATGACGAAGGTAATTCCCGAGCTCTTCGCAATGCTGAAATCGGCGAAGGTAGAAATCAAGAAAGAACATCAAGTGTTGATGGTTAATAAGACCACTTGTTTCAAGTAAAGGGCAAAGGGATAGAAGGGGAACTTCAAGAAGAATGACAAGCAAGTTGTCACTCCCATGAAGAAACCCAAAGCTAAACTCAAGCCTGAAACTAAGTGCTTCTACTGCAAAGGAAATGGTCACCGGAAGTGGAACTGCCCTAGATACTTGGCGGATAAGAAGGATGGCAAAGTGAACAAAGGTATATTTGATATATAGATTATTGATGTGTATTTTACTAGTGTTCATAGCAACCCCTCCGTATTTGATACTGCTTCAGTTGCTAAAGAGTAGTAACTCGAAATGGGAGTTGCATAATGAACAGAAACTAGTTAAAGGATGAAGTGACGATGTGTATTGGAAGCAGTTCCAAGATTGATATGATCATCATCGCGCACTCCCTATACTTTCGGGATTAGTGTTGAACCTAAATAAGTGTTATTTGGTGTTTGTGTTGAGCATGAATATGATTTGATCATGTTTATTGCAATACGATTATTCATGTAAGTTAGAGAATAATTGTTGTTCTGTTTACATGAATAAAACCTTCTATGGTCATACACCCAATGAAAATAGTTTGTTGGATCTCGATCGTGTGATACACATATTCATAATATTGAAGCCAAAAGATGCAAGGTTAATAATGATAGTGCAACTTATTTGTGGCACTGCCGTTTAGGTCATATTGGTGTAAAGCGCATGAAGAAACTCCATAGTGATGGACTTTTTTGAAATCACTTGATTATGAATCACTTGGTGCTTGCGAACCATGCCTCATGGGCAAGATGACTAAAACTCCGTTCTCCGGAACTGTGGAGCGAGCAACAGAGTTGTTGGAAATCATACATACTGATGTATGCAGACCAATGAGTGTTGAAGCTCACGGCGGGAATCGTTATTTTCTGACCTTCACTGATGATTTGAGCAGATATGGGTATATCTACTTAATGAAGCACAAGTCTGAAACATTTGAAAAGTTCAAAGAATTTCTGAGTGAAGTGGAGAATCATCGTAACAAGAAAATAAGAGTTTCTACGATATGATCGTAGAGGTAGAATATTTGAGTTAGCGAGTTTGGCCTTCAGTAAAAACAATGTGAAATAGTTTCACTACTCACGCCACCTGGAACACCACAGTGTAATGGTGTGTCCGAACGTCATAACCGTACTTTATTAGATATGGTGCGATCGATGATGTCTCTTACCGATCTACCACTATTGCTTTTGGGGTTATGCATTAGAGACAGCTACATTCACGTTAAATAGGGCACCATCTAAATCTGTGGAGATGACACCGTATGAACTGTGGTTTGACGAGAAACCTAAGTTGTCATTTTTTTAAGTTTGGGACTGCGATGCATATGTGAAAAAGTTTCAACATGATAAGCTCGAACCCAAATCGGAGAAGTAAATCTTCATAGGATACCCAAAAGAAACTATTGGGTACACCTTCTATCACAGATCCGAAGGCAAGGTCTTTGTTGCTAAGAGTGGATCCTTTCTAGAGAAGGAGTTTCTCTCGAAAGAAGTGAGTGGAAGGAAAGTAGAACTTGATGAGGTAATTGTAACTTCTCCCGAATTGGAAAGTGGAACATCACAGAAACTAGTTCCAGTGATTCCTACACCAATTAGTGAGGAAGCTAATGATGATGATCATGAAACTTCAGATCAAGTTTCTGCTGAACGTCGTAGATCAACCAGAGTACGTTCCGCACCAGAGTGGTACGGCAACCCAGTTCTGGAAGTCATGTTACTAGACCATGATGAACCTGCGAACTATGAGGAAGCGATGATGAGCCCAGATTCCGCAAAATGGCTTGAGGCCATGAAATCTGAGATGGGATCCATGTATGAGAACAAAGTGTGGACTTTGGTTGACTTGCCCGATGATCGGCAAGCCATCGAAAATAAATGGATCTTCAAGAGGAATACCGACGCTGACGGTAATGTTACTGTTTACAAAGCTCGACTTGTTGCGAAAGGTTTTCGACAAGTTCAAGGAGTTGAGTACGATGAGACTTTCTCACCTGTAGCGATGCTTAAGTCTGTCCGAATCATGTTAGCAATTGCCGCATTTTATGAAATCTGGCAAATGGATAACAAAACGGCATTCTTTAATGGATTTATTAAAGAAAAATTGTATATGATGCAACCCGAAGGTTTTGTCAATCCTAAAGGTGCTAACAAAATGTGCAAGCTCCAGCGATCCATCTATGGACTGGTGCAAGCATCTCGGAGTTGGAATATACGCTTTGATAAGTTGATCAAAGCATATAGATTTATACAGACTTACGGTGAAGCCTGTATTTACTAGAGGTGAGTGGGAGCACTACAACCTTTCTGATAAGTATATGTGAATGACATATTGTCGGTCGGAAATGATGTAGAATTTTCTGGAAAGCATAAAGGAGTGTTTGAAAGGAGTTTTTCAAAGAAAGACCTTGGTGAAGCTGCTTACATATTGGGCATCAAGATCTATAGAGATAGATCAAGACGCTTGATAAGACTTTCGATAAGTACATACCTTGATAAGATTTTGAAGTAGTTCAAAATGGATCAGTCAAAGAAGGAGTTCTTGCATGACTTGTAAGGTGTGAAGTTGAGTAAGACTCAAAGCCAGACCACGGCAGAAAAATATAGAGAGAATGAAAGTCATTCCCTATGCCTCAGCCATAGGTTCTATAAAGTATGCCATGTTGTGTACCAAACATGTTGTGTACCTTGCCATGAGTTTGTCAAGGGGGTACAATAGTGATCCAGGAGTAGATCACTGTACAGCGGTCAAAATTATCCTTAGTAACTGGATGACTAGGGAAATGTTTCTCGATTATGGAGGTGATAAAGAGTTCGTCGTAAAGGGTTACGCCGATGCAAGCTTTGACACTAAATCCAGATGACTCTAAATATCAATCTGGATGCGTACTGAAAGTGGGAGCAATTAGCTAGAGTAGCTCTAAGCAGAGCATTGTAGACATAGAAATTTGCAAAATACATACGGATCTGAATGTGACAGACCCGTTGACTAAACTTCTCTCACAAGCAAAACATAATCACACCTTATTACTCTTGGGTATTAATCACATAGCGATGTGAACTAGATTATTGACTCTAGTAAACCCTTTGGGTGTTGGTCACATGGCGATGTGAACTATGGGTGTTATTCACATAACGATGTGAAATATCGGTATTAAATCACATGGCGATGTGAGCTAGATTATTGACTCTAGTGCAAGTGGGAGACTGAAGGAAATATGCCCTAGAGGCAATAATAAAGATGTTATTTGTATTTCCTTATATCATGATAAATGTCTTTTATTCATGCTAGAATTGTATTAACCGGAAACTTGATACATGTGTGAATACATAGACAAAATAGTATGTCCCTAGTATGCCTCTACTAGACTAGCTCATTGATCAAAGATGGCTATGTTTCCTAGCCATAGACATGAGTTGTCATTTGATCGACGGGATCACATCATTAGGAGAATGATGTGATGGACTAGACCCATCCGTTAGCATAGCACTATGATCGTTTAGTTTTACTGCTATTGCTTTCTTCATGACTTATACATGTTCCTATGACTATGAGATTATGCAACTCCCGAATACCGTAGGAACACCTTGTGTGCTACGTAACTGGGTGATCATAAAGATGCTCTATAGGTGTCTCTGAAAGTATTCGTGGTGTTGGCATAGATCAAGATTAGGATTTGTCACTCCAAATGTCGGAGAGGTATCTCTGGGCCCTCTCGGTAACACACATCACAATAAGCCTTGCAAGCAAAAGACTAATGAGTTAGTCACGAGATGATGTGTTACGGAACGAGTAAAGAGACTTGCCGGTAACGAGATTGAACTAGGTATAGAGATACCGACGATCGAATCTCGGGCAAGTAACATACCGATGACAAAAGGAACAACGTATGTTGTTATGCGGTTTGACCGATAAAGATCTTCCTAGAATATGTAGGAGCCAATATGAGCATCCAGGTTCCGCTATTGGTTATTGACTGGAGATGAGTCTCAGTCATGTCTACATAGTTCTCGAACCCGTAGGGTCCGCATGCTTAACGTTTGATAACGATCGGTATTATGAGTTTATGAGTTTTGATGTACCGATGGTAGTTCGGAGTCCCGGATGAGATCACGGACATGACGAGGAGTCTCGGAATGTCCGATACATAAAGATTGATATATTGGACGACTATATTCGGACACCGGAAGTGTTCCGGAAAAGTTTCGGATCTAACTGGATTGCCGGAAGGGGTTACCGGAACCCCCTACGAGGGGGGATGGTCCATAGTGGGCCTTGAGGAAAGGAGAGAGGCAGCCCATAGAGGTTGGCCGGCGCCCCACCTAGGGATCCTAGTTGGACTAGGATTGGGGGGGCGCCACCTCTCCCTCTTTTCCTTTCCCTCTCTTCCTTCTTGATGGACTCCTACTAGGAATAGGATTGCAATCCTATTCCTAGTAGGATTGCCCTAGCCGCACCATAGGAGGCCGGCCGGCCCTCCCCTCTTGCTCCTTTATATACGGGGGCAGGGGGGCACCCAAAGACACACAAGTTGAATAGTTCTACCCATGTGCGGTGCCCCCCTCCACAGAAACACACCTCGGTCATACCGTTGCAGTGCTTAGGCGAAGCCCTGCGCCGGTGAATACATCATATCCGTCACCACGCCGTCGTGCTGACGAAACTCTCCCGTGAAGCTCAACTGGATCAAGAGCTCGTGGGACCTCATCAAGCTGAACGTGTGCTGAACGCGGAGGTGCCGTAAGTTCGGTGCTTGATCGGTTGAATCGCGAAGAAGTTCGACTACATCAACCGCGTCACTTGACGCTTCCGCTTCCGGTCTACAAGGGTATGTAGACACACTCTTCCCTCTCGTTGCTATGCATCTGGTAGATAGATCTTGCTTGATCGTAGGAAAATTTTAAAATACTATGTTCCCCAACACACACATGAATCAGAATTTATTAGAATACACTATGTGCTTCACTTATATCTTTTGAGCTAGATAATTTTGCTCTAGTGCTTAACTTATATCTTTTTATAGCATGGTGGTGGCTTTATTTTATAGAAATTATTGATCTCTCATGCTTCACTTATACTATTTTGAGAGTCCTTTAGAACAGCATGGTAATTTGCTTTGGCTATAAAATTAGTCCTAATATGATAGGCATCCAAGATAGGTATAATAAAAACTTTCATATAAAGTGCATTGAATACTATGAGAAGTTGGATGCTTGATGATTGTTTCGAGATATGGGGATGGTGATACTAGAGCCATGCTAGTAGAGTAGTTGTGAATTTTAGAAATACTTGGGTTGAGGTTTGCAAGTCCCGTAGCATGCATGTATGGTAACCGTTGTGTCACAAATTTTAAGCATGAGGTATTTCTTTGATTGTCATCCTTTGTGTGGAGGTCAGGATCACGCGATGGTTAACTCCTACCAACCCTTCCCCTTGGAGCATGCGTGTACTACTTTCTTTTGATGACTTATAGATTTTTGCAATAAGTATGTGAGTTCTTTATGACTAATGTTGAGTCCATGGACTATACGCACTCTCACCCTTCCGCCATTGCTAGCCTCTCTTGTACCGCACAAATTTCGTCGGTACCATACACCCACCATATATCTTCCTCAAAACAGCCACCATACCTACCTATTATGGCATTTCCATAGCCATTCCGAGATATATTTCCATGCAACTTTCCATCGTTCCGTTATTATGACACGTTTCATCATTGTCATATTGCCTTGCATGATCATGTAGTTGACATCGTATTTGTGGCAAGGCCACCATGCATAATTTTGCATGCATGCCACTCTTGATTCATTGGACATCCCGATACTCCGCCCGAGGCATCCATATAGAGTCATATTTTGTTCTAGTATCAAGTTGTAATCTTTGAGTTGTAAATAAATAGAAGTGTGATGATCATCATTATTAGAGCATTATCCCTAAAAGAAAAGAAAAAGGCCAAAAAAGAGAAAGGTCAAATAAAAAAATAGGAAGGCCCAAAAAAAAGGACAATGCTATTATCTTTTTCCACACTTGTGCTTCAAAATAGCACCATGATCCTCATGATAGAGAGTCTCTTGTTTTGTCACTTTCATATACTAGTGGGAATTTTCATTATAGAACTTGGCTTGTATATTCCAACGATGGGCTTCCTCAAATGCCCTAGGTCTTCATGAGCAAGCAAGTTGGATGCACACCCACTTAGTTTCTTTTGTTGAGCTTTCATACATTTATAGCTCTAGTGCATACGTTGCATGGCAATACCTACTCACTCACATTGATATCTATTGATTGGCAGCTCCATAGCCCATTGATACGCCTAGTTGATGTGAGACCATCTTCCTCCTTTAGTCTTCTCCACAACCACCACTCTATTCAACCTTATGTGCTATATCCATGGCTCACACTCATGTATTGCGTGAAAGTTGAAAAAGTTTGAAAAAATTGAAGTATGAAACAATTGCTTGGCTGAAACCCTGGTTGTGCATGATTTGGGTATTTCGTGTGACGAACATGGAGCATAGCCAAACTATATGATTTTGTAGGGATGAACTTTCTTTGGCCATGTTATTTTGAGAAGACATAATTGTTTTGTTAGTATGCTTGAATTATTATTACTCTTATGTCAATATTAAACTTTTGTCTTGAATCTTTCGGATCTGAACATTCATGCTACAATAAAGAAAATTACATTAAAATATATGTTAGGTAGCATTCCACATAAAAAATTATGTTTTTATCATTTACCTACTCGAGGACGAGAAGGAATTAAGCTTGGGGATACTTGATACATCTCCAACGTATCTATAATTATTGATTGTTCCATGCTATTATATTATCTGTTTTGGATGTTTAATGGGGTTTAATATGCACTTTTATATTATTTTTGGGACTAACCTACTAACCAAAGGACAGTGCAAATTGTTGTTTTTTGCCTATTTCAATGTTTTGCAGAAAAGGAATATCAAACGGAGTCCAAACGGAATGAAACCTTCGCGGGGATCTTTTTGGAACAAACGCAATCCAGGAGACTTGGAGTACACGTCTAGGAAGCCACGAGGTGGCCACGTGGCAGGAGGGCGCGCCCAGGGGGGTAAGGGCGCCCCTACCCTCGTGGGCCCCTCGTAGCTCCACCGACGTACCTCTTCCTCCTATATATACTCATATACCCTGAAAACATCCGAGAGCACCACGAAACCCTATTTCCACCGCTACAACCTTCTGTACCCGTGAGATCCCATCTTGGGGTCTTTTCCGGAGCTCCGTCGGAGGGGGAATCGATCACGGTGGGCTTTTACATTGATACGTCTCCTACGTATCTATAATTTTTTATTGTTCCATGCTATTATTTATGAAGTCTTGGATGTTTAATGGGCTTTATCTTTCATGTTTATATCATTTTCGGGACTAACCTACTAACCCAAAGGACTAGTCCAAATTGTTGTTTTTTTGCCTATTTCAGGGTTTTGCAGAAAAGGAATATCAAAAGGAGTCCAAACGGAGTCCAAACGGAATGAAACCTTTGCGAGAGATATTTTTGGAGAAAATCACGCACGGGAAACGTCGGGACCAAGTCAGGGGACAGAGGGGCTGCCCTCGAGGGTGGGGGCGCGCCCCCTGCCTCGAGGCTGGCACGTGTGGCCCCCGGTGCCCTCCTTCTTCCTATATATACCTACGTACCCCAGAAACTTCATACGCAGAGAGAAAACCCTAATTCCACCGCTGTAGCTTCTGTTCCCGTGGAGAACCCATCTTGGAGCCTGTTCCGGGAGGGGGATCCATCACAGAGGCCTTCATCATCATCATCATCGCCCACACCATGAGTTGTGAGTAGTTTACCACAGACCTTCGGGTCCATAGCTAGTATCTAGATGGCTTCTTCTCTCTCTCTGGATCTCAATACAAAGTTCTCCTCGGTCTTCGAGGAGATCTATTCGATGTAATCTCTTTTTGCGGTGTGTTTGTCGAGATCCGATGAATTGTGAGTTTATGATCAAGGTTATCTATGAAAGATATTTGGTTCTTCTCTGAACTTTTTATGTGTGCTCATAATATCCTTGCAAGCCTCTTCGAATTATTGGTTTGGTTTGGCCTACTAGATCTATAGTTCTTGCAATGGGAGAAGTGCTTGACTTTGGATTCAATCTTGCGGTGTCCTTTCCCAGTGACAGCAGGGGCAGCAAGGCACGTATTGTATTGTTGCCATCGAGGATAAAAAGAAGGGGTTTTCATCATATTGCTTGAGTTTATCCCTCTACATCATGTCATCTTGCTTAAGGAATTACTCTGTTCTTCTGAACTCAATACACTAGATGCATGCTGGATAGCGGTCGATGTGTGGAGTAATAGTAGTAGATGCAGAATCGTTTCGGTCTACTTGTCTCGGACGTGATGCCTATATATAATGATGATGCCTAGATAGTCCCATAATTATTCGCGTTTCTATCAATTGCTCGACAGTAATTTGTTTACCCGCCGTAGAATATCGCTATCATGAGAGAAGCCACTAGAGAAAACTATGGCCCCCGGGTCTATTCTCAACATATCAATCTACATCTACTTTACTTTTCTTGCTTTTATTTGATGTTTTATTAAACCAAGAATTGCAAAAATATAATTATCATCTCTATCAGATCTCACTCTCGTAAGTGACCGTAAAGGTATTGACAACCCCTTATCGCATTGGTTGCGAAGTTCTTATTTGTTTGTGCTGGTGCGTGGGACTGGCGCGTGGTCTCCTACTGGATTGATACCTTGGTTATCAAAAACTGAGGGAAATACTTATGCTACTATGCTGCATCTCCCTTTCCTCTTCGAGGGAATACAACGCAAGCTCAAGAGGTAGCAAGAAGAATTTCTGGCGCCGTTGCCGGGGAGGCTTACGCAAAAGTCATATACCAAGTACCTATCACAAACCCTTATCCTTCGCAAAAGTCATATTTATTTGCCTCTCGTTTTCCTCTCCTCCACTTCACCCTTGCCGTTTTATTTGCCCTTCTTCCGCCGTGTGTTTTTCGTTCGCTTGCTTCTTGTTCGCTTGTGTGTGTTGGATTGCTTGCTTGTCACTATGGCTCAGAACAATACCAAATTGTGTGACTTCTCCAATACCAACAACAATGACTTTATTAGCACTCCGATTGCTCCTATTACCGATGCTGAATCTTGTTAGATCAATGATGCTTTGTTGAATCTTGTCATGAAAGATCAATTCTCCGGCCTTCCTAGTGAAGATACCGCTACCCATCTAAATAACTTTGTTGATTTGTGTGATATGCAAAAGAAAAGGGATACAGATAACGATATTTTTAAATTGAAGTTAATTTCGTTTTCACTTAGAGATCGTGCTAAAACTTGGTTCTCCTCTTTGCCTAGAAATAGTATTGATTCGTGGAATAAGTGCAACGATGCTTTTATCTCTAAGTATTTCCCTCCAGATAAGATCATCTCTCTTAGAAACGTTATTATGAATTTTAAGCAACTAGATCATGAGCATGTTGCACAAGTGTTCGCACACGAACACGTCACGTGTACCCTCGACGCTGGGGGTGGTGCACCGCAGCTCACGTCGAAGGAGTCTCACCGGAAGCGTGATTCGCAAGTCGACCAGCGAGAGCTTTTGAAGACCAGAAACCCTACACTCCCGGGAGGGACCCCGTCGGGGAGTGCGGCGGCTATGGGCTGCCCTAGGTCGGTCAAGCCTCCCCTAGAGCCTCGGTATTCGCAGCTCTCCAACACGAAGCACGACGAAGAACGAGGGAGCAAGAACGAGGGAGGAACAAAACGTAGATGAAAAAGTTGTAGATGCGTTTGCGATTGTGTGTTGTTGTTCAATCGGCCGTCACCTCTTGAGTATATAAGAGGCGGCTGGACTTCCCGTGCAAGGAAAAGGCTTGGATTCACGTCCAAAACCCTAGCCAAATTCGGATTGATTTTGTCCGAACTTTTCAAAACTGTTCGGTTTAAACTGGCTGTACCTTGCGGGTAATTTTTGAGGTGGTAAACGATCTCGGATGGAAAAGAGCCCAAAAGAAATCTTGACCGTTTCGACAAGACGAACAAATTTCATGTTGAACGTTTTTCGATTTGAAACCATCTTTTAGGCCAAAACGGTCACGCAATACAGGCTGTTATTCGCG
Source organism: Secale cereale (assembly GCA_902687465.1). NCBI lineage: Eukaryota > Viridiplantae > Streptophyta > Magnoliopsida > Poales > Poaceae > Secale > Secale cereale. The sequence goes on from LR738714.1 coordinate 499,229,034, forward strand.
CTACCCATCAGACACGTGGCTGGTGGGGCGCGCCACTTATGGCTCTGTGACAGGGTTGTGTTCGGATAGCTGTAACGTTTGCATACGAACTCGGATTGGGACGATTTTTATATCAAAATCGACCGTTTCGACGAGACGCACAACTTTCATGTTGAAACTGTTTCCATTTGAATTCATATTAATTGGGTTTCAAGCCATTCTTTAATCTGGTGTCATCATGAGCATCTCTGAACTTGTCATAACTTTTGCATCCGGACTCCGTTTTACACCACTTTCATATCCATCTTGATCTTCTCAAAGAAAGCCATCTCATGGTGACTTCCAATCATAAGTTTGAAGTAATCTTGACATAGATTAAAGCAACTTTTACGATTGTGCCACTTCTGAGCGTCAACACATGCCCCCATGTTTTTCGGCAAAGCAAGCGTGCCGAAAAATAATTTGTACCATGTTGGTTCTAAGGACGATGTCAACACCCCATCGGCCATTTATATGCTTAGGACGATAATTATATCTCGGCCATGTTTATGCTAAGGGCGATAGTTATATATCAGCCGTTTGCCTATCTAGGCTTCTTGCCACACACTTGGGTGATACTTCTTTAAATATTTGCCATTGAGAGCTCGAGGTAATAATGTGCCTTGTACGGATTCCATCAAGTATGAGTTTTCGGGAACCACTCTTGTAATCTTAAAAGGACCTTCCCAACTTGCAGACCACTTCCCGAACTCTCTATCTCTTGAACCGATTGGTAGAATCACCTTCCACACGAGATCGCCAACTTGAAAATTCTCCAACTTGACCTTCTTATTGTAAGCTCTTGCCACCCTCAACTTATCCCTCTCTATGGCCTTTAAAGCAACCAAACGTTTATCGGTAACTTCATCAATATTGTCCATCATCAAGTTATAGAAGTCCACAGCCGACAAATCATTTTGTTTGGCTATTCTCAAAGCATTCAAATTCAATTCCACTGGTAAAACGGCCTCCTGACCATATACGAGCTCATATGGAGTCACCTTTGTAGCACCGTGCCTTGAGATCCTATGTGCCCACAAAGCTTCGGATAATAGCTCATGCCATCTCCTTGGATTACCCTCAATCTTCTTCTTGATGAGCTTGATTAATATTTTATTACTAGACTCAGCTTGTCCATTGGCTTGGGCATAATATGAAGAGGAATTGAGCAACTTTATCTTATATGATTCAGCAAATTCTCTGACTCTGTATGCGTCATATTTTTGAGTGGTATTGCTTCAGACCATTTAGTGAAATAATCAGTCGCCACCAACACAAACCGATGCCCCTTTGAAGAAGAAGGATGAATCTCTCCAATAAAGTCTAATCCCCAACCTCTAAAAGGCCACGGCTTGATAATAGGATGTAACATAACAGCGGGAGCCATCTGAATATCACCAAACTTTTGACAAGCTTCACATCCTTTATAATACCGGAAGCAATCATTAACCATCGTCGGCCAATAAAACCCAGCACGTCGTAATAGCCACTTCATCTTGGGAGCCGACTGATGAGTGCCACAAATACCTTCATGGACCTCTCCCATAGCAACTCTCGCTTGGTCCTCGTCCAAGCACTTTAAAAGAACATCATCAACCGTTCGGCGATAGAGACCATCATCTCTCATTGTGTATTTGAAAGCCATACGCCGAACAGTCCTGTCCACCCTTTTACTAGGATCACACAAATAATCAATAATGGATTTCCACCAGTCTTGATTTTGTCCTGCATTAAATTTTTCATTAGTGGCCGAAACGGTGGGCTCTGGTTCGGCCTCCCCTATGTTGGCAATACTAGACATCGGCCTTTGAGAAATATGAAACATGCCACGATCAACATGATAGTCGGATGCTTGTTGTGCCAACTCATTTGCTCTCCAATTGTCATGTCTAGATATATGAGCAATGCTAAAATAATCTAAATCTGAAATTTTATCTAGACATTTATCAAGATAAACATTAAGTGATTCATCAAAACATTGAAAGACTTTGGATATTTGTTGCACTACTAATAACGAATCACCAAAAGCCTCAATATGTGTAGCACCTATGGCAAGCAACATCTCTAAGCCGAATAACAATGCTTCATATTCGGCTTGATTATTTGTGCAAAAGTATTCTAAGCGGCACGAGGCTTCAAAAACAGCACCATGAGGAGATATATAAACAATACCAACACCTTGGCCATTGCTACACACTGAACCATCAAAATATAATCTCCATGGTACTAATGAGACAAGGTTTATATCAATATCATGCTTGTCCTCAATCCGATGCTCAACAATAAAATTAGCAACAATTTGGCCTTTCATGGATTTCAGAGATTCATAAGCCAAATCATATTCAATTAAAGCATCAGCCCACTTGCCAATTCTACCACTAAGAATTGGCCTATGCAACATGTATTTGATGACATCAATTTGACAAACTATAATGCAAGTACTAGGCACTAGATAATGTCTCAATTTTGTGCAAGCATAATATAAGCACAAGCATAGTTTCTCAATAAATGTATACCTTGTCTCAGCGTCCAATAACCATCGGCTCAAATAAGTAATAGCATGCTCCTTTCCTTCGGTCTCTTGAGTCGAAACAACACCAATAACACCTTCCTCCGCTGCAACGTAAAGTCTAAATGGCTCCCTGTGCCTGGGCGCTTTCATAACCGGAGGAGTGCACAAATATTTCTTAATCATATCAAATGCCTCTTGCTATTTTGCCCCCCAAGTAAAATCAACATCATTGTTTAACCGAAGGATAGGAGTAAATGCATCAACCTTCCCTGATAGATTGGCTATAAACCTCCTCAAATAATTGACCTTGCCAAGGAATTTTTGCATATCTCTCTTGCATGTTGGAGCCCCTACTTTCTGTATAGCTTCTATCTTTTTGGGATCAATTTCCACGCCATCTTCATGAATAATGAAACCCAGAAACTTCCCAGCCGATACACCAAAGGCACACTTCAAAGGATTCATTTTCAGCCCATATTTCTTCATTCTTTCATAAGCCAAACGCAAATCGGCCTAGTGAGATTCAAAAGCATCCGATTTGACAACAATATCATCAATATAAACCTCAACTATAACACCAAGTAAATCATGAAAAATTAAATTCATAGCCCTTTTATACGTGGCACCGGCATTTTTCAATCCAAAGGTCATCACTGTCCACTCAAATAAACCAAGAAAACCGGGACATCGAAAAGCCGTTTTGGACATGTCCTCTTTGGCCATAAAAATCTGGTTATACCCCGCATTACCATCAAGAAAGCTAATGACCTTATGTCCAGAAGCATCATTAATAAGCATATCGGCTATTGGCCTGGGATACTCATCTTTATGTGTAGCTCTATTCAAATCTCTGAAATCAATGCACACCCTCAACTTGCTAGAGCCTTTCTTCACTACTGGTACAATGTTAGAAATCCACTCGGCATACCTACAAGGTCTAATAAAATTAGCTTTAAGCAAACGACCGATCTCTTCCTTGATCCGGTCATACGTTTTTGGATTAAACTTTCTGGCCGATTGCTTGTATGGTCTAAAACCGGCCTTTATAGGTAACCGATGCTCCACTAGCTCTCGTCTTAAACCCGGCATCTCATGGTATTCCCATGCAAAGCAACAAACATATTATTTCAATAGCTCGATCAACTTAGCCTTATGATCAGCTCTTAAATTTTCATTTACAAATGTCGGCCTAGGAATTGAACCATCTCCTATATCTATCTCTTCTAATGGATCGGACGATGTAAAACCTTGTCCTAACTTATCCATATCATCTAACTCTTCTATGGACTCATACATATCATTCTCATTTGACCGATATTCTCCAAGACGCTTTTGTAACCACTCTGAGTTAGGATCCATTTAAATACATCATACCTTGGAGCCGATTATCGCCAACCGGCTTTAAAGAAACGGGCACGAAACCACTTTTTGTGGCGCTAAGAAAATCATATTCTGATAAGTCACGCCCCATCAAGCAAGTAGCATTGGGATGTTGCCAATCCACCGATGCATCGGCCAAAGCAACACAAGCCGAATTATCCGCATGAATGACTTCTACTTCATCATCAACCCATTGAATCAAAAACTGGTGCATAGTTGATGGCATGCATTGGTTCGCATGAACCCAATCGCGGCCTAATATCACATTGTAGTTATCTTGCACCTCGACGACAAAGAATGCGGTAGCCAAAGTTTTGCTTCCCACCGTAAGCTCCACATACATCACACCTTTGGCTTCAGTTTTCTCTTTGCCTTCAAATCCATTAAGCACCATGTTGGTCTTTATTAACTCTTCATCACGCAGCCCCAATTTTTTGAAGACCGAATATGGCATAAGATTCACCACAGCACCACCATCGACAAGCATTCTAGCAACCGGCGATCCATTAATATGACCTTTAAGGAACAATGGCTTCAAGTGCGTCACCGGTTCTTTTGGCTTCTCGAATATAGCATTTTTAGGACCAAAATCTAGCTGAGCTACTTCCCCTTCTTCATCTATAACACGAAATTTAGCGGGTAAGTAATACACCATATTAATATCCATACCTTCATGAACTAGTGTAGACTCATAATCAAGCATTTCATTCCCTTCCGCAAGCATGTCCACTGACTCCGAAATATCTTCAAGGGAAGGGGAAGTAGTAGGCAAAGTGGACGATGTAATAGTAGCCGCATCGTCCTCCGTTGGTGGTGTAGGTGTTGCTATGATCAATGCAGAAGCTGCAATCTTTTCCTTTTGCTTTGGCCTCCACACTTGTTTTGGGGGTACCATGGGACGGCTTTCATTGAATAATTTATCCCTTAGCTTTTCTGCTTCTTGTTCCTCCTTCTCATGACTCCTCATGCATTGCAATCTCCTTTTTTGCGCCTTGGTCACACCGGAAGGACACCACTTAGGCTGAGTATATTTTGGATCCCTCGACTTGGCCTTGCTTATGCTAGCTTCATGATCATTAGCCATGGGGCCTTGCTGGACCGCAGCCACATCTTTATTAGAATCAGTCGGATTATCAACAATAATCGGCTCTTTGATTATTAATTATTTAGTGCCTATCATAATAGTTTCACCACTAGCATTCTTCTCCTTTTGCTTGCTAGGCTCTGAAATTTCAGCACTTGGTGATTTGGCACGCCACACTTGCCTGTTGACCCTTTTTTGATTATCTTGCATTGGTCGATTGACACCATTGTTCAAACGGCCTCGTGTGGGATAAGAAAGCCTCTCATGAACGGGCCTCCTTGTTTCTGCCCAACCCGGATAAAAAGCATAAGCGGCCATTGGGGGCTGCCCCCATCCTCCATTGAAGCCTCCCATGTAGATGGCGCATAGGGGGGCGGCGCCATCCATGGTCCTGGTGCCCATGACCCATATGGCCTTGCGTGATGATGAGATTCTTCCCTCAGAGGTGATCTTGATTGCTTCAAATTTGATGACCGGTTAGAGATAGAACCGGCCGCTTGATTGGCATACTTGGACAACATCATATCAAAAGTTGGCTTGATTCTCTTGCGCTGCACTTTAGCTTCATTCGTCTTCCAGTTGCCAACCTCTGGACTCTTGGGCTTAACAAATTTGACATGAGTGTTCTCTTGCACTTGTGATTGCCCCCCGAGTGTAGGATTCTTGATGGTGATCTTGATTACCTCCTTGCCACCGGGTTGCTTGTCAAGCACAACTTGTCTCCCCAAGACCTTATTGCTCTCCTCATTTTTCCTGGGCTCACCAATGACAATATTATTTTTATTAGCTGATTGGCTATGTTGGGCCGAATTAACATCTTCTTCCCCTCCAAATCCATGGTGTTCATTGGGAAAGGCTGCTTATCAACTTGCATTTCAGAAAAAATCAATTGCTCGTCATTAATGGCTGATTGTATCTGTCGTCGAAAAACATTACAATCATTAGTAGCATGAGAAAAGGAATTATGATACTTGCAATAAGCACGCTGTTTCAGCTCTTCGAACGGCGGTAAAGTATGAGATATTCTAATAATCTTGGCTTGCAACAAAGCATCAAATATTCTATCACACTTAGTAATGTTGAAAGTAAATTTCATCTCTTCATCATGATTCTTATGAATCGGCTTTAAATCATTGCAAGTAAATGGTTTGGTCTTAGATGGCCAAACAAATTCAGCAGCATAAATATCACCCTCATCGGCCGAGTGGTCACTACCATACTCAACCATATTCATTTTAGAACGATCTGTTTTATATCTATGCACCTCTTTAAGATCTTTGCTTCGGCTTTCTTGAGCCAAAGCCCTTTGCAAGACTTGGTTGATATTTAAAAACTTGTATCCTTCTAGCCTTTCTCTAATGTGAGTTCTCAAACCACTAAGCACAAGATCAGCCAAATCTCTCTCGGTTATCACCAAACTATAGCACCGGTTTTTTGTATCCCTGAATCTTTTGACATAATCGGAGACCGATTCATCATACTTTTGCTTAACCGATGTAAGATGGGATAGCTTAAGCTCATTGTCACAACTATAGAAGTGATCATGAAACTTTTGTTCCAAGTGAAACCATGTAGTAATAGAACCAGGTGGTAACGCAGAAAACCATGAGAAAGCAGTACCAGTTAAAGATAAAGGAAAATAACGTACTCTCCACTCATCTCGTGAATTTGCCTCACCTAATTGTGCCAAGTACTGACTAACATGCTCCCAGGTGGTTTTTGTGCCCTCTCCATTAAACTTAACTAAATCTGGAATTTTATATCCCGGAGGGCATTGAATTGCATCAAAGTATTCTAGATATGGCTTTTGATAAATACGGTTCCTTGGCAACTCAACTCCAAAATTATCTTGGAGCATCTTAGCCATCTACCCTCTAAGATTAGCTAGACCATCATCCATGGTGGACGATGAAGCTTGTGGCGGTAGCATAGGAGTAGGGTTAGTAGTTGCAGGTGTGAATTGTGGCACGCATGCCGAATTGTAATTCGGCAGTGATCTAATAGGGTTTGCTCTTGTAGGTAGGGTTTGGTTCGGCGTCACCACCGAACTTGGCATACTCATGATAGGATTAATGGGTGCAGCAACAATTTGATTTGTGGGGCTAGGAAAAAAATTCATCGGCACGGGGGGCGCCGATGAAATAGGTAAAGTTGGACTAGGGATTTCTGTGGTAACATGCACACCAACATTACCACTAGATGATTGAGGCACACTATTTTTAGCATTACTATTTTCCAAGAAAATTTAGTATAAAAGATTATTGCTATCAGTAATGCGACTATCAATTTCAGCCCATACCTCAGGAGAGAAGGTATTACTTACAGAGGGTTTAACCTGTTCATCATGAAGAGGAGGAAACTTGATTTCTCCAACCGGAGTGATATTGCCTTGACGATCCTTTTTGAACTTAGCAAGGAACTCCTGCATCTCCTTCTCTTCATGTGCCTTCTTGTACTCCTCATAAGCTTGGCGATGTTCCTCCGATAACTCCTCAAAATTGGGCTTGATTATGTTATCGGCGTCGATTTCCGAGGGTTTGGGGATCTTGTCGTTGCCAGACATGATGGATGATGATGATGATTGATCTTTTTCCCCAACGGAGTCGCCAAAAAGTGTGTTCACACACGAACACGTCACATGTACCCTCGACACCGGGGGTGGTGCACCGCAGCTCACGTCGAAGGAGTCTCACCGGAAGCGCGATTCGCAAGTCGACCGGCGAGAGCTTTTGAAGACCCGAAACCCTACACTCCCGAGAGGGACCCCGTCGGGGAGTGCAGCGGCTATGGGCTGCCCTAGGTCGGTCAAGCCTCCCCTAGAGCCTCGGTATTCGCAGCTCTCCAACACGAAGAACGACGAAGAACGAGGGAGCAAGAACGAGGGAGGAACAAAACGTAGATGAAAAAGTTGTAGATGCGTTTGCGATTGTGTGTTGTTGTTCAACCGGCCGTCACCCCTTGAATATATAAGAGGCGGCTGGACTTCCCGTGCAAGTAAAAGGCTTGAATTCACGTCCAAAACCCTAGCCAAATTCGGATTGGTTTTGTCCGAACTTTCCAAAACTGTTCGGTTTAAACTGGCTGTACCTTACGGGTAATTTTTGAGGTGGTAAACAACCTCGGATGGAAAAGAGCCCAAAAGAAATCTTGACCGTTTCGACAAGACGAACAACTTTCATGTTGAACGTTTTTCGATTTGAAGCCATCTTCTAGGCCAAAACAGTCACGCAATACAGGCTGTTATTCGCGCTACCCATCAGACACGTGGCTGGTGGGGCGCGCCACTTATGGCTTTGTGACAGGGTTGTGTTCGGATGGCTGTAACTTTTGCATACGAACTCGGATTGGGACGATTTTTATATCAAAATTGACCGTTTCGACGAGACGCACAACTTTCATGTTGAAACCTTTTCCATTTGAATTCATCTTAATTGGATTTCAAGCCATTCTTTAATCTGGTGTCATCATGAGCATCTCTGAACTTGTTATAACTTTTGCATCCGGACTCCGTTTTAGACCACTTTCATATCCATCTTGATCTTCTCAAAAGAAAGCCATCTCATGGTGACTTCCAATCATAAGTTTGAAGTAATCTTGACATAGATTAAAGCAACTTTTATGATTGAGCCACTTTTGAGCGTCAACAACAAGCTTGGAATAGAATGAAATTAATGATACGTAAGTGCCCTACACATGGTTTGAATCTATGGATGATTATTCAGAACTTTTATCCTGGATAGAATTTTGCTTCTAGAAATCTTTTAGATTCGGCCGCCGGAGGCACTTTCATGGAAACCACCTTAGGAGAAGCTACCAAACTCCTAGATAATATTATGGTTAATTATTCTCAATGGCACATCGAAAGATCTACTAGTAAAAAAGTGCATGCTATTGAAGAAATTAGTGTTTTGAGTGGAAAGATGGATGAACTTATGAAATTGTCCGCTGCTAAGAGTGCTTTTTCTAATCCTAATGATATGCCTTTGTCCACTTTGATTGAGAATAACAATGAATCTTTGGATGTGAATTTTGTTGGTAGGAATAATTTTGGTAACAATGCTTATAGAGGTAATTTTAATCCTAGACCTTTTCCTAGTAATTCCTCTAATAATTATGGTAATTCCTACAACAACTCTTATGGAAAGATGCCTTCTGAATTTGAAACTAGTGTTAAAGAGTTTATAGTCTCGCAAAAGAATTTCAATGCTATGCTTAAAGAGAAATTGCTTAAGATTGATGAATTGGCTAGAAGTGTGGATAGAATTACTCTTCATGTTGATTCTTTGAAACTTAGATCTATCCCACCTAAGCATGATATCAATGAGTCTCTCAAAGCCATGACAATTTCCATTGATGAATGCAAAGAAAGAACCGCTAGAATGCGTGCTAAAAGAGAAGATTAAATTAAATTGTGTTCTTCTAGTTATCATGAAAATAAAGATGAAGATCTGAAAGCTATTGATGTGTCTCCTATTAGATCCTTGTTTTCTAGCATTAATCTTGATGAGAATAGGATTGGAGATGATTCTGCTTTAAGGTGTCCCAATGATTCGGAGTTTTTAGATCTTGATGCTAAAATTGCTAAAAGTGGGTGTGAAGAGATTAAAACTTTGCATAGTGATGAACCCACTACTTTGGATTTCAAGGGATTCAATTATGATAATTGCTCTTTGATTGATTGTATTTCCTTGTTGCAATCCGTGCTAAATTCTCCGCATGCTTATAGTCAAAACAAAGCTTTCACCAAACATATAATTGATGCTTTGATGCAATCTTATGAAGAAAACCTTGAGTTGGAAGTTTCTATACCTAGAAAGCTTTATGATGAATGAGAACCTACTATAAAAATAAAAATAAAAGATCATGAATGCTATGCTTTGTGTGATTTGGGTGCAAGTGTCTCCACTATCCCAAAAACTTTATGTGATTTGCTAGGGTTCCATGAGCTTGATGATTGCTCTTTAAATTTGCATCTTGCGGATTCCACTATTAAGAAACCTATGGGAAGAATTAATGATGTTCTTATTGTTGCCAATAGGAATTATGTGCCCGTGGATTTCATTGTTCTTGATATAGATTGCAATCATTCATGTCCTATTATTCTTGGTAGACCTTTCCTTAGAACGATTGGTGCAATTATTGATATGAAGGAAGGAAATATTAGATTCCATCCATTAAGGAAAGGCATGGAACACTTTCCTAGAAAGAAAATCAAATTACCATATGAATCTATCATGAGAGCCACTTATGGATTGCCTTCCAAAGAAGGCAATACCTAGATCTATCTTGTATCGTGCCTAGCTAGGGGCGTAAAACGATAGCGGTTGTTGGGAGGCAACCCAATTTTATGTTTTTTTATTTTGTTGTTGTTAGGGAATAAATATTGCATATAGCCTCTGATTAGATGTGGTTTCATGTTTTGTTTAGTGTTTGTGCCAAGTAGAACCTTTGGTAAGACTTGTGTGAAGTTTATTTGATATTGCTGTGAAAAACAGAATCGTTAGCGCTCGCTAAAGTAGTCGTGGGATTTTACTTGAGCGTGCTTTTTAGTTGATTCTTTTTTCTGCTGATTGGTAGACATTGCACAAATTTACCAATTTGGTTTGAATTTTTGGAGTTCCAGAAGTAGGCGAACCCTGCAGATTACTACAGACTGTTCTGTCTTTGACAGATCCTGTTTTTCGTATGTTGTTTGCTTATTCCGATGCATCTATGAGTAATATTGGAGGATATGAACCATAGAGAACTTGGAGTACAGTAGGTTTAAAACCAATATAAACAAATAATGAATTCATTTCTGTACCTTCGAGTAGTGGTTTGCTTTCTCTTACTAACGGAGCTCACGAGAATTTTTGTCTAAGTTTTGTGTTGTGAAGTTTTCAAGTTTTGAGTATTGCTTTGATGGACTATGGAACAAGGAGTAGCAAAGGCCTAAGCTTGGGGATGCCCATGGCACCCCAAGTAAATTCAAGATAATCAAAAGCCTAAGCTTGGGGATGCCCCGGGAAGGCATCCCCTCTTTCGTCTTCATCCATCGGTAACTATACTTGGAGCTATATTTTTATTCGCAACATGTTATGTGTTCTGCTTGGAGCGTCTTGTATAATTTGAGTCTTTGCTTGTTAGTTTGCCACAATCATCCTTTCTGGCCACACATATTTGAGAGAGTTAAATATGCCCTAGAAATTATTAGAACACTCTATGTGCTTCACTTATATCTTTTGAGTTGAATAGTTTTTGCTCTAGTGCTTCACTTATATCTTTTAGAGCACGGTGGTGGTAATATTTTGTAGAAATTGTTGAACTCTCATGCTTCACTTAGATCTATTTGAGAGTCTATTAGAACAGCATGGTAAAGTGTTTAGGCTAAAGAAACTAGTCTTCACATGATAAACATCCAATGTCAATGTAGTAAAAAAATCACATCAAGTGCATTGAATAGAATGAGATGTTGGATGCTTCATAATTGTTTTGAGACATGAGGATAGTGATATTAGAGTCATGCTAGTGGAGTTATTATGAAATTGAGAAATGCTTGTGTTAAGGTTAGTGATTCCCGTAGCATGCACGTATGGTGAACCGTTGTGTGACTCCTACCAACCTCCCCCCTAGGAGCGTGCGTTGATTGCTTTGTTTTGATGACTCGTAAATTTTTGCAATAAGTATATGAGTTCTTTTGACTAATGTTGAGTCCATGGATTATACGCACTCTCACCCTTCCACCATTGCTAGCCTCTCTTGTACCGTGCAACTTTCATTGGTACCATACACCCACTATATATCCTTTCTCAAAACAGCCACCATATTGTTCCTCAAAACAGCCATCATACCTACCTATCATGGCATTTCCATAGCCATTCCGAGATATATTGCCATGCAACTTTCCACCGTTCTGTTTATATGACACACATCATATTGTCATATTGCCATGCATGATCATGTAGTTGACATCGTATTTGTGGCAAAGCCACCATGCATAATCTTTTCATACATGTCACTCTTGTTTCATTGCACATACCGGTACACCGCCGGAGGCATTCATATAGAGTCATACTTTGTTGTTGTAGTATCGAGTTGTAATTTCGTGTTGTAATGAAAGTGTGATGATCATCATTATTAGAGCATTGTCCCATGGGAGGAAAGGATGAATCTATAAAGCCCCTCCGTAAAAAAAAGAGAAAAAAAGAAAAAAAGAAAAAAAAGGCCAAAGAAAAAAAGAAAGGCCCAAAAAAAGAAAAAAAGGAAGAAAAAAGAAAAGAAAAAAGGGACAATTGCTACTATCTTTTTCCACACTTGTGCTTCAAAGTACCACCATGTTTTTCATTGTAGAGAGTCTCATGCTTAGTCACTTTCATATACTAGTGGGAATTTTCATTATAGAACTTGGCTTGTATATTCCAACGATGGGCTTCCTCAAATGCCCTAGGTCTTCGTGAGCAAGCAAGTTGGATGCACACGCACTAGTTTCTTTTGTTGAGCTTTCCTTCATATTTAGCTCTAGTGCATCCTTTGCATGGCAATCCCTACTCACTCACATTGATATCTATTGATGGGCATCTCCATAGCCCGTTGATACGCCTAGTCGATGTGAGACTATCTCCCTCTTTTTTGTCTTCTCCACAACCACCTCTATTCCACCATAGTGCTATATACACGGCTCACGCTCATGTATTGCGTGAAAGTTGAAAGGTTTGAAAAGATAGAGCATGAAAACAAATGCTTGGCTGAAATCGGGGTTGTGCATGATATGAATATTTTTGTGTGATAACAAGGGAGCATAGCCAACACTATATGATTTTGTCGGGATGACTTTCTTTAGCCATAGTATTTCTAGAAGACATGATTGCTTTGTTAGTATTACTTGAAGTATTGTTATTTCTTATGTCAATATAGACTTTTATCTTGAATCTTTCAGATCTAAACATTCATGCCACAATTAAGAGAATTACATTTAAAAACTATATTTGTTAGCATTCCACATCAAAAATTCTTTCTTTATCATTTACCTACTCGAGGACGAGCAGGAATTAAGCTTGGGGATGCTTGATACGTCTCCAACGTATCTATAATTTTTGATTGTTCCATGCTATTATTTATGAAGTCTTGGATGTTTAATGGGCTTTATCTTTCACTTTTATATCATTTTTGGGACTAACCTACTAACCCAAAAGCAAAGTCCAGATTGTTGTTTTTTGCCTATTTCAGGGTTTTGTAGAAAAGGAATATCAAACGGAGTCCAAATGGAATGAAACCTTAGCGAGAGATATTTTTGGAGAAAATCACGCACGGAAAACGTTAGGACCAAGTCAGGGGACACAGGGGCTGCCCTCGAGGGTGGGGGGGCGCGCCCCCCTTCCCAGGGCGTGCCCGCCTACCTCGAGGCTGGCCCGTGTGGCCCCCGGTGCCCTCCTTCTTCCTATATATACCTACGTACCCCAGAAACTCCATACGCATAGAGAAAATCCTAATTCCACCGCCGTAGCTTCTGTTCTCGTGGAGATCCCATCTTGGAGCCTCTTCCGGGAGGGGGGTCCATCACGGAGGCCTTCATCATCATCATCATCGCCCTCACCATGAGTTGTGAGTAGTTTACCACAGACCTTCGGGTCCATAGCTAGTATTTAGATGGCTTCTTCTCTCTCTCTGGATCTCAATACAAAGTTCTCCTCGGTCTTCAAGGAGATCTATTCGATGTAATCTCTTTTTGCGGTGTGTTTGTCGAGATCTGATGAATTGTGAGTTTATGATCAAGGTTATCTATGAAAGATATTTGTTTCTTCTTTGAACTTTTTATGTGTGCTCATAATATCCTTGCAAGTCTCCTCAAATTATTGGTTTGGTTTGGCCTACTAGATCTATAGTTCTTATAATGGGAGAAGTGCTTGGCTTTGGGTTCAATCTTGCGGTGTCCTTTCCCAGTGACAGGCAGCAAGGCACGTATTGTATTGTTGCCATCGAGGATAAAAAGATGAAATTTTCATCATATTTCTTGAGTTTATCGCTCTACATCATGTCATCTTGCTTAAGGCGTTACTCTGTTCTTCTGAACTCAATACACTAAATGCATGCTGGATAGCGGTCGATGTGTGGAGTAATAGTAGTAGATGTAGAATCGTTTCGGTCTACTTGTCTCGGACGTGATGCCTATATACAATGGTCATGCCTAGATAGTCTCATAATTATTCGATTTTCTATCAATTGCTCGATAGTAATTTGTTTACCCGCCGTAGAATATCGCTATCATGAGAGAAGCCACTAGAGAAAACTATGGCCCCGGGTCTATTCTCAACATATCAATCTACATCTACTTTACTTCTTTTATTTTAGTTGCTGTTTTATTAAACCAAAAATACCAAAAATATAATTATCATCTCTATCAGATCTCACTCTCGTAAGTGATCGTAAAGGGGTTGACAACCCCTTATCGCATTGGCTGCGAAGTTCTTATTTGTTTGTGCAGGTGCGACAGACTGGCGCGTGGTCTCCTACTGGATTGATACCTTGGTTCTCAAAAACTGAGGGGAAATACTTATGCTACTGTGCTGCATCTCCCTTTCCTCTTCGAGGGAATACAACGCAAGCTCAAGAGGTAGCATACATCAACACCATAGCCTCTCCAATGATGTGTGAGTAGTTTACGACAGACCTTCGAGTCCATAGTTATTAGCTAGATGGCTTCTTCTCTCTCTTTGGATCTCAATAAAAAGTTCTCCTCGATATTCCTGGAGATCTATTCGATGTAATACTTTTTGCGGTGTGTTTGTCGAGATCCGATGAATTGTGGGTTTATGATCAAGATTATCTATGAACAATATTTGGCGCTTATCTGAATTCTTATATGCATGATTTAATAGCTTTGCAAGTCTCTTTGAATTATCAGTTTGGTTTGGCCTACTAGATTGATCTTTCTTGCAATGGGAGAAGTGCTTAGCTTTGGGTTCAATCTTGTGGTGTCCTTTCCCAGTGATAGCAGGGCAGCAAGGCACGTATTGTATTGTTTTCATCGAGGATAAAAAGATGGGGTTTCTGTCATATTGCATGAGTTTATCCCTCTACATCATGTCATCTTGCTTAAAGCGTTACTCTGTTCTTATGAACTTAATACTCTGGATGCTTGCTGGATAGCGGTCGATGTGTGGAGTAATAGTAGTAGATGCAGAATCGTTTCAGTCTAGTTGTCGCAGACGTGATGCCTATATACATGATCATGCCTAGATATTCTTATAACTATGTGCTTTTCTATCAATTGCTCGACAGTAATTTGTTCACCCACCGTAAGATTTGCTATCTTGAGAGAAGCCACTAGTGAAACCTATGGCCCCCGGGTCTATTCTCCATCATATTAATCTCTCGTCAACTAGCTATCTTTATCGTTCTTTTATTTTGTAATCTTTACTTTTCAATCTATACCACAAAAATACCAAAAATATTTATCTTATTATCTCTATCGGATCTCACTTTTGCAAGGGGTCGTGGAGGGATTGACAACCCCTTTATCGCGTTGGTTGCAAGGTTCTTAATTTTTTGTGCCGGTACTAGGGATTTGCGTGTAGTCTCCTACTGGATTGACACCTTGGTTCTCAAAAACTGAGGGAAATACTTATGCTACTTTGCTGCATCATCATTTCCTCTTCAAGGGAAAAACAACGCATGCTCAAGAGGTAGCACCGTCCACCTCCCGGTAGCGGGCGGGTTTGTACTTAGATCGGCTTCGGCATCGTGGTCCATCCCGTCGATGTCTTCAGAAGTGTAATCTAATAGGTCGATTCAATCCACGACCGTGGCTACCAAGTGGGTGGTGGGTGGGGAGCTAAATCCCGTGTCCTCAGCCCTCAAGCTGAACTAGGCATAATTCTACTAGGGATCCTCGTTTAGAGAGAGAAATTTCAGTAGGCCCAGTGCTCCGTCTAAAGGCGAGTGTTGAGCATGTGTTTGGATATCGGCAGGGCTGAGTTCGGCAACAGCCGCTCGATCGAGCCCAAAAGATGCAGATACAGATAGTTTGACACTTGTAGATGGAAACGAGTCCGGAGATCCGATGAGGGAAGTCCCGCTCAAGGCCTGACCTGTGTGCGGCTCAAGCGCCGATGACTTTGGGATCTCCGCGGCGGGGTTAATCTCCCCGTCCTCGGATGAAGTGACCTACTCCGGATCTAAGGCCAGAGCTGGTGTAAGTGTTACCCCCTGTACGGGGTCTGATGACAGATCTAGGTCATGTTCATCATGGTGGTAGGGAGCAGCTGCCATGGGTGTGAATCCATTGAAGATCAAATCTCCACAGACGTCAGCAACGTAGTTTCAGCTTCCAAACATGATCTGGTGACCAGGGGCATAGCTGTCAACCTGCTCGAGGTGGCCTTCAGCGTTGGCGCGTAGCACAAAGCCGCCAAACACGAAGAGCTGGTCGGGGAGAAAAACTCACTCGGCGGTGGCGTCGTTGGTGACGAAGCAAGCCATTGATCCTTTCGTCGATGACATAATGGAACTTTCAATGAAAGCACCAATGTTGGTGTCAAAACCGGCAGATCTCGGGTAGGGGGTCCCGAACTATGCGTCTGAGGATCGAACATAACAGGAGACAGGGGACACGATGTTTACCCAGGTTCGGGCCCTCTCAAGCGAGGTAATACCCTACTTCCTGCTTGATTGATCTTGATGAATATGATTACAAGAGTTGATCTACCTCGAGATTGTAATGGCTAAACCCTAAAAGTCTAGCCTATGAGATTGCTATTATATCTTGTCTCTATGGACTAAACCCTCTAGTTTATATAGGCACCGGAGAGACCTAGGGTTGTACATGATCACCTTGCAGAGGAAGGAAAGTATTACACCCGGACTCTAAACTTGCTATTTTACACACGGGGAGTCCTATCCGGATACGGGTGATAGTCTTCATCGATAATATTCACGGCCCACCAGTCCGGCCCATAGTAAACGATCCGGCCACCTGAGGAGCCCTTAATCCAGGACTCCCTCAGTAGCCCCTGAACCAGTCTTCAATGATGACGAGTTCAGCTGACGCATTGTCTTCGGCATTGCAAGGTGGGTTCCTCCTCCCGAACGTATTGAAGAAATATTCCCTACAATAGGTACTATGTCCAACTCTGCATGGTTAGTACAACCCTTAGCCTCGAAGGCAAGGTATCAAAAAACGGATAATGTGTCTTTACTGACAACCTTTCAGCGAAGCTTCACGTCTGTGCTTTAAACACATATCGAACCGTTTTCTTGTCCCTGGATTCGCGTTTCGAGGTATAGCCTCATTGGCACGTCTTATCAAAACAGAGATCGTGCCCACTTATTACGGGATCCTTATCAACGTGATGTGGGCATCTTAACCGCGCCTTACGCACGACCTCGTTGGGAACCGGCGAGGTTTACGGCTGGTGTGGGGGGCGTTTAGCATTCACCACTTATAAAAGGATCCAAAGTTTTACCCTTTATCCCCACGCTCTCTGATACGTCTCCAACGTATCTATAATTTTTTTTATTGTTCCATGCTATTGTATTATCTGTTTTGGATGTTTAATAGGATTTATTATGCACTTTTATATTATTTTTGGGACTAACCTACTAACCCAAGGCCCAGTGCAAATTGTTGTTTTTTTGCCTATTTCAGTGTTTCGCGGAAAAGGAATATCAAACGGAGTCCAAACGGAATGAAACCTTCGCGAGGATTGTTTTTGGAACAAACGCAACCCAGAAGACATGGAGTACACGTCTGGGAAGCCACGAGGCAGGAGGGCGCCCCCCCCCCACCCTTGTGGGCCCCACGTAGCTCCATCGACGTATTTCCTCCTCCTATATATACTCATATACCCTGAAAACATCTGGGAGCACCACGAAACCCTATTTCCACCGCCGCAACCTTCTGTGCCCATGAGATCCCATCTTGGGGCCTTTTCCGGAGCTCCGCCAGAGGGGGAATCGATCACGGAGGGCTTCTACATCAACACCATAGCCTTTTTGATGAGTTCTGAGTAGTTTACCACAGACCTTCGGGTCCATAGTTATTAGCTAGATGGTTTCTTCTCTCTCTTTGGATCTCAATACAAAGTTCTCCTCGATCTTCTTGGAGATCTATTCGATGTAATACTTTTTGCGGTGTGTTTGTCGACATCCGATGAATTGTGGGTTTATGATCAAGATTATCTATGAACATTGAACAATATTTGGTTTTTCTCAGAATTCTTATATGCATGATTTAAATATCTTTGCAAGTCTCTTCGAATTATCAGTTTGGTTTGGCCTACTAGATTGATCTTTCTTGCAATGGGAGAAGTGCTTAGCTTTGGGTTCAATCTTGCGGTGTCCTTTCCCAATGACAGCAGGGGCAGCAAGGCACGTATTGTATTGTTGCCATCGAGGATATAAAGGTGGGGTTTATATCATATTGCATGAGTTTATCCCTCTACATCATGTCATCTTGCTTAAGGCGTTACTCTATTCTTATGAACTTAATACTCTAGATGCATGCTTGATACCGGTCGATGTGTGGAGTAATAGTAGTAGATGCAGAATTGTTTTGGTCTACTTGTGACGGACATGATGCCTATATACATGATCATGCCTTGATATTCTCATAACTATGCGCTTTTTTATCAATTGCTCGACAGTAATTTGTTCACCCACCATAGAATATGCTATCTTGAGAGAAGCCACTAGTGAAACCTATGGCCCCCGGGTCTATCTTCCATCATATTAATCTTCCATCAACTAGTTATCTTTACTGTTCTTTTATTTTGCAATCTTTACTTTTCAATCTATACAACAAAAATAACAAAAATATTTATCTTATTATCTCTATCAGATCACACTTTTGCCAGTGTACGAGAAGGGATTGACAACCCCTTTATTGTGTTGGTTGCAAGGTTCTTACTTGTTTGTGCAGGTACGAGGGATTTGCGTGTAGTCTCCTACTGGATTGATACCTTGGTTCTCAAAAACTGAGGGAAATACTTACGCTACTTTGCTGCATCACCCTTTCCTCTTCAAGGGAAAAACAACGCATGTTCAAGAGGTAGCAAGGAGAATTTCTCGCGCCATTGCCGGGGAGATCTACGCACAAGTCACATACCAAGTACCCATCACAAACTCTTATCCCTCGCATTACTTTATTTGCCATTTGCCTCTCATTTTTCTCTTCCCCACTTCGCCTTTGCCGTTTTATTCGCCCTTTTTCCGTTCGCTTGCCTCTTGTGTGTTCGTCCTTAGTATGGTTTGTTGCTATCATGTCTGAAATGGGGGAGGATATCGTTGAAAAAGGTAGTAACGATGGGGGAAACTTTGATGCTTTTGACTATCCTCATGAGGAACCTACTACTTTACATACTAAGAAGTTCTGGATTGACAGTGGTAATATTATTGGAAAAGGAGTTATTCAAGATTTCTTTACTTGTGCCAGTGCTTTGCCCACTATGGGTGGATCTATTCTTCATAGAACCAGTAGTCTTGCGGATGCTATATCTATGCTTGTAGTTGAACTCGAAAGACAATTTGTCCACATGCATCCTTGCATTCAGAGAATTTTTCTAGAATTTTCCAACATTGAGCATTCTTCTATTAAGCGTGCATCTACTATATTTTAGGCACATGAGTTCAGATTCATAATGAAATAGGCCAAAGAAATTTTTGCGCATTATAGGGTGGACGCTGGTCGTCCTCCCATAGAGGCTATCCTTTTTAATCTAGAAGATTTAATGCGTTTACAAGCTTTAGATCATGTTGCTTATAATGAAAACCTTAGAAAAAAGGTTCCTATCGATGTTCTAGTTGATAAAATCTCTGAACTAAATGATGATTTTTTCTATTTAAAATAATGGGTTAGGTTTTTCTCTCGAGAAAAGGCTCATGACCTTTTGCCAAAAGAATACTTATAATGATGAATTGGTTGTGCAGTATGAGGGGCCAAAGGAGGAACCCATACCTCCCGAGCTTGATCTTGGGGACTTTTGTCCTATTAAATTTAGCCCTTCCGATTACTTTTTCCTACCACAAAGAAAACTTGCTGCCAAACGTAGGGAATATGAGATGAGTTTTCGTGATTTACCTTATCATTACGGCAATACCTAGATCTATTCTTCCCTTGTGCCTAGCTAGGGGCGTTAAACGATATCGCTTGTTGGGAGGCAACCCAATTTTATTTTCTTTGCTTTTACTTCTGTTTCGTAATAAATAATGCATCTAGCTTCTGTTTAGATGTGGTTTTGTGTTTTAATTAGTGTTTGTGCCAAGTAGAACCTTTGGGAAGACTTGGGTGAAGTCTTTGCGATCTTGCTGTAAAAAATAGAAACTTTTGCGCTCAAGAGATTAGCTACCATTTATCACTGGGGAGTGATTTTAAGTTGATTATTTTTACAGATGATTAAAGACAAATTCCTCATGTCCACCAATTTATTTCAGAATTTTTAGAGTTACGGAAGTATTCCAAAGTTACAGATTGCTACAGATTGTTCTGTTTTTGACAGATTCTGTTTTTTGTGTGTTGTTTGGTTATTTTGATGAATCTATGAGTAGTATCGGGGGGTATGAACCATAGATAAGTTGGAATACATTAGGTTTAACACCGATATAAATAAAGAATGAATTCAATACAGTACCTTAAAGTGGTGGTTTGTTTTCTTATACTAACGGAGCTCACGAGATTTTCTGTTAAGTTTTGTGTTGTGAAGTTTTCAAGTTTTTGGGTAAGGATTTGATGGACTATGGAACAAGCCTAAGCTTGGGGATGCCCAAGGAGCCCCAAGGTAAAATTCAAGGACAACCAAAAGCCTAAGCTTGGGGATGCCCCGGGAAGGCATCCGCTCTTTCTTCTTCGTCTATTAGTAACTTCACTTGAGACTATATTTTTGTTCACCACATGATATGTGTTTTGCTTGGAGCGTCTTGTATGATTTGAGTCTTTGCTATTTATTTTATCACAATTAAGGATGGCAATGGTTCAGGTTTGGATTGGGTTGAATAATATCAAATCCATATCCATATCCATGAAGAAAGTCTTTGTCTGCCCATGAAACATTCCATGGGTGAAAAATTGTGTCCATGTCCAAACCAGATGGATATCTGTACCCACTGGATATCCATTGGGTCCTCTCTAGACATATATATAAGACATAACACAATATTAACATAAGCACTTCCATTCTTCACTTCGTGGCAGGCTAGACTTCACTTATGGTAAATCAACGTCCACTAACAACATAATATCATTTAGTATTTTTCTAACATATGAGAATGACGAGTCATTTAACAAGGAGATAACAATAAGGGAAGGGCATTGGGGTATGTAATAGAGGGGATTGAATGTCAACTAATAAAAGTTATGACGAGGATTGTGTAATTTCTTTTGCATGTTTCGGATAACAAAGTGTAAAATTGTAGTGGGAGATGTGACTGCGGGATAGGGATAGCACATTTTTGCCCATTAAGTCATAATATCGGGTCGGGTTTGGATATACCCATGGGTACAAGATTATATTCATGCCCTATCCATGACTAATCGGGTCGGGTTTGGGCGCTGCCCATGGACACAAAAGCATATGCAAACCCTATCCATTCGGGTTGGATATCCATGGATATCCATGTCCATGGATAAAATTGCCATCCTTAATCATAATCATACTTGTTGTACACACCTTTTTGGAGAGACACACATGAATCGGAATTTATTAGAATACTCTATGTGCTTCACTTATATCTTTTGAGCTAGATAATTTTGCTCTAGTGCTTCACTTATATCTTTTTAGAGCACGGTGGTGGCTTTATTTTATAGAAATTATTGATCTCTCATGCTTCATTTATACTATTTTGAGAGTCCTTTAGAACAGCATGGTAATTTGCTTTGGCTATAAATTAGTCCTAATATGATAGGCATCCAAGATGGGTATAATAAAAACTTTCATATAAAGTGCATTGAATATTATGAGAAGTTTGATACTTGATGATTGTTTTGAGATATGAGGATGGTGATATTAGAGTCATGCTAGTAGAGTAGTTGTGAATTTGAGAAATACTTGTGTTGAGGTTTGCAAGTCCCGTAGCATGCACGTATGGTAACCGTTGTGTGACAAATTTGAAGCATGAGGTATTTCTTTGATTGTCATCCTTTGTGTGGAGGTCAGGATCGCGCGATGGTTAACTCCTACCAACCCTTCCCCTAGGAGCATGTGTGTAGTACTTTGTTTTGATGACTTGTTGATTTTTGCAATAAGTATGTGAGTTCTTTATGACTAATGTTGAGTCCATGTATTATACACACTCTCACCCTTCCGCCATTGCTAGTCTCTCTTGTACCGCGCAACGTTCACTGGTACCGTACACCCACCATATACCTTCCTCAAAACAGCCACCATACCTACATAGCATGGCATTTCCATAGCCATTCCAAGATATATTACCATGCAATTTTCCATCGATCCATTTATTATGACACACTTCATCATTGTCATATTGCCATGTATGATCATGTAGTTGACATCGTATTTGTGGCAACGCCAGCGTGCATAATTTTTCATACATGTCACTCTTGATTCATTGCACATCCCGGTACACCGCCGGAGGCATTCATATAGAGTCATATTTTGTTCTAGTATCGAGTTGTAATCTTTGAGTCGTAAATAAATAGAAGTGTGATGATCATCATTATTAGAGCATTGTCCCGGAAAAAAAAGAGAAAGGCCGAATAAAAAAATAAAAAAAGGCAAAAAAAGGCAGGCCCAAAAAAAAGAAGGGGACAATGCTACTATCGTTTTTCCACACTTGTGCTTCAAAGTAGTACCATGATCTTCATGATAGAGAGTCTCTTGTTTTGTCACTTTCATATACTAGTGGGAATCTTCATTATAGAACTTGGCTTGTATATTCCAACGATGGGCTTCCTCAAATGCCCTAGGTCTTCATGATCAAGCAAGTTGGATGCACATCCGCTTAGTTTCTTTTGTTGAGCTTTCATACATTTATTGCTCTAGTGCAGCTGTTGCTGTCAGTGTACTAAAGTAGGGGTACTCTTAGTATCCCGAACTTGTGCACGGGCAGTCACAGCGTCCCGCGGCAAGGCTTGTCGGGTAATCGCCAAGGTCCTCCGTGGCTCCTTTGGAGCCATTCAAGAACAAAGTATCCAAGCTAAGAAGACAAGGCACCGGCAAGAGGAGCTTGCCGGGAAGGCCACTCAAGGCACAAGGCCACTCAAGGCGCAAGACCCTGGCAAGAGGAGCTTGCCGGGAAGGCCAACCAAGGCACCTCAAGAAACTTGCCGCGACGCGCCACGTGTCCCGGCAAGGCCCGGTGAGCGACAAGCTCCCGGAAGCGACAAGATAGCGACCGCGGCAAGGCGCTTGCCGCGGCAAGCTTCCACTCGGTACCTGCGCTCCAGCACATCCACACACGTGTCGCTCTGGGATCCTCCCAGGCGTACGTGGTGGAAGGCTGTGCAGCCAGGGGTACGCGGTGGCAAGCGGCGATGACAAGGATGCCATCATGGCGAACGGTGGCGCCCTTGACGGCCCTTTTTGCACTGTTTGGGCGACGGCGATGGGCATTTAATGCTCTTGTCCCCTACTGTCAAGGTTAGGTATGGGACACTGTACCAACTACCACGCTTTTTACATTTTTACCCTCAACTGCGCTGTCACCTGTCGGTGACCCCTTGAGCATATAAAAGGAGGCCCATGCGCACGTAGAGAGGGGGTTAGACACTCGAACGCTCTCACGCTCGGTCCCGTTAGCTGCTGAAGTGTACTGTAGCTTCTAGCGCTCCCGAGCCAAGAACTCAATACAAATCAAAGCAGGAGTAGGGTTTTACGCATCCGTGCGGCCCGAACCTGGGTAAACCGCTCGTGTGCCTCGCCTCGATCCGCTCTTTGTGCAATCTCCGCCCCCCCTTGCCGTACCGAAAAGGGGCTCCGTCCCCATAGGTGTTCGTGGGTGGATTAGTTTCCCCGACATCTCTGGCGCGCCATTACTTCCAAGCACATGAGATAACAGTCGTCACTCGCTTCCCGCTGAAGAGGATACTGCAGAATCCAGAAGCAACAGGTAGGATTGTTGAGTGGGCACTGGAACTGTCAAGCTTTGGCCTCAAGTTTGAAAGCACTTCAACTATCCAGAGCAGAGCATTGGCAGAGTTCATAGCAGAGTGGATGCCGACACCAGACGAAGAGATTCCAGAAACGAGCATCCCCGTCAAAGAAGCAAGCAAAGAGTGGATAATGTACTTTGATGGTGCCTTTTCGCTGCAAGGCGCCGGGGCTGGCGTGCTGCTTGTCGCACCCACCGAAGAGCACCTCAAGTACGTAGTCTAGATGCACTTTCCCAAGGAGCAAGCAACGAACAATACTACAGAGTATGAAGGTTTGCTTGCCGGTCTCAGGATTGTAGCAGACCTTGGGATCAAGAAGCTCATTGTCAGGGGTGACTCGCAGCTTGTCGTCCGCCAAGTGAACAAGAATTATCAGAGTCCATTGATGGAAGCTTACGTCAATGAAGTAAGGAAGCTTGAAGAGCACATTGACGGCCTACAGATGGAGCACGTCGGGCTCAGAACGACATTGCTGACGGCGTGTCAAAGTGCGCCGCACTTAAGTTACCTGTGGAACCAAGGATTTTTTTGCTCAAGCTGACTCAACCATCCGTAACACCATCAACTAGACAGAGCAAGAAGAGGAAGTTGATTTATGGTGACTATCTTCCGGCAGAGCTTCCCGAAGCCGCCGCCAACAAGGTCCCCAAGATCAACACCAAGAGTGCTGAGGAGCAGTCTGCTCCGGCAAGTCCCAGGATTTGTTCCGTTGAAGCAAACGCTCCCGACAAGTTTTGCTCCGGTAAGCTTGCCGGGGAATGTCAAGCTCCGGCTGAACCGCAGGTTCTTGCCGTAGAAGCAGACGTTCCCGCAGCAGCAGATGTGCCTTTAGTCCTTGCTGTCGAGCCACAAGCTCCAGCATGGGCGCAGCAGATTGTCCATTTCCTTCAGACAGGAGAACTTCCCGAAGAGCAAGAAGAAGCGGAAAGAGTAGCCCGGCAGTCAAGTATGTACCAGTTTGTTGACAACACACTGTACAGAAGGAGACTCAACGGCGTGAAATTGAAGTGTATTCCCCGGGAAGATGGACAAAAGCTGTTGGCAGAGATACATGGAGGCATATGTGGACACCAAATTTGTGCAAGAGCACTTGCCGGCAAAGCATTCCGGTAAGGTTTCTTTTGGCCAGAAGCCCTCCAGGATGCGACTGCACAAGTAACCAAGTGTGAAGCGTGCCAGTTCCATTCCAAACAGATACACCAGCCAGCTCAAGCTCTCTAGACGATCCCTTTATCCTGGCCATTTTCGGTCTGGGGGCTCGACATCCTCGGCCCCTTTCCCCGCGCAGCCGGGGGCTTTGAGTTCTTGTACGTTGCCATCGACAAGTTCACAAAGTGGCCAGAAGTGGAACCAGTGAGAAAGGTGACCGCACAGTCGGCAGTCAAGTTCTTCAGGTCGATTGTTTGCCGTTTCGGGATCCCTAACAGGATCATCACCGATAACGGTACGCAATTCACGAGCCGCACCTTCATGCAGTACGTCCAAGATCTTGGCGCCAAGGTCTGCTTCGCTTCTGTTGCTCACCCGAGAAGCAACGGTCAAGCGGAGAGGGCAAATGCTGAAGTGCTACGAGGCCTCAAGACTAGAACTTTTGACAGGCTGCACAAATGCGGAAGAAACTGGATCGAGGAGCTGCCGGTGGTTCTTTGGTCGACCAGGACGACGCCAAATCGAGCCACTGGACAGACACCTTTCACTCTAGTCTATGGAGCAGAGGCAGTTCTCCCCACGGAACTCGTATACGGGTCACCTCGAGTGCTCGCTTATGATGAGCTCGAGCAAGAGCAGCTGCGACAAGATGACGCGCTGCTCCTTGAGGAAGACCGTCTTCAGGCCGTTGTACGAGCTGCTCGCTACCAGCAAGCTTTGCACCGCTACCATAGCAGCAAAGTTAACGCCAGAAGTCTCGAGGAAGGCGACCTTGTTCTTCGGCGCGTTCAGTCCGCCAAGAATTCCAACAAGTTGACGCCGAAGTGGGAAGGCCCTTATCGGGTGAAACGAGTCACTAGGCCCGGCGCTGTCCGCCTTGAGACCGAAGATGGCTTTCCGGTGAGCAACTCCTGGAACATTGAGCATCTTCGTAAGTTTTACCCGTAATGTGCGGTTGCCGTGACCCGCTCCGGCAACCACCTTTTGTACAAGTCTTGCCGTTGTTGCATGTAATCCTTTGTACAAAGCCGGGCACAGACCCCGTGCATCAGTAAAGCTCATGTGCCCCGCACAACTTGTCAATTTTATGCTTTTTATTTTGCATATGTTATCTGACACTTTGTGCAGCACCTACCCCCGGTGAGCAATAACTAGCCCAAAGGCTCCATATCTGTATTTTCTATCCTTTCTTTTTTTTCCCAAGGAAAAGAAGTTTCCCTCGCGCACAAGTTTGCCGGGGGGAGGAGAAGATAGTAGTATGGACCAAGCGCCGTTCAAGAAAATTTTGCCTTGCCGGGAAGCAGACGACACAAAAGCTAAGTAGCCAATGTTTGAGCAATCAAATTTTTAAATTTTTCAGTTATCTTCCTTGAACGACCGCGCTTTGTATGGAAAACCTGTGCGCGGAGGAACTTACTCTTAGCTAGTTGCGCCCTTACTTTGTTTCGAGTCCGCTCAACGACTTAAGTGTGCTGCGACTAGTGTTGCGCCCTTACTTTGTTTTCGAGCACGCTCAACAACTTAAGTGTGCTGCAACTAGTTGCGACAAGGTTTCTTGCCGGTAGCAACACCGCCAGTAGGCTACTGAAGTTCCGCACTCAGCGCTCGCGGCTAAGGTGCCTGCACCGGCAAGTTCCCTAAAAGCGTAGGGCAAAAACATACAAAGCAAAAGATATCAAGTAAAGGGAATAACGTTGCGATTACTACCCAAAATAAAGTTATATTACAAGATAGCTTGTCGCAGACCTAATAGATTGTTCTCCTAACATGATTGGCAGCGACAGGAAAAGAAGAAAATGGACAAGCCTAGTCCGCGCGGTCGCCCTCGACCCTCTTGATGCCGCTCGCCTTGTCCACAATGGGTGCGACAAGGGCCTTGAGCGCCTCCAGATCAACGTCCGACGGCAAGCTCCTGAGGACGTTGGTGAGGTTGAGGCCTGGATTGCGGAAGGCCACCTTCATCAGCACCTTTTGAAGGGCGCCCGCGCAGAGCTTGCGCGACTCGTCCGCCAGCTGCTTGGGGATCCTTTCCCGGAATTGCTGGAGGGCCGTCGCCACGCCTCTGAAGAACAGAGTGAGCTTGGCGCTGGGGTGGAGGTTCTCGTCGGTGGAGTACCCGAGATACTCCGCCCCCAGCTGCGCCAGCTCCTTGTCGATATCCACGGCGGCGTTCACAAGACCCTCCGTCCAGTGCTCGACGGTCGCTCTGAAGTTGTTCTGGGTAATGGCAGCACTCTCCAGCAGCGCCTTCTCGGCCCTGACCTCCTCCTTCAGGGTCGCCTCCCGCTTCTTGGCGCTGTCCAGCGTCTCAGTCAAAGTGGTTAGCTTCAACTCGAGATCCGCATTGGAGTTCGTGGCGGCGGCAAGCTCCTTGCCCTTCTCGGCGAGGCGGACCTGCAGCTCTGAGTGGCTGTGGGCGTCCTTCTCCCGCTCAAGCTTGAGAGCGGCGATCTCTTCGCCTCTCGCCTTGAGGTCGGCCTCTAGCTGCGTCACCCTTGCCTCCAGCTCCTTCTTGGCGGTCTCGGCAGCTGCGGCAACGTCCTTCGCTTCCTGGAGAGCCCCACCAAGTGACTGCTCGCGTGCGGCAAGGTCCTCCTCGTGGCTGTCGAGGTTGACTTTCCGCTGCGCCAGCTCGCCTTCCTGCGCAGATAGCTTCTCGCCGGCAAGCCTGTGTTGCTCTTCGACCTCGGCCTTCTCAAGGAAGAAGGCCGTCCGCTCCTCGGCAAGCTGTTCTCGCTCCTCTGCCAAGGACCAGAGAGCCGCCTGGTGAAGAACCCCAAGCTCCTCTGCGTGCTTCTCAATGTCAGCTCCCGCCCTCGCGGCAAGCGCCTCTCTGGACTCCAGCTTGGCCTGCCGAGCGCGGTAGAGCGACAGCTGCTTCCGCAGCAGCCGCTCTTCCTCAGACTCGCCGCTGCTGCTGCTTGGCGCGTCCACGAGCGTCAGCCCGGCGGAGGCAAGCACTTCTCCGTCGAAGACTTCTCCCTCGACCGGCGCCCTGGAGCTCGACGCCCAGGGGAGCTTGATGAAAACGCCGTCGCCGGCCTTCAAATAGGTGCCTGGCTTGGGCTCTTCGGAGTCTAGAGCCGTGGCAGCAGTAGAGGGCTCGGTGGTCGGTGTAGCGTCTGGCGCTCCTGCGGCCTCAGTGCCGTCAGTACGATCGCCGGCCCCCTCGCCGGCTGCTGCGGCAGCAGCCTTGGCAGCCTCGTCGCCGGCGGGCTCGTCGGCACCGGGCGCCTTTTCGGTAGCAGCGGCGTCGCCGGTGTCGCCGCACGTGTTCTCCTCGACAACGGCTTCCGTCTCCATCGGCTCCATGGTGGATGGATCTGACGGTAGGAGAGGGGAGAAAAATAGTCAAGCAAATATCCAAAAAGAAGAGTCAAAAGAAGAAAAGAACAAGGGAAGTTTGAAGCAAAGAGATTACCTGCGCGAGCCGGCTCCTCGGCAGTGTCCCTCGCCCGGGGGCTCTCCCTTCGCGGCGTAGTTGTAGTCCCCGCCGGCGGAGGGCTGCTGGTGCTGTCCCTCGCCGGAGAACTTGCCCTTGGCGGAGAATCCACCCTTGGCGGAGAACTCTCCCTTGCCGGGGAGACCCTTGCCGGGGAACTTTCCCTTGGCGGCGTGGTTGAAGCAGGTGGCACGACAGAGGCGGTCACCGGGCGCTCCTGGTGTGTCTGCTCTGCTCCTACACAAATCAACAAGCAAATGTCAGCAAAGGCAGAATGCCCCTACGCGCCTAACAGCAGAAAGTGAACTATACACTTACGCTGGGGGCTGCTCTGAAGATCAGTCGCCGGGTCCGGCAAGCTTGTCTCAGGCGCACCCCCTGCTGTTGCGGCGGGCTCGTCCTCGATGACAATCAACGGGGCCTTGGCTCTCTTTGCCGCCCTCTGGGCCAGAGTTCTGAAAAAAGGAACAGGTTCAGAGTGAGGCAAAAGAGACACAAGACTAAACAGCAAAAATTGAAGAAATACAAGAACAACAAAGTCTTACTCTTCTTCTTCCTCGTCGGAGCTGAGCGCAGAGAAGTCGAAGTCTGGCTCACGCGTCCCGGCGCGAGGAGGCGGAGGAGTAGGCTCCCTTGGCCGCTTGGCGGGAGCAGGGGCAGTGGTCTGAGACGACCCCGCTCCGGCTGCCGCCGAGGTGTGGGGAGCGGCAGGAGCAGAAGCGGCGGTCCGAGAAGACCCCGCTCCAGTTGCTGCAGAAGCACGAGGCGCTCCCGCGGCAACCGTGCTTGCCACGGTGGCGCGTGTCGTGCAGTGCGGCGGCTGTTGACCCGTCTGCCGCTCTGTCACGTCCCCGGTCTTGCGGAGACGCCTCCTTGGTGGAGCTGGAGGTTCTGCTGGTGGTGGCGAGCTGCCTGAGGACGAGGAGGAAGAGGATTCGATCTCCAGCGAGCCGCTCGTGTCCTCGACGGGCCCGCTCGACTCGACGCCCTACTCGGCGGGCTCTCTTGGCTCGGCGTCTTGCCCGACAGGCTTCCCCGCGTTGAGAAACGCCTCTCGCTCGGCAAGGCTTGCCGCCTCCCCTGCCTCCACCTCCTCCACGGTGTATCCGAACTCGCCCGCGGCCGCGGCTGCCGCCGCCTCTTCCAGCCTGGTGGCGATGTACGCCATCTCCTTGTCGGTGGTGTCGCGGGTGAGGCCCTTCTTCTCGTTGGAGCAGATCGGCGTTTCTTCCATGTTGTCGAAGAATGCCTGCACGGCTTCATCGGTAGGCTCTTGCCAAGTTGGGTCGATCCCGTGCGAGTCGCACAGCGGCATCATTGCGCAGATGCGGCTGAGCGCAGAATTGTTGCACAGTGGGACGACGCCGTGCGGCAACCTGAAGACCTCAGGATGATCGGGGTCATACTTGAACAGCTCCTGCAGCATCCCGTTGAGCTCTAGGACCGTGAAGTTATAATTGAGGCCCGGGCGCAACCTCATGATATCCGCCGCGTTCTCGAACTCCCAGGCGGGCCTCTTCCTCTCCTGCAGGGGGCGATGCGGCGGCGGAGAAAGTCTGCGCCAACTGCGCCTACAGTCAGCCCGGCAAGCCTGAGGCGAAGGATCCGGGCAGTAGCAATCTTCAGTCTGCAGTCTTCCGGGGCCAAGTCGCTCCAGTCGTTGCCACGTACTACTGGGGATTGGCGCCGGGCGGTGAATGGCTGCGGGTTCTCCTCTACAATCCAACACCAATTGGCTCTCCATTCATCCCACTTGCCGCGGAGCTCTCCCACTAGATAAGCTTCCTTCTTGTGGGTCCTCGAGATCCAGGAGATTCCGCTAGACAGAGGCTCTCCTCTCTCAACTCGGGGCGTAAAGTAATGGCGGAAAAGAGCGACATTGGGGAAGACTCCGACAAAGTTTTCGCAGAGATGTGCGAAAACTGCCATGGTCAGAATGGCGTTGGGGTGAAGTCAAGGAGGTGGAACCCGTAGGTGTTCATGATGTCGCAGAAGAATTCAGAGAAAGGCGGGCAGAGCCCGCAGTAGAAGAACAAGGCGAAGAACGCGTATCCGTTCGGAAACATTTCGCAAGCAATGGCTGGGAATACCTTGGTGCGCGGATGCGCCCGCATCTCCCCCGACCAGAAAAGGTAGAATTTCTCCCTCAGCTCCTTCGCGGCAAGCTTGGGGGGGAAGACAGCTCGCTTCTTTCGTAGTGCCGCGAGCCGCAGCGCCTCGGCCGACTTCGTGGTCTTCCCCTTCTCGCCTTTCGGAGCCATGGCGGAAGCGGCGAGGGAGGTCGACGGCGCTGGTGGTGCTGGTGGTGACGGGGGGCGGAGGGCTGCTCTCTTTCAAGCTTTGGGAAGAAGGGGAGCGGCGGAGGCTCTCAAGATTGAAGAAGCAACGGGCGAAAGACGAACTGCCCCTGTCCCCCCTGCTTATAAAGGGGGAGGGGGCGGACTTTCCGCATTTCCGATTAAAGAAACCGCCCACGATCTCTCCCACGACGCCACAATCGACGCGTGCCGTTAGGGGAGGGCGCGACGGATACGGAGAAAGATACGGCGAGAACCAGGCCGCGCGTGCCTGTGCACTATTTTGGGCCTGGCCCAACAGCGCTCGGCATCGTGTATGGCCGAGGCCCGGGGCTCCTGTCGGTGTACTAAAGTAGGGGTACCCTTAGTATCCCGAACTTGTGCACGGGCAGTCGCAGCGTCCCGTGGCAAGGCTTGTCGGGTAATCGCCAAGGTCCTCCGTGGCTCCTTTGTAGCCATTCAAGAACAAAGTATCCAAGCTAAGAAGACAAGGCCCCGGCAAGAGGAGCTTGCCGGGAAGGCCACTCAAGGCACAAGGCCACTCAAGGCGCAAGACCCTGGCAAGAGGAGCTTGCCGGGAAGGCCAACCAAGGCACCTCAAGAAACTTGCCGCCACGCGCCACGCATCTCGGCAAGGCCCGGTGAGCGACAAGCTCCCGGAAGCGACAAGATAGCGACCGCGGCAAGGCGCTTGCCATGGCAAGCTTCCACTCGGTACCTGCGCTCCAGCACATCCACACACGTGTCGCTCTGGGATCCTCCCAGGCGTACGTGGTGGAAGGTTGTGCAGCGAGGGGTACGCGGTGGCAAGCGGCGATGACAAGGATGCCATCGTGGCGAACGGTGGCGCCCCTGACGGCCCTTTTTGCACTGTTTGGGCGACAGCGATGGGCATTTAATGCTCTTGTCCCCTGCCGTCAGGGTTAGGTATGGGACACTGTACCACCTACCACGCTTTTTACATTTTTACCCTCAACTACGCTGCCACCTGTCGGTGACCCCTTGAGCATATAAAAGGAGGCCCATGCGCACGTAGAGAGGGGGTTAGACACTCGAACGCTCTCACGCTCGGTCCCATTAGCTGCTGAAGTGTACTATAGCTTCTAGCGCTCCCGAGCCAAGAACTCAATACAAATCAAAGCAGGAGTAGGGTTTTACGCATCCGTGCGGCCCGAACCTGGGTAAACCGCTCGTGTGCCTCGCCTCGATCCGCTCTTTGTGCAATCTCCGCCCCCCTTGCCGTACCGAAAAGGGGCTCCGTCCCCATAGGTGTTCGTGGGTGGATCAGTTTCCCCGACAGTTGCATGGCAATCCCTACTCACTCACATTGATATATATTGATGGGCATCTCCATAGCCCATTTATACGCCTAGTTGATGTGAGACCATCTTCCTATTTTTGTCTTCTCCACAACCACCACTCTATTCCACCTATAGTGCTATATCCATGGCCTACGCTCATGTATTGCATGAAAGTTGAAAAAGTTTGAAAAAAATTGAAGTATGAAACAATTGCTTGGCTGAAACAGGGGTTGTGCATGATTTGGGTATTTTGTGTGAGGAGGATGGAGCATAACCAAACTGTATGATTTTGTAGGGATGAACTTTCTTTGGGCATGTTATTTTGAGAAGACATAATTGCTTTGTTAGTATGCTTGAAGTATTATTACTCTTATGTCAATATTAAACTTTTGTCTTGAATCTTTCGGATCTGAACATTCATGCCACAAATAAAGAAAATTACATTGAGAATTATGTTGGGTAGCATTCCACATCAAAAATTCTGTTTTTATCATTTACCTACTCGAGGACGAGCAGGAATTAAGCTTGGGGATGCTTGATACGTCTCCAACGTATCTATAATTTTTTTATTGTTCCATGCTATTATATTATCTGTTTTGGATGTTCAATGGGATTTATTATGCGCTTTTATATTATTTTTGGGACTAACCAACTAACCCAAGGCCCAGTGCAAATTGCTGTTTTTTGCCTATTTCAGTGTTTCGTAGAAAAGGAATATCAAACGGAGTCCAAACGGAATGAAACCTTCGCGAGGATCGTTTTTGGAACAAACGTAACCCAAAAGACTTGGAGTACACGTCGGGGAAGCCACGAGGCGGCCACGAGGCAGGAGGGCACGCCCCCACCCTTTTGAGCCCCTCGTAGCTCCACCGACGTACTTCTTCCTCCTATATATACTCATATACCCTGAAAACATCCGGGAGCACCACGAAACCCTATTTCCACCGCCCCAACCATCTGTACCCGTGAGATCCCATCTTGGGACCTTTTCCAGAGCTCCGTCGGAGGGGGAATCGAGCACGGAGGGCTTCTACATCAACACCATAGCCTCTCCGATGAGTTGTGAGTAGTTTTCCACAGACCTTTGGGTCCATAATTATTATCTAGATGGCTTCTTCTCTCCCTTTGGATCTCAATATAAAGTTCTCCTCGATCTTCTTGGAGATCTATTCGATGTAATACTTTTTGCGGTGTGTTTGTCGAGATCCGATGAATTGTGGGTTTATGATCAAGATTATCTATGAACAATATTTGGTTCTTCTCTGAATTCTTATATGCATGATTTAAATATCTTTGCAAGTCTCTTCGAATTATCAGTTTGGTTTGCCTACTAGATTGATCTTTCTTGCAATGGGAGAAGTGCTTAGCTTTGGGTTCAATCTTGCGGTGTCCTTTCCCAGTGATAGCAGGGGCAACAAGGCACGTATTGTATTGTTGCCATCGAGGATAAAAATATGGGGTTTATATCATATTGCATGAGTTTATCCCTCTACATCATGTCATCTTGCTTAAGGCATTACTCTGTTCTTATGAACTTAATACTCTAGATGCATGCTGGATAGCGGTCGATGTGTGGAGTAATAGTAGTAGATGCAGAATCGTTTCAGTCTACTTGTCACGGACGTGATTCCTATATACCTGATCATGCCTAGATATTCTCATAACTATGCGCTTTTCTATCAATTGCTCGACAGTAATTTGTTCACCCACCGTAGAATATGCTATCTTGAGAGAAGCCACTGGTGAAACCTGTGGCCCCCGGGTCTATCTTCCATCATATTAATCTTCCATCAACTAGTTATCTTTATTGCTCTTTTATTTTGCAATCTTTAATTTTCAATCTATACAATAAAAATACCAAAAATATTTATCTTATTGTCTCTATCAGATCTCACTTTTGCAAGTGGCCGAGAATGGATTGACAACCCCTTTATCGCGTTGGTTGCAAGTTTCTTACTTGTTTGTGCAGGTACTAGGGATTTGCGTGTAGTCTCCTACTAGATTGATACCTTCTTCTCAAAAACTGAGGGAAATACTTACGCTACTTTGATGCATCACCCTTTCCTCTTCAAGGGAAAAACAATGCATGCTCAAGAGGTAGCACTCTCCTCAAGCCCTAGCATACCAATATCCTCAGCCTCCAGCACCCACATCTCTTGCGCCCTCAATCCTCAACTCCTCCACCACTGCCGTCGTATCCAGCAATGGCTGGTTCCGGCTCCAATGGCAAGTGGGAGGCATCTTCGATCATGGAGAAGTTTGTGAAGAGCCTCCGGAGCGCGAGCTACCTAGCCGACGATGTGGCGCATCAGGTCCCCGAAAAGGACCAAGTGACTCCCGTCCCTAAGGCGGGTGAGAGGTTTGTATTCCTCTCGCACTTCATTTGAGGGCTGGGGTTCCCCTTCACCCCTTTGTACAGGGCCTTCTATTCTTCTACGGGCTAGATTTCCATGATCTAGCCTCGAATTCAATCCTTCACATATCCGCTTTTATAGTGGTGTGTGAAGCATTCCTCCGAATTCCCCCACACTTTGGCCTTTGGCTCAAAACCTTCAATCTGAAACCAAAGGTGGTCGACAGACAGCATGATGAGTGCGGAGGTGCTATGATAAGAAAACTCCCAAATGCTACCTGGCCAAAGGGGGCGTTCGTGGAGACGAACAAGATTTGGCAGCAGGAGTGGATAACTATTCTACTAATATTAGCAGAATAACTAACCTGATAACACTTCTGAACTTCACACTCAACGCAAGTGCACGTCATTGTTTGAACCAAGTGTGCTGCAGCACTCACGCGAGTGAACTTCTCCTCGCAAAAAAACTGCAAGCGGTATTTTTTGGGTACTGTTTTTGCTTCAGTTTTTAAACCGTATGTCGGAATGAGGCGTGTAATATACCGTTGAAAATCTATGGATTAGACGCTACTTCTCCATGTTGAACACTTTTCGAGATTCCTTGCGGTTTAAGAGAAGTTTTGAAAACGGTGCGACCCACGAATAGCGGCAGCGAGCGTTTTTTCGCGTTTTTTTCTAAACCGCTTGTCGAAATTTGGCAAATGATATACTATTAGAAAGATATCGTCGAGACGCATCTTTTTCATATGTATTATTTTCTCTAATTTGTTACGGTTTAGGAGCAGTTTCGAATTTACTAAATTGCGGAACTTTGATTTCGAAAAAAATCAAAATTTTGGCACTGTTTCTCTTCAGTTTTTGAATCGTTTGTTGGAACGAGGCGTGTAATATACCGTTGAAAAGCTATGGACGAGGCGCAACTTTCATATGTTGAAATGTTTTTGAGATTCCTTACGGTTTTAAGTTAATTTTGAAAATCGTGCAACGGATGACGAATGGCAGCGGCCGTTTTTTTCTGAAATTTAAACAAACTGCTGGTCGAAATGATTCTAATCATACACTGATGAAAAGATATCGACGAGACACAACTTTTTCATGTAGAGCACTCTCTCTAATTCTTTATGGTTTAAGAGTAATGTTGATTTTAACAAAATACGGAGACTCTGTTTTTCGTGAGACCAAAATCGTCGTATGTATTGCATCAGACAGAAAACCGCACTGCTTCAGACTGAATACCGCACTGCATTAGACGGGCAAGTGAACTTCATGATTTCTTTTTATTGAACGTAAATTTTGTCCGACGAGAAAGTGGACCGCAGATCACGTCAGGCGTATGTGAATCTCTACATCAGACGGGCAAGTGAACCCCTTTACTTTATTTTCATTTCCTTAACATTTTTGCATTTCACATTTCGCGTAAGTAAACCGCAACACACCGGAAACTGGACCACAACACACTCGAAAGTGAACCACATTACTGTAAGTAAAGCACATTTTCTTGAAATAAATAACAACAAATTCAACACACTTTTTTCAGATAAATAACAACAAATTCAGCACACGTCACCCAAGTGAACTGCATCACTGCTTGAGCAAACTGAGGCATAGAACCCATGTTTTTTATAACATGAATTTTGCACTGCACATCGACGCAACAACTAAACCGAAGCTGGACACGTGCACAAAACTGCATGCCCGTTGCCACTGAGCTGCTCGTTGCGATGACAAACTAAAATAAAATTGTTGCTCGTTGCTGGATTGCGGAGTACACCGACGACCTGCATCACCGGAATCAGTGTACGGCACACGCTGGGCTGGTGAACTGCACGCCCACACAGATATGTCGTCGCCCCCATCCAGTGTCGTCCCACACGCTGGCGGCTACGAGAGGCGGCAGCGGAGGATGGGTGAACTGCAAAACAAAATTTAGTGAGCTTCAAAAAAATCAAAATGAGCTGCAACTGTTCTGCACATCCAAAATCCAAAAGGAAAAGCAAAAAAGCAAAATGCACTGCACATGGAAATCGCACAGCGCACTGAACTACACTGCGCGAGTTGCAGCCTCACCGACGATGTGCACTGCAGTTGGACCGCACGAGGCATCAAATATCCATCCAAAATCCAACAAAAAAACAACTTATCCCTTTCTGAACTGCATGGGCGTCCTAGCCGCGGTTGAACATCATCGCACGCTCCTGGGAATGCTGGTATCTTGCATTTTTGTGGAGGATGAGCACAGGCACACTGCTGCCCCTCGCGCGTCGGTGCCTCCTGTGGCCGGAACTTGCATTAGAGGCCAGGGGGCAAGGGGAAGTAAATAAAATCAAGAAAGTAAGGATGTACCTGGCGGCGGCATCGGGTCCTTGGAGGAGGAAGGCACCGGCATGTGGCTGGTTTGCCCGAGTTCACGACAAAGGAGAGGGGGCCTCTCTTGACACCACGGGCTCCATGGATCTAGGGTAAAGGAGGCGGGGGCTGCACCATGTGCCCTTTTGGATACGGGGTGAATAAGGGGAGGAGGTGGGGCAGCATTGCGGCGGCCAGATGGGTCTCGCCATGGTAGCGGGGCGTCGCAGGACGGGGCTCGACCTCGAGTCCACTTGGCGGGCGGAGAAGTCATGGATCCACGCTGGAATCAAAGCGGGAGAGGGGGGTAAGAGCATGGGCGCGCACGGATCCCCTCT
Organism: Secale cereale; assembly: GCA_902687465.1. NCBI lineage: Eukaryota > Viridiplantae > Streptophyta > Magnoliopsida > Poales > Poaceae > Secale > Secale cereale. The sequence continues at coordinate 499,266,332 of LR738714.1, forward strand.
TGTTAGATCCAAAGCATCCCGATGGTGAAGGTGAGGCACCACCTGGTGGATCCTCGCCGGATCCGGGGCTGGGGCGGTGCGGGGAAGTAGGCGGCCACGCTGGCTGGCGTCGAGGGCGACAGTGGGTAAGGGAGCGACTCGGGGCGCGGTGGGGCAGGGCACTGCGGGATGTCAGGGGGGAGGCCGGTCGGTGGCGGGTGGCCGGCCTGCACGGAGCTGGTGGCTGGAATCGACGGCGAAGGAAGGTGAGGAGGAGGGTCGGGGCGGTGCGGTGCGAGGCGTGAGTGCGAGAGAGAAGGTGAGGGAACTGGGGATCGGGGTGGTGCGGGAGTTGGGAGGAGGGAGAAGAAGGTCGGATAGGGGTGGGGGAAGTTCATTTTAGTTTTTTCAAGGTGTTTTTTCTGTACGCCGGGCAGTGATGAAGTGTTAGCAGAATAAGAGATTTGTGTGTAGAATAAGACTCTTAAGGGTGTTATCATAATAGACCCATCCATATATATATATATATATATATATATATATATATATATATATATATTATATACAGTAGCCCCTGATGCTTTGTTTGATTCTGAATAGAATCAGACAAAGCATCCATGTTATAACAAATGACAGAGCTGAACTGTGAATTTGGTGCTTGAGCAGGCTGCGCTAGTTACGGCGTCTGCCCATGCCGCAGAGGTTTCCGAGCTAAATCGGAAACTTGGACTAGCCAATGAGGATCTCGACTGCGTCAACAAGCATTTTGACGAAACGCAAGGTATGCGGGTTTAGGAAATCCCAATTTGGATGCACTATATGTCCGAACATGAACTAATACATGTCATATACTTCTTGTGCAATAGCTGACGCAGCTGCGGTCGAGGCTCTGAAGGGCGAACTTGCCACGGCCAAAGAGGAGGCCAGAGCGAGGAAGGCAGCCACTGATAAAGCGGCTGCCGACCTGGAGGCCGAGAAGGCCCTGCGTCAACATGACGAGGCGCGGGTGACCAAAGTCGAGGCCGAGCTCCAAGATGTGATTCGCAAGTGCGCACCTTGGAGAAGGAAAATTCGGAGCAAGTGGTCGAACTCGCTATGGCAATTAATGCTGCCAAGGAGGCGCGGACGACATCGCGCGGTGCTCGGGAGGAGATTAAACAAGCGCGTCATATAGTAGCTGGTAAGGTTTTTCTCTTGCAGAGCATCTTCGGAGGTTAGAGGTATCTTGGGCTGACACGATTGTGGAGTTCTCCAGGCGTGTTTGCGGATCTCCCAAGGGGCATTGCCCATGCCGCCCAATACTTCCGAGCTCAAGAGGGGAACAACACGGAGAAGCTGTTTTGGTCGTTGCACCCAACCATCCGGTGCCCCTCAACGACCAGATGAAGCAGCTGGTCGAGCTGCACAACATGGCAAGTTGGGCCATGAAGGACTTGATAGTCCGGCTATGGCCCGCTGATCCGATCCCGAATAGCTACTTTGGATTGGTGAAGAGGCTCGTCGATGCGAGTCCGCGGGACGACGCTGTCAAGCGTTCGGCCTGCGTAGAGGGTGCTCGGATGGCCTTCGCCCGTGTGAAGGTGCATTGGGCAAAGATGAAGGCCGCGGAAATAGCCACTGTTGGCCCTCCAGAAGGCAAGGACCATCGCAGGCCGGAAAGGTACTTTGACAATGTCCTAGAAGGAGCCCACCTTGTAGAGGTACAGTGCTCAAAGGATATAGCCTTTGAGTGATTTGTATTCGGGTTGTAAGGACTAAGCCAATGTGCCGATGTATATAACTTTTGCGCTTTTATATTAATGAGCGACTTTTCCCTCTTGTGCGGCTGTTTATGTAAATCTGAAAGTTTCCAGTCGTCGGCTTCAGCCCCCATGTAAATATTACAGGGGTGTTTGGTAAAATGCAGAAACACTCTATATCCAACGTCTTGGTCCGTATAGGAGGCGTTTGCGTAGCGAACCAGGCAACCAGACTATGCAGCTTTATTGCTTTCACTTAGCCATATGAGCTTAACTAGTGGGGCTAAGTATTAGCCCCTGGTGCGTACCAGGCTTTTTGAAATATAGTGCCTTTTTGACGCGGATGGGCGAAGACCAGCCCCTCGTATAACACAGAGTGGATCGCTATCGATCATAGTATAACACTAGGTCACCAAATCGCTTGACCAGCTCTCGCTTCATCATGATAGTCAGTTTTCGGCATTCTCTACTGAGGTACTTGACTGGAAGAACCAGAAGTACAATCGCAGTAGTTCTCCCTTTACTACCTTGGCCAAACAATGCGGAACGTACGGTAGCAAGCACAGGAGCCGGGCAACCCAACTATTGACCAAAGACATGATTCAGAGCCGATGCATATAATGAAATATCCGAGTCTGAAATATTATTTTCAACTCTTGGAACATCTCATATGCTCCCTGGCGTTCAAAATGTTTTTGAAGTCCCGGTTATAAGCCGTAAAACATGGCGCACTAAACTGTCAATTAGTCATCATACCGAGCTTGTCAAACATTCATAACATCTGCATCTGCTCCTGCAATAGGTTTGTCACCTAGCGGTACATGACGGACATAATACTTCTGTCCAGCAATGAGGATAATCCTCAGTTCACGGACTTAGTCCGTATCATTGCTACTAATATTTTTCAACATAGTTTTCTCTAGGAACATATCAAAAAAACATAGGGGAGCTATAACACGAGCTATTGATCTACAACATAATTTGCAAATACTATCAGGACTAAGTTCATGATAAATCAAAGTTCAATTAATCATATTACTTAAGAACTCCCACTTAGATAGACATGCCTCTAGTCATCTAAATGATCACGTGATCCATATCAACTAAACCATGTCCGATCATCACGTGAGATGAAGTAGTTTTCAACGGTGAACATCTTATGTTGATCATATCTAGTATATGATTCACGTTCGACCTTTTGGTCTCCAGTGTTTCGAGGCCATGTCTGTGCATGCTAGGCTCGTCAAGTTTAATCCGAGTATTCTGCATGTGTAAAACTGTCTTACACCCGTTGTATTTGAACGTAAAGCTTATCACACCCGATCATCACGTGGTGTCTCGGCACGACGAACTGTCGCAATGGTGCATACTCAGGGAGAACACTTGTACCTTGAAATTTTAGTAAGGGATCATCTTATAATGCTACCATTGTCGGTGTCCAAACCGGCAGATCTCGGGTAGGGGGTCCCGAACTATGCGTCTGAGAATCGATGGTAACAGGAGATAGTGGACACGATGTTTACCCAGGTTCGGTCCCTCTCGATCGAGGTAATACCCTACTTCCTGCTTGATTGATCTTGATGAATATGATTACAAGAGTTGATCTACATCGAGATCGTAATGGCTAAACCCTAAAAGTCTAGCCTATGAGATTGATATGATATCTTGTCTCTATGGACTAAACCCTCCGGTTTATATATGCACCAGAGAGACCTAGGGTTGTACATGATCACCTTGCAGAGGAAGGAAAGTATTACACCCGTACTCTAAACTTGCTATTTTACACAAGGGGAGTCCTATCCGGATACGGGTGATAGTCTTCATCGATAATCTTCACGGCCCACCAGTTCGGCCCATGGTAAATGATCCAGCCACCTGAGGACCCCTTAATCTAGGACTCCCTCAATCGTCGTTCTAAGCAAAATAAGAGGCATAATAAGGTAAACATCACATGCAATCAAAAATATGTGACATGATATGGCCATCATCATCTTGTGCTTTTGATCTCCATCTCCAAAGCATCATAACGATCTCCATCGTCACCAACTTGACACCTTGATCTCCATCGTAGCATCGTGGTCATCTCGCCAACTATTGCTACTACTACTATCGCTAACACATAGTGATAAAGTAAGGCAATTACATGGCTTTCGCAATTCATACAATAAAGAGACAACCATAAGGCTCCTATCGGCATTCCGATAACTTACAAAACATGATCATCTCATACAAAAACGTATAAATCATCACGTCTTGACCATATCACATTACAAGCACACCCTGCAAAAACAAGTTAGACGTCCTCTACTTTGTTGTTGCAAGTTTTTACGTTGCTGCTACGGGCTTCTAGCAATAACCGTTCTTTCCTACGGCATAAAAACCACAACATGGTATAGTGATTGCTTTTTGATCTTCAGAAAGAACCCTGTTCATTGAATCCGATTCAACTAAAGTTGGAGAAACTGACACCCGCCAGCCACCTGTGTGCAAAGCACGTTGGTAGAACCAGTCTCATGAACACGGTCATGTAATGTCGGTCCAGACTGCTTCATCCAACAATACCGCCGAATCAAGAATCAACTAGTAACAGCAAGCAATATGTATATACCCACGCCCACAACTCATTTGTGTTCTACTCATGCATATCATCTACGCATAGACCTGGCTCTGATAACACTGTTGCGGAACGTAGTGTTTCAAAAAAAAAACCTACAATCATGCAAGATCTATATAGGAGAAGCATAGCAACGAGCGGGGAGAGTGTGTCCACTTACCCTCGTAGACCGAAAGCGGATGCGTTTAGTAACATGGTTGATGTAGTCGAATGTCTTCACGGTCCAACCGATCCAAGTACCGAACGTACGGCACCTCCGTGTTCAGCACACGTTCAGCACGATGACGTCCCTCAAGCTCTTGATCCAGTTGACGACGAGGGAGAGCTGTTGGGTAACGTAGCAGAATTCAAAAAAAATCCTACGCTTCACCAAGATCAATCTAAGGAGTCATCTAGCAACGAGCATAAAGGAGTGCATCTACATACCCTTTGTAGATCGCGTGCGGAAGTGTTCGAAGGAACGTGGATGATGGAGTCGTACTCTTCGTGATCCTCGTCACCGATGATCCCAGCGCCAAACGGACGGCACCTCCGTGTTCAACACACGTACGGTACAGCGACGTCTCCCCCTTCTTGATCCAGCAAGGGCGGAGGAGAGGTTGATGGAGATCCAGCAGCACGACGGCGTGGTGGTGGATGCAACGGGAAAAGCTGCAGGGCTTCGCCTATGCCCTGCGTGAGGAGTTGGAGGTGTGACGGGGGGGAGAGGTGCCAGTGGCTTGGTGTTCGGCTGCCCTCTCTCTCCCCCACTATATATAGGGGGGCAGGGGGGCACCAGCCCTAGGAGGTGCAATCTCCTAGGGGGGCGGCGGCCAGAGGGGGGAAACTTGCCCCCCAAGGCATAGGGGGCGCCCCCACCCCCTAGGGTTTCAACCCTAGGCGCATGGAGGGGGGGCCATGTGGGTGCGCCAGCCCACCAGGGGCTGGCCCCCTTCCCCTTGCGGCCTATGGGGCCCTCCGGGATGGGTGGCCCCACCCGGTGGACCCCCGGGACCCCTCCGGTGGTCCCGGGACACTCCCGGTGACCCCCGGAATTCACCCGATGGCCGAAACTGGACTTCCTATATATCATTCTTTACCTCTGGACCATTCCGGAACTCCTCGTAATGTCCGGGATCTCATCCGGGACTCCGAACAACATTCGGGTTTCCACGTGCATGTATCTCTACAACCCTAACGTCACTGAACCTTAAGTGTGTAGACCCTACGGGTTCGGGAGACACGCAGACATGACCGAGACGACTCTCCGGTCAATAACCAACAGCGGGATCTAGATACCCATGTTGGTTCCCACGTGTTCCTCGATGATCTCATCGGATGAACCACTATGTCAAGGATTCACTCAATCCCGTATGTTATTCCCTTTGTCTATCGGTACGGTACTTGCCCGAGATCCGATCGTCGGTATGCCCGATACCTTGTTCAATCTCGTCATGGCAAGTCTCTTTACTCGATCCGTAATCCATATCCCGTGACTAACTCCTTAGTAACTTTGAGCTCATTATGATGATGTCTTACCGAGAGGGCCCAGAGGTACCTCTTCGTCATACGGAGTGACAATATCCTAGTCTCGGTTCGTACCAACTCAACAGACACTTTCGGAGATACCCGTTGCGTACCTTTATAGCCACCCAGTTACGTTATGACGTTTGGCACACCCAAAGTATTCCCACGGTACCCGGGAGTTGCACAACCTCATGGTCTAAGGAATAAATATTTGACACTAGAAAAGCTTATGCATTACGAACTATACGATCTCGTGCTAGGCTTAGGATTGGGTCTTGTCCATCACATCATTCTCCTAATGATGTGATCCCGTTATCAATGACATCCTATGTCCAAGGTTAGGAAACCGTGACCATTTGTTGATCAATGAGCTAGTAACTAGAGGCTTACCAGGGACACATTGTGGTCTATGTATTCACACATGTATCGTTGTTTCCGTACAATACAATTCAAGCATGAATAACAGACAATTATCATGAACAAGGAAATATAATAATCCTTTTATTATTGTCTCTAGGGCATTTTTCCAACAGTCTCCCACTTGCACTGGAGTCAATAACCTAGTTTCATTGTGATGAATCAAACACCCATAGAGTTCTGGTGTTGATCATGTTTTGCCCGTGGAAGAGGTTTAGTCAACGGGTCTACAACATTCAGATCCGTATGCACTTTACAAATATCTATGTCTCCATCTTGAACATAATTCCGGATGGAGTTGAAACGGCGCTTGATGTGCTTGGTCTTCTTGTGAAACCTGGGCTCCTTGGTAATGGCAATAGCTCCAGTGTTGTCATAGAAGAGAGTCATCGGGCTTGACGCGCTTGGAATGACTCCTAGGTCGGTGATGAACTCCTTCATCCAGACTCCTTCTTGCGTTGCTTCGCAAGCAGCTATGTACTCCGCTTCACATGTAGAATGCGCCACGACGCTCTGCTTGCAACTGCACCAGCTGACTGCTACACCATTCAAAATATACACGTATCCGGTTTGTGACTTAGAGTCATCCAGATCTGTGTCGAAGCTAGCATCGACGTAACCCTTTACGACGATCTCTTCGTCACCTACATAAACGAGAAACATATCCTTAGTCCTCTTCGGGTACTTTAGGATGTTCTTGACCGTTGTCCAGTGTTCCATACCGGGATCACTTTGGTACCTCCCTACCAAACTTATGGCAAGGTTCACATCAGGTCTGGTACACAGCATGGCATACATGATAGAACCTATGGCCGAGGCATAGGGAATGACACTCATCTTTTCTCTATCTTCTGCCGTGATCGGGGACTGAGATTGCTCAATCTCATACCTTGCAAAACAGGCAAGAACCCCTTCTTGGACTGATTCATATTGAACTTCTTCAATATCTTGTCAAGGTAGGTGCTTTGTGAAAGACCAATGAGGCGTCTTGATCTATCTCTATAGATTTTGATGCCTAATATGTAAGCAGCTTCTCCAAGGTTCTTCATTGAAAAACTCTTATTCAAGTAGGCCTTTATGCTCTCCAAGAATTCTATATCATTTCCCATCAGCAATATGTCATCCACATATAATATGAGAAATGCTACAGAGCTCCCACTCACTTTCTTGTAGATACAGGCTTCTCCCCATGTCTGTATAAAGCCAAACGCTTTGATTACATCATTAAAGCGAATATTCCAACTCCGAGATGCTTGCACCAGCCCGTAGATCGAGCGTTGGAGCTTGTATACCTTGTCAGCATTCTCTGGATCGACAAAACCTTCCGGCTGCATCATATACAGCTCTTCCTTGAGGAAACCATTAAGGAATGATGTTTTGACGTCCATTTGCCATATCTCATAATCATAGAATGCGGCAATTGCTAACATGATTCAAACTGACTTCAGCATCGCTACGGGAGAGAAAGTCTCGTCGTAGTCAATCCCTTGAACTTGTCGATAACCCTTAGCGACAAGCCGAGCCTTATAGATGGTCACATTACCATCCGCGTCTGTCTTCTTCTTAAATATCCATTTATTTTCTATGGTGTGCCTATCATCGAGCAAGTCCACCAAAGTCCATACTTTGTTTTCATACATGGATTCTATCTCGGATTTCATGGCTCCAAGCCATTTATTGGAATCCGGGCCCGCCATAGTGTCTTCATAGTTCGAAGGTTCACCGTTGTCTAACAACATGATTTCCATGACAGGGTTGCCATACCACTCTGGTGCGGAACGTGTCCTTGTGGACCTTCGAAGTTCAGTAGTAACTTGATCTGTATCTTCATGATCATCATCATTAACTTCCTCCCTTGTCGGTGCAGGCACCTCAGGAACAATTTCCTGCGCTGCGCTACTTTCCGGTTCGGGAGGGGTGACTATCACCTCATCAAGTTCTACTTTCCTCCCACTCACTTCTTTCGAGAGAAACTCTTTCTCCAGAAAGGATCCATTCTTGGCAACAAAGACCTTGCCTTCGGATCTGTGGTAGAAGGTGTACCCAATTGTTTCCTTTGGGTATCCTATGAAGACGCATTTTTCCGATTTGGGTTCGAGCTTCTCGGGTTGAAGTTTCTTGACGTAAGCATCGCAACCCCAAACTTTTAGAAACGACAGCTTAGGTTTCTTGCCAAACCAGAGTTCATAGGGTGTCGTCTCAACGGATTTCGACGGAGCCCTATTTAAAGTGAATGCGGCAGTCTCTAAAGCATAACCCCAAAAAGATAGCGGTAAGTCGGTGAGAGACATCATAGATCGCACCATGTCCAACAGAGTACGATTTCGACGTTCGGACACACCATTACGCTGAGGTGTTCCGGGCGGTGTCAATTGTGAAACAATTCCACAGTTCCTAAGGTGCGTGCCAAATTCATGACTTAAATATTCACCCCCACGATCCGATCGCAAGAACTTTATTTTTCTATCACGTTGATTCTCAACCTCATTCTGAAATTCCTTGAACTTTTCAAAGGTCTCAAACTTGTGCTTCATCAAGTAGATATACCCATATCTACTCAAGTCATCTGTGAGGGTGAGAACATAACGATAGCCTCTGCGAGCCTCAACACTCATTGGACCGCACACATCGGTATGTATGATTTCCAATAAGTTGGTTGCTTGCTCCATTGTTCCGGAGAACGGAGTCTTGGTCATCTTTCCCAAGAGGCATGGTTCGCACGTGTCAAATGATTCATAATCAAGAGACTCCAGAAGTCCATCTGCATGAAGCTTCTTCATACGTTTGACACCAATATGACCAAGGCGGCAATGCCACAAGTATGTGGGACTATCATTGTCAACTTTACATCTTTTGGCATTCACACTATGAATATGTGTATCATCACGATCGAGATTCATCAAAAATAAACCATTGACCAGCGGGGCATGACCATAAAACATATCTCTCAAATAAATAGAACAACCATTATTCTTGGATTTAAATGAGTAGCCATCTCGCATCAAACGAGATCTAGATACAATGTTCATGCTCAAAGCTGGTACTAAATAACAATTATTAAGGTTTAAAACTAATCCCGAGGGTAGATGTAGAGGCAGCGTGCCGACGGCGATCACATCAACCTTGGAACCATTCCCGACACGCATCGTCACCTCGTCCTTCGCAGCTCCTGCTTTGAGTTACAAATATGAGCAACTGCACCGGTATCAAATACCCAGGAGCTACTACGAGCGCTGGTAAGGTACACATCAATAACATGTATATCACATATACCTTTGACGTTGCCGGCCTTCTTGTCTGCTAAGTATTTGGGGCAGTTCCGCTTCCAATGACCCGTTCCCTTGCAATAAAAGCACTCAGTCTCAGGCTTGGGTCCATTCTCTGGCTTCTTCCCGGCAACTGGCTTACCGGGCGCGGCAACTCCCTTGCCGTCCTTCTTGAATTTCTTCTTACCCTTGCCCTTCTTGTACTTAGTGGTTTTATTGGCCATCAACACTTGATGCTCTTTCTTGATCTCCACCTCCGCTGATTTCAGCATTGAATACACCTCGGGAATGGACTTCTCCATCCCTTGCATATTGAAGTTCAACACGAAGCTCTTGTAGCTAGGTGGGAGCGACTAAAGGATTCTGTCAACGACCGCTTCATCTGGGAGATTCATTCCCAACTGAGACAAGCGGTTGTGCAACCCAGAAATCTTGAGTATGTGCTCACTGACAGAACTATTTTCCTCCATCTTACAGATGTAGAATGCGTTGGAGACATCATATCTCTCAACTCGGGCATGAGCCTGGAAAACCATTTTCAGCTCTTGGAACATCTCATATGCTATGTGGTGCTCAAAACGCTTTTGGAGCCCCAATTCTAAGCTGTAGAGCATGCCGCACTGAACCAGGGAGTAATCATCACAACGCGACTGCCAAGCGTTCATAACGTCTTGGTTTTCCGGGGCGGGAGCGTCACCTAGCGGTGCTTCTAGGACATAAGTTTTCTTGGCAGCTATGAGGATGATCCTCAGGTTACGGACCCAGTCCGTATAGTTGCTACCATCGTCTTTCAGCTTGGATTTCTCTAGGAACGCGTTGAAGTTGAGGGTGACATGAGCGTGGGCCATTTGATCTACAAGAAATATTGTAAAGAATTTAGACTAAGTTCATGATAATTAAGTTCATCTAATCAATTTTTAATGAACTCCCACTCAGATTGACATCTCTCTAGTCATCTAAGTGATACATGATCCGAATCGACTAGCCCGTGTCCGATCATCATGTGAGACGGACTAGTCATGAACGGTGAACATCTTCATGTTGATCGTATCTTCTATACGACTCATGTTCGACCTTTCGGTCTTCCGTGTTCCGAGGCCATGTATGTACATGCTAGGCTCGTCAAGTGAAACCTAAGTGTATTGCGTGTGTAAATCTGGCTTACACCCGTTGTATGCGAACGTTAGAGCCTATCACACCCGATCATCACGTGGTGCTTCGGAACAACGATCCTTAGCAACGGTGCACAGTTAGGGGGAACACAATTCTTGAAATTTTTAGTGAGAGATCATCTTATTTACTACCGTCGTTCTAAGTAAACAAGATGCATAAACATGATAAACATCACATGCAATCAAATAAGGTGACATGATATGGCCAATATCATCTTGCTCCTTCGATCTCCATCTTCGGGGCACCATGATCATCTTTGTCACCGGCATGACACCATGATCTCCATCATCGTGTCTTCATGAAGTCGTCACGCCAACTATTACTTCTACTACTATGGCTAACGTTTAGCAATAAAGTAAAGTATTTACATGGCGTTATTCAGTGACACACATGTCATACAATAATTAAGACAACTCCTATGGCTCCTGCCGGTTGTCATTTTCATCGACATGCAAGTCGTGATTCCCTATTACAAGAACATGATCAATCTCATACATCACATATATCATTCATCACATCTTCTTGGCCATACCACATCACATAGCACATGCTGCAAGAACAAGTTAGACGACTTCTAATTGTTGTTGCAAGTTTTACGTGGCTTCTATAGGTTTTCTAGCAAGAACGTTTCTTACCTACGCCAAAACCACAACGTGATTTGTCAATTTCTATTTACCCTTCATAAGGACCCTGTTCATCCAATCCGATCCGACTAAAGTGGGAGAGACAGACACCCGCCAGCCACCTTATGGAACTAGTGCATGTCAGTCGGTGGAACCATTCTCACGTAAGCGTACGTGTAAGGTCGGTCCGGGCCGCTTCATCCCATGATGCCACCGAATCAAGATTGGACTAGTAACGGCAAGAAAATTGAACAAACTCAACGCCCACAACTTGTTTGTGTTCTACTCGTGCAAGATGCTACGCAAAGACCTAGCTCAGATGCCACTGTTGGGTAACGTAGCAGAATTCAAAAAAATTCCTACGCTTCACCAAGATCAATCTAAGGAGTCATCTAGCAACGAGCATAAAGGAGTGCATCTACATACCCTTTGTAGATCGCGTGCGGAAGCGTTCGAAGGAACGTGGATGCTGGAGTCGTACTCTTCGTGATCCTCGTCACCGATGATCCCAGCGCCGAACGGACGGCACCTCCGTGTTCAACACACGTACGGTACAGCGATGTCTCCTCCTTCTTGATTCAGCAAGGGCGGAGGAGAGGTTGATGGAGATCTAGCAGCACGACGGCGTGGTGGTGGATGCAACGGGAAAAGTTGTAGGGCTTCGCCTATGCCCTGCGTGAGGAGTTGGAGGTGTGACGGGGGGGAGAGGCGCCAGAGGCTTGGGGTTCGGCTGCCCTCTCCCCCCCCCCACTATATATAGGGGGCCAGGGGGGCGCCGGCCCTAGGAGATGCAATCTCCTAGGGGGGCGGCGACCAGAGGGGGGAAACTTGCCCCCCAAGGCATAGGGGGCGCCCCCACCCCCTAGGGTTTCAACCCTAGGCGCATGGAGGGGGGCCCATGTGGGTGCGCCAGCCCACCAGGGGCTGGCCCCCTTCCCCTTGCGGCCTACGGGGCCCTCCGGGATGGGTGGCCCCACCCGGTGGACCCCCGGGACCCCTCCGGTGGTCCTGGGACACTCCCGGTGACCCCCGGAATTCACCCGATGGCCGAAACTGGACTTCCTATATATCATTCTTTACCTCCGGACCATTCCGGAACTCCTCGTGATGTCCGGGATCTCATCCGGGACACCGAACAACATTCGGGTTTCCATGTGCATGTATCTCTACAACCCTAGCGTCACTGAACCTTAAGTGTGTATACCCTACGGGTTCGGGAGACACGCAGACATGACCGAGACGACTCTCCGGTCAATAACCAATAGTGGGATCTGGATACCCATGTTGGTTCCCACGTGTTCCTCGATGATCTCATCAGATGAACCACTGTGTCAAGGATTCACTCAATCCTGTATGTTATTCCCTTTGTCTATCGGTACGGTACTTGCCCGAGATCCGATCGTCGGTATGCCCGGTACCTTGTTCAATCTCGTCATGGCAAGTCTCTTTACTCGATCCATAATCTATCATCCCGTGACTAACTCCTTAGTCACTTTGAGCTCATTATGATGATGTCTTACCGAGAGGGCCCAGAGGTACCTCTCCGTCATACGGAGTGACAATATCCCAGTCTCGGTTCGTACCAACTCAACAGACACTTTCGGAGATACCCGTTGCTTACCTTTATAGCCACCCAGTTACGTTGTGACGTTTGGCACACCCAAAGTATTCCTACGGTATCCGGGAGTTGCACAACCTCATGGTCTAAGGAATAAATACTTGACACTAGAAAAGCTTATGCATTACGAACTATATGATCTTGTGCTAGGCTTAGGATTGGGTCTTGTCCATCACATCATTCTCCTAATGATGTGATCTCGTTATCAATGACATCCTATGTCCATGGTTAGGAAACCGTGACCATCTATTGATCAACGAGCTAGTAACTAGAGGCTTACCAGGGACACATTGTGGTCTATGTATTCACACATGTATCGTTGTTTCCGTACAATACAATTCAAGCATGAATAACAGACAATTATCATGAACAAGGAAATATAATAATCCTTTTATTATTGCCTCTAGGGCATATTTCCAACAAGAGTTTCGTCAGCACAACGGCATGGTGACGGTGATGATGAAGTTACCGACGCGTGACTTCGCCCAAGCACTGCAACGATATGACCGAGGTGTGTAACTATGGAGGGGGCACCACACACGGCTAAAACATTGGTTTATCTGTCTTTGGGGTGCCCCCTGGCCACGCATATAAAGGAGGGAGGGAGAGAGGTCGGTCCCCTAGGGCGCGCCAAGTGTAGGGAGTCCTACTAGAACTTCCAAGTCCTAGTAGGAATCCATTTCCCCCTTTTTCGGTAGGAGTGAAGGAAAGAGGGAAAGAGAGAGGGAGAAGGAAAAGGCAAGGGGGGCGCCGCCCCTTCCCCTAGTCCAATTCGGACCCACGGGGCGCCACCTTTCCTTTGGCCTGCCTCCTCTATTCCCGTATGGCCCAATAAGGCCCATTACTTCTCCCGGTAAATTCATGTAACTCCCCGGTACTCCGAAAAATACCCGAATCACTCGGAACCTTTCCGATGTCTGAATATAGCCTTACAATATATGAATCTTTACCTCTCGACCATTTAGAGACTCCTCGTCATGTCCGTGATCTCATCCGGGACTCCGAACAAACTTCGGTCATCAAATCACATAACTCATAATACAAATCGTCATCGAACGTTAAGCGTGCGGACCCTACTGGTTTGAGAACTATGTATACATGACCGAGACACATCTCCGGTCAATAACCAATAGTGGAACGTAGATACTCATATTGGCTCCTACATATTCTACGAAGATCTTTATCGGTCAAACCGCATAACAACATACTGCATTCCCTTTGTCATCGGTATGTTAATTTCCCGAGATTCGATCGTCGGTATCATCATACCTAGTTCAATATCGTTACGGGCAAGTCTCTTTACTCGTTTTGTAATGCATCATCTTGTGACTAACTCATTAGTCTTTTTTTTTGCAAGGCTTATTATGATGTGTATTACCGAGAGGGCCCAGAGATACCTCTTTGACACTCGGAGTGACAAATCCTAATCTCGATTCATGCCAACTCAACAAACACCTTCGAAGACACCTGTAAAGCATCTTTATAATCACCCAGTTACGTTGTGACGTTTGATAGCACACAAAGTGTTCCTCCGGTATTTGGGAGTTGCATAATCTCATAGTCAGAGGAATATGTATAAGGCATGAAGAAAGCAACAACATTAAAACTAAACAATCATTATGCTAAGCTAACGGATGGGTCTTGTCCATCCCATCATTCTCCTAATGATGTGATCCCGTTCATCAAATGGCAACACATGTCTATGGTTAGGAAACCCAACCATCTTTGATTAATGAGCTAGTCTAGTAGAGGCATACTAGGGACACTATGTTTTGTCTATGTATTCACACTTCCGGTTAATACAATTCTAGTATGAATAAAAGACATTTATCATGATATAAGGAAATATAAAATAACAACTTTATTATTGCCTCTAGGGCATATTCCCTTCAAAAGAGCCTCCTCAAAGTTGGTTTAGCCCGTAAGTAAGAGTCCTTCTCGGACTTCCAGGACCAAACGCCATAGTCCTCGGCGTCCGGCCCAGATGCTATGGGCCGAGGGGTCCATGGCGTCTGGTACCGACCTCCGCAAAACTTCCTTTTGCACGACCTAAGGTCCCGTGGGCCTTACCCCTTGGCCCAACCATATCATCCAATATATCGATTTTTACCTTCGGACCATTTCGGAGCTCCTCGTCATGTCCGTGATCTCATCCGGGACTCATAACAATATTCGGTCACCAACATACATAACTCATATAATACTATATCGTCAACGAACGTTAAGCGTGCGGACCCTACGGGTTCGAGAATGATATAGACATGACCGAGACGCTTCTCCAGTCAAAACCAATAGCGGGATCTGGATGCCCATATTGGTTCCTACATATTCTACAAAGATCTTTATCGGTCGAACCTTTATAACACCATACGTAGTTCCTTTTTTCCGTCGGTATGTTACTTGCCCGAGATTCGATCGTCGGTATCTCCATACCTAGTTCAATCTCGTCATTGGCAAGTCTATTTACTCGTTCCATAATACTCCTTAGTCACTTTTCTTGCAAACTTCTTGTGATGATGTATTACCGAGAGGACCCGAGGATACCTCTTCGTTACACGGAGTGACAAATCACAGTCTCGATCCATGCCAACCCAATGGACACCTTTGGAGATAACTGTAGAGCATATTTATGAACACCCAATTACGTTGTGATGTTTGATAGCACACAAGGTATTCCTCTGGTATCCGGGAGTTTCATGAGCTCATGGTTGAAGAAACATGTATTTGACATTAAGAAAGCAGTAGCAATAAACTGAACATTCATATGCTATGCTAACGGATGAGTCTTGCCCATCACATCATTCTCCTAATGATGTGATCCTGTTATCAAATGAAAACTCATGTCTATGGTTAGGAAACCTTAACAACCTTTGATCAATGAGTTAGTCTACTAGAGGCTCACTAGGGACACGGTATTTGTTTATGTATCCACACATGTATTTAAATTTCTGGTCAATACAATTCTAGCATGAATAATGCACATTTATCATGAATAAAGAAATATAAAATAATAACAACTTTATTATTGCCTCTAGGGCAAATTTCCATTAGTTTCTCACTTGCACTAAGTCAATAATTTAGATTACATAGTAATGAATCTAACTAAAATGCCAGTCCGATTCTTTTCGAAATATCGAAGGCAAAACATATTGTTTAATTAAAAAGCGAATGCTAACTGAAACCTGAACACTTTTCAAAATAGTGAACAAACTATTAAAAAATCAAAATATTTTTTAGAATACGAACATTTTTCTAAAATCAAACAATTTTTGTGGACAATAACTTATTTTAAAATAATGATTTTTTTAAACGTGGCCTTTTTGTAATATAGAAAACAATTCAGCGTGCAAATATTCTTTTCAAAACAAAGACATTTTGTGGAATTCTATAATAAAATTTAGAAGCACGAACAATTTTTGAAATGCGAACATTATTTGAAAACCCAGAACAAAATTGGAAACCACGAACAAAATATTTGCAAAAAAAATTTGAAACTATCGAACAAAATTTGAAAACACGAAGAATTTTCTAAAATTAAGAACATTTTTTTAAAAGCGAACATATTTTGTAATCTAGTAATGAATTGAGAATGCGAACATTACTTTTGAAACAAGAACATTTTCTAAAACTCCAAAAAAATTGGTAACACAAACTTTTTTTAAACGCGAATAGTTTTTCGATATGCAGAATTGTTTTTGAAAACACGAACAGAAATTTGCCAAAAAAAGTGACTACATAGATTGAAAAATTAACACATTTTGAAAAATGGTAAACTGTAGAAGGTTCCCAAAATTTGTTGACAAACGAACTTGAAAATAATTTAAAAGAAGTAAAAAAAAGTAATAGAAAATGTAACCGAAAAAAATCCGTTCAAGAACCATTTGAATGTTCTCAAAACCAGAAGAAAACAGCTGGGAAACTATAGAAGGTTCCCAAAACCGGAAACGCTACCACATGTTAACGGGCCGGCCAATGTCACCGCTCGATCACTCCTCGCGTGCGAAAGATCCACAGTTTGACGCATAATGCGTCAAATATGATATTCCCCGTGAATCGCTATCAGCAAGACATAGTCACGCCCTAAAATAGGGAGCAACAAACGAAGGAGTACTTCTCTGGGAACCCCGTAAGGGTCACCTGAGGTAGGCCAAGAGAGCGCCACTTGCGCTCTCAACGCCGTCATGTGTCGCGCTCCGGGCACTCCCTTTGATTTTTTCGCACTCGTTTTCGGTTTATTATATGGATATTTTTGGGAGAGGGGGCGCCTTTTTGTTTTCCATCGGTGTTTCTATGCTTTTGGACAAAACAAATATTCAGAACAAAATAATTGCGCTAAAAATGTGTTTTCTTTTTCCTTCAGCGAGAGGCACAGATTTGCTTCCGTGTGAGGAACAGCCGTGCCTCTTGAAAACGGGAAAACGCAGTTTTTTTCCTCCACGAGAGGCACGGGTTTGCTTCCGCGAGAGGCACGAGCTTGCTTCCATAAAAGGCATGGTCGTGCCTATCACAAACGAAAAAACGCGTCTTTTCTTTTGTGAGATGCACGGATTTACTTTTCGTGGGGGCATGAATTTGCTTCCGCAAGAGGCACGGCCGTGCCTGTCAGAATGGGGAAAACATTTTTCTCCTTCCACGAGAGGCACGGGTTTGCTTCTGTAACAGGCGCGGTTGTGTCTCTTGGAAACGAAAAAAATATTTTTTTTCTTTTTCTTTTTCATTCCCACAGAGGCACGGATTTGCTCCCGTGAGAGCCACGGGTTTGTTTCCGTAAAAGGCACGGTCGTGCCTCTCAGAAACGAAAAAGAAACGTGTTTTTTTCTTTGTTGAGAGGCACGGACATTCCTCTCGGAAATGGAAAAATCGTGAGTTTGTTTTTCTTCCAGAGAGGCACGGTTTACTTCTCGTGAATGTACGAATTTGCTTCCGCGAGAGGCATAGTTGTGCCTCTTTCTGAAAAGACAAAAACATGCTCCCGGATCTGTTTTTCGTCCGGTTTTTCTCGTGCCAAAAAATCATCAAAACCTTTTGACATAGGATCTAGTTTTGAAGGTCTCGACACAAAGAATCCAAAGATAACAAGTCATGATTTGAACGCACGATTTAAGAGATAAAATATTTTGAATAAACGGATCTATAAAAAAGGGAAATAATCTCCGGTTGCGATATGTGATGCACATGCAGTGCACCACTCGTTGCAACCTGAGAAGATGTGAGTGACTTTTTCACAAAAATTGGTCCTTAATTACTAATTTCGCCCAGAATAACCGCCAACTCGTACTGGGAGCGTGGAAGCAACTGTAACGGGCCGGCCGTTTAGATGCACATTGGTTTCATTGTATTGTGAGTCCACCCATTTTTCTATCATTTAATCTAGTTCCTCTTGTTTGTTTTACTAGCATTCTTCATTTATTGTCTTTTTTTTATCATTTAATCTAGTTCCTCTTGTTTGTTTTATCATTTAATCTAGTTCCTCTTGTTTGTTTTACTAGCATTCTTCATTCATTGTATTTGTGTTTTTTTAAATGTTGAGGAATATCAACACATGTTCGTGTTACAAATACTGTTCAGAATTTCAAGAAATGTTTCCGTTTCAAGTTCCTGTATTTAAAAAAGGTTCATGGTTTAAAAGTACATGCAAGTGTGTCAATATGTTTTTACTTTTTTTTAAGATCGCTTAGAATTTCAAAAAAGATCATGTTTTATAAAAATTCAAAAATATAAAAAAAATCAAAAAATGTTTATGTTTTCCGTAAATAATACCAATTGTGAAAATTGTTCGGAATTAAAGAAAATGTTTGTTTTTTCTAGGGATTATTCAGAAAACTCAAAAATATTATGATTTTATGGAAATATTGCATTTTATAAAACTTGCTTGCCTATCAAAAAATGTTAGTTATTTTACTAAACAAAATGTTCGCTACAGTAACCCAGCCGCTCCGGTCATGTGATTGATACACTGCCTGGGTTACTATAGTGATTACTTTCTAGGCGGTCATTATAGTTTTTTGTTGGGTCGGACCAGGTAGCAACGTTATTTTCGCCTGGGCGACATTATGCCACGCACAGAGCGTTCAGTAGGAGCTCCCGATGTGAACAAGCAGAACGGTAAAATCACTAATTTAGGGGTACCCATGGAAAAGTCACTCCCATTTTATTTTGGTGCTGACAAGTGGTGCACTGCATGTGCGCCACTTGTCACAAGTTAGGTGTTTTCCTTGTCAAACATTTATTTCTTAAAAATGTTTTATCTTTTGAATTCCGTCCAAAACACAATCTTTTTTCATAGTTCAATTTTTTGCATCGAGATCTTCAGAACTAGATCCATTGTTAATAGGTTTCGTTAACTTTCTTTTCACGAAAAAATCAAAAAAATAGAGACCAAAAAACAATTAAAAACCAAACCGGAAAAGGGACCAGAAACCAGGGGGAAAAGATACCCAAAATCACGTATGTGCTTTTTTTCCTTTATTTGTTTGGAAGTATAGTTGTGCTTTTCGGGGAGCACAAGTTGTACTTTTCCTTTTCGGAGTAGATTGTGCTTTTGTATTTTTCGAGAAGCACAACTATATTTTTCTGGGAAGCACAGATGTATTTTTCACTTTTTGAAAACCTAGAGGCGCTTCCTGTGGAAAAACATCGCTTCCCAAAAAATTAAGGAAAATATGCTAAGACCTAGGAAAAACAAAGCAAAAGTTGAAAGGCCACAAAAAACACAAAGACAAAGATGAAATCCAAAAACACATGCAAAATACAATAAAACCGAAGTCCCACGGGTTCGCCAAATGCGTGCCAAATGGCGACTGGTAGGCGCACCGCACGACGTGCCACTGCTCCCCGGGAACCAATGACGAGACCTCCTATGTGCCGCATTTTGCAGCCAATAGGTCGCGCGACGCACAGGGGTTGTGCCACTGGGCCGGCCCATTCGCTGTCCATCAAGAAATGAAAAATTCGCCCAAAAAGAGCATGCTATAGCGTGGATTCGAACCAACGACCTTCAATAGTTGCACGGGATGCTCTAGCCACTGCGCCAGGCTAGCGTGATAGAATAGCAGCGGGAGTTTAAATAAACTGTCGCTGCGGCGAAAAATAAAAAGCAATTCAGCCAATTTCATAAATTAAAACCAATTCAGAAAATTACAAATTTTCAAAACTGCAGTATTTTTGGAATATGTGAACAATTTTCGGAAACAGGAACAATTTTTTGAATTAGTGACAAAAATTAAACATGTGGATAATTTTTTCTATTTGTGAACAAATATTGAAACATGAACACTTTTTGAATATGTGAACAAATTTTGAATTTCCACAAATTTTCCGCAAACAGGAACATTTTTGGAATTTTGAGCAGTTTTTTAAAGCACGAACGATTTTTGAATCTTGAGAACAAATTTGGAAGCGTGAACTTTTTTTGAAGCACGCACATTTTTTTGAATCTTGAGAACAAATTTGGGAACAATTTTGAACAATCCTGAACAAATTTGGATTCACAAACAATTTTTTAAAGCACGGACATTTTTTGAATCTAGAGAACAAATTTTGAAATGGAGAACAATTTAGAAATATTTCCGAACAAATTTGGAAGCGTGAACATTTTTTGAATATGTGGATACAAAATTGAAATCCGGTACATTTTCTGAATTTCAAAAGTTTTAAACTTTTTTGTGTAATGAGAACAATTTTTGAATTTAAAGAACATTTTTAGGAAACACGAACAAAATTTAATTTTTTAGATTTTTTTGAAAAAAATAAAAATATGTAAAAAAGAAAATCCTAAACATTTTGTAATAATGCGAACATGTTATGATTTTTTTCTGAAAACGAAAAAAAGAAAAGAAAAAGAAAAAGAAAAGTGGAAAACCAATAAAAGGAAAAAAACCGGTTCATGGAACCTTCTAGAAAGTTCGCAAATCCGGAGTGGGGCAGTTCCTAAGTTATAGACGTAAGTGGGCCAGCGCAAAGCATCGCTCGGTCTCTCGCCCCCTGTGCGAAGCGCCGGCAGTTTGCCGCAATGAGCGGCCAATAGGATTTTCCACCAATGGCATCTGCCATAGAATATGCGTGGGTTTCCAAACTAGCCCTGGTCATTTTGACCCATGTACATGGGCTGGGCTGAATGAACCTTAAATTTAAGAAGTTGGAAAAGGACATACTTATACTTCTTCTATGAGCCAAATCTCGAGAAACAAAGAAAGCCCAAAGAGTTGGGAACGATTTGCATGACCATGAGCTGCCGATCCACAAGACCAAAATGCCTATAAAACCAAAAACAAAAAACAAGACCAAAATGCCTCATCGTTGGTGTCGACCATGTCGGCCACAACATTTGTGGTGTACTCCCTCCGTGAAGAAATATAAGAGCGTTTAGATCACTACTTAGTGATGTAAATGCTTTTATATTTCTTTATGGAGGGAGTATCTTGCAGGGTAATGCTCTACGCCGATCAACCCACCCAAGCCTCGCGCCGATCGCCGCACGTTCGCTGGATTCGTTCATCTATAACTATTGGATTTGTATCCTCTTGTCCATCGCTTCGTCCTCACATAGTCTCAAATCAGAGAGAGAGAGAGAGGTGCTAACCAGCCACGGTTCTACAACGTACGTCCGCCACCCCTTGTTAAAAAGAACATCTACCTCATTCACTCTGTCACTACTCGCTCGTCGTGCACATCCCGTGACTCGCAACGTTGACGAGGCTGTTGTAGCATCATAGATGGTCGCTTGTAACATCCCCAAAGATGTCGCTCACAGCCCTTTCGGCGTCGCCGCACGTGTCCACCAGCTACCAACACTGTCGCGACCTCTCGTAGCACTAGGATCGCGCCTCGCAACACCTACATCATCGATTGCAACACATTTGTATCGTCGGCAACTCTGTTGGGCATGGCCGGTGGCTGTATGGGAAAAGTCGGCCCCTGGCGCAGCATAACTGTTGTCGGTCCCGCACCACCAATCACAGATCCCAGCAAAAAACTAGTCACTGGTCCAGTAAAAGTCACCATTGCTGCTAGCAAAATCCGCCGTCGGTCGCAACACCACCAAATTGCCAGTGCGAGCAAAAAGTCATTGTCGTATCGACGCTTTGCCGGTTGTAGCATGTCGCCTCACCGATTCCATCATCCTGTGCCGCTGGATCACAGCTTCGGCTCGTTCTGGTCGCATCACGCCCTGCAACCGGTTCATGTATCCTGCGTCGTCGATGATTTGTTTTTCTTAGCCTACCATGTTAATCATGCCTATATTTATATATAATTTTTGAACTCACAAAGGAAAATTATATTTCTTTTGCATGATCTAGATAAACATTTTTTATGTTTTTTCTAGTCTGCCATGATGATTCCTTTTGCTTAGTAATTTACATGCTAAATTTATTCTATTTCCGTAACATCACACATTTATTTGATTTTACCATTGTAAATTTATAAATTATAGGATGATGGTTTTATAAAGTATAGCATGGCATTTTTTTATAATTAGAGCATGGCAATTGTAAATTTATGTTTCTTTGCCTTTTCTCGATAAGAAAATATTGTTTAATAATATCAAGGCATTTAAAAAGGACGCCGATAACCGCTGCACGTCATGGCTGGGAACCCCCCCTACTGAACGATTCATTCGATACGAGGGATCGATCAGCCCGAACGCTTTCGTTTGGCGGGGAAAACACACACCCTCAACGCACTCGTACATCGCTCCCTTACAGGCCCTGTAAAAACGAGAAAAGGTCCAGCATCAGAAAGTAAGTCCTATTTTTTTTCCTATGACTAATAAAGGTCAAATTTGTGTTGTGCTACCAGAAAAATGCCATCATCTATATATACGAGAAAAATTACATGTAAAAAGTAATTTTCTTTTGTGTAATTTGCAATGACAATCTGTGCATACATGGTGGTGAGAGGAAATGTTGACTAAAATTTGTAAGGTATATGGATTAAAATTTGCCATGATATTATTATTAAAATTCCCATGAATGTGAAACAACACTGAAAAATGATCAAAAGATGGCATGGCAAATGCGTATTCGAATTTGCCATGGGATTTTACCAAAAGTTGCAATCTTTTGCGTAATAAATATGTCATGCGTGTGAAACAACAAAAAGATGAATTGTCAAAGTTGCCATCGCTAAGACATCTTAAGTTGTAAAAAATGTCTAGCATGGCTAATTTGCTGTGGAAATTTTATGGAATTTTTTGATGGCTAATTCAAATATGCACGAAGGAGTTTGGCCTGCATGAGTCGTTCGGTTGATGCTCTCCCCGACCGAACGTGTGGCACGTTCGTTTGAAGTGTCTTTGTACCATGGCAAAATGCATATTTAAAATTGTCATGTTATTTTTATCAAAAATGCCATGCTTATGTGTAATTCTTTTTTTCCATGATTGTGAAATAATACAAAAAAATATGATCAAAAGCCGTGTATGTGAAACAACACGAAAAGAAGATCAGAAATTGCCATGGCAAATGCATATCCTAATTTGCCATGCAAATGCATTTCAAATTTGCCATGGGAATTTTTATCAATTCTGTCATGCTTATATAAAATAATTTGCCACAAATATGAAAAAATGATCAAGAAAAATTGCCATGGCAAATGTATGTTTAAATTTTCCATACTATTTTACCCAGAAATGCCATGTTTTACATATTAAAAATGGCGTGCTTGTGAGACAGCACAAAAAAAAATGAAAATGTCAAAGTTGCCATGGCAACACATCTTAAGTTGTAAAAACTGTCTAGCATAGCTAATATGCCATGATACAAGAATCATGTTTTAAATTTGCGTGTGGGAAAAACATGTACAACTTGTTATGGCAGCACACCTTAAAGTTGCCAGGGCAAGTGCAGCACACCTGAAGTTGTCATGTGGTTAACATAGTAAAAGTTGCCCTAGCAAAATCATTTGTTAAACTGACGGTTGAAAAACAATCAAAACTTGCAATGGCAAAACACATCTTAATTTGCCATGGCAGAAACACGTCTTAAAGTCGCCATGGCAAAAGACATTGTATGAATTTGCCATCAGGAAACCACTAATTTTACATACATTGTAAGATTTTTCCATGGTAAATGTTATAAACATGACCTTTTTCCATGGCAAAATTTTAAAAATCGGTTACAGGAACAAATTTTAGACTTGCCATGTGATCAAAATATACAAATGGACATGCTATGTACAGAGCATTGGCCATGCTTCATGCAAAGGAATTGCCATCCCCTATAGGAAAATGTGTGGGTTTGCCCACCCCACCCCCACTCCCTTATCAAAATAATAATAATTTCGTAGACAATGAATTTTCCATGGCTATTGAACTACATGTTACCATAGGTATGAAAAAGAAATTTTTCATGGATATGAAATCCAGGCATGGCTGAGCTATGCAGTATTGACATGTCCCGGAAATTATACATCAGCATGGCAAAAAAAATTGATCCCTTCATCCCATAAAGTACTACTTCCTGCTATTTGATACTGAATTCAACACAACGACTATCGGTGGTTGGATGGTTAGGAGGACAGTGGTATTCCTAGCCCACCAGGGTTCAAATCATGGTGCTCGCATTTATTCTGAATTTATTTTTAGGATTTTTGGCAATACACTTTTAGTGAGAGGAGACGTTCTGTCGACTACGAGGGGCCTACGGTGACTGCATAGTGACTGCATAAAATCTTCATAGGGGAGAGTATATGCACGTGTATATGAGCGCTTGCGTCTATACTGTGTCCAGAAAAAAAACTATTATAAAAAAAGACTATGGGCAGCCGAATCAAACCACGACACACAAAATGGATGGCCAAGGATTTGACAGGCACTACACATCTGGGCATCGATCTGAGGAGGGGGTGATGGAGGGTAACACACAACTCACCTTGGGGTGATGATGACGAGCTTGGAGGAGAAGCATGACGACGACGTTAGCGAGGTGGAAGCATCGATGGCGTGGCGTGCAATGCCTCCACCACACCGGCACGCCCCCGCCGCGTGACAAACCGATTTGGTCCGGTGGAGCTCTTCTCCGCAACGGCTCGCCTCGGCTCCGCGGAGCCAACCACGGGAACGGTGTTGACCGCCCAAATCGCGTGCGTAGCACAGGCGCCGTCGGACTGCCCATTCCCATGCGCGATGGCCTCCTCATCCGGATCCGGCTTGCATGCTCCTTCCCCATGCTCTCATCCGTGCTCCCATTTCATCCTACGGCTATCTTTTTCCTTTCTAATCTAAGCATCTCCCCCTGATTTTAAGGGGTGGACCGGATCTTATTTTGTTCCATAGCCACGTACGCTGGAGTACGGATGGGCGCACGCACGGGGAGCAGGCAAGTCTCGTCCTCCTCATCCTCGTCGGAGTCGAACCTCGTCTCCAAAAATGCTCGCCACACCATCCTTCCGCTCTATGAGCTCGTCGTTGCATCCCCGCCATGGTTGTTGTCGATCAGATCCGCCCAACGCCTTCTTCTCACCCCCCCTCGCGATGACAAAATGGATCGTCACCGCCGCGCATGGAGACGAAGGGGAGCGTCGTTGGTCGCCGCGAGCAGTCTTTGCGCGCCGTTGTTACCCCGTCATGGCAATCGGCTAACGGATCTGTTGTCTGCCTGCCACTCCTCCCTTCGCACGGTGATACGTCTCCGTCGTATATATAATTTTATTGTTTCATGCCAATATTCTACAACTTCCACATACTTTTGGCTGTATTTTATATTATTTTTTAGGACTAACATATCGATCTAGTGAGAGTTCTTGTTTCTTGCAGTTTTTTGTATCGTAGAATATTCATATCAAACAAAGTCCAAATGCGATAAAAGTTTGTGAAGATTTATTTTGGAATATATGTGATTCATGGGAAAAAGATTTAACACGAGACGATGCTCGAGGGGCCCACAAGCTCATACGGCGTACCCCTACCCTAGGCACGCCAGGTAGGCTTGTGGAACCCCTACAAGTCGGTTGGAGGTGTCCTTCGACCGCAAGAAAGATAATATCCGAATAAAAATCCCCTCAAAATTTCATCCCAATCAGAGTTACATCTCTGGAAATTTAAAAAACCGTTTTCGGCTAGAAAACACGTACATGAAACAGAAGAGAACAGAGAGAGAGAGCGAGAGAAAAAGAGAGAGATCCAATCTCGGAGGGGCTCCTGCCCTCCGGGAGCCATGGCAGCCATGGACTAGAGGTGAAACTACCCTCCAATCTAGGGACGAGACCAAGGAAGAAGAAGAAGGAGGGGGGCTCTCTCCCCACTCACCCGGTGGCGCCGGAACGCCTTCAGGGCAACCATCATGACGACGATCTACACCAACAACTTCGTCGCCGTCAACACCAACTCCCCCTCTATGTAGTGGTGTAACACATCTTCTCCCCGCTGTAATTTCTACTTAAACATGGTGCTTAATGCTATTATTATTAACCGATGATATGTGGCTATCCTATGATGTTTGAGTAGATTCGTTTTATCCTATGGGTTGATTGATGATCATGATTGGTTTCAATTGTCTATTTTATTTTGGTGCTGTCATTGGTGCCCTCTTTGTCGCACAAAATTGCAGGATTACCACTATTGGGTGTTGTAATACTTGCAAGATTCGCTTATAGTGGGTGGCGTGAGTGACGGAAACACATACCCGAGTAAGGGGGTTGTTGAGCATGGGAGTAAAAGAGGACTTGTTACTTAATGCTATGGTTGTGTTTTACCTTAAAGATCTTTAGTAGCTGCGGATGCTTGCTAGAGTTCTAATCATAAGTGCATATGATCCAAGTACGGAAAGCATGTTAGCTCATGCCTCTCCCTCATATAAAATTGCAATAATTGTTACCGATCTAGTTATCGATTACCTCGGGACAAATCCTTCTCTTGTGCTACAAAAAGCTCTCTACTAAAATAATAAATTTTATTATCCTGCAAATTACTCCTAGTTTTATTTCCGCTAAGTACTTCTAATTTTATTTTTGCAAACCAATTCAATTACACCTACACAGTAGTTTTTATTCTTGTTCTAGGTAAAACGAACGTTAAATGTGCGTAGAGTTGTATCGGTGGTCGATAAAACTTGAAGAGAATACGAATTCTCACTTTAGCTCCTCGTTAGGTTCGACACTTTTACTTATCGAAAAAGGCTACAATTGATCCCCTATACTTGTGGGCTATCACACGACGAAACGGGGGATCGCGGCTGGCACCGTCAAAGTTGTGTATCAACTCCTCTTCCTCTGGCATGCAATGAAGTGGGGGGCGTCTGTTGGGGAAGGATGCATGGAAAACAAAAAAATCTACGCACACGCAAGATCTATCCATGGAGATGCATAGCTTCGAGAGGGGGAGAGCATCTTCGTACCCTTGAAGATCGCTAAGCGGAAGCGTTTATCAATGTGGTTGATGTAGTCGTACACCTTCGCGATCTGTCCCGATCAAGTAACAAACGTACGCGACCTCTGTGTTCAGCACACGTTCAGCTCGATGACGTCCTCGCCTTCTTGATCCAGCAAGAGGTGCAAAGTAGTAGATCAGTTCCGGTAACACGATAGCATGGTGGCGGTGGTGGTGAAGAACAATCTCCGCACGGCTTCGCCAAGCACAATGGAAACTATGACGGAGGATAAACTAGAGGGAACGGGGTTGCCGGCACACGGCTTGGTGAATCTTGGTGTTACCCTCTATTTATATGTTGAGCAGTGGGGTCGTATCTTGGAGAAAAAGCCTCCTCAAAGTTGGTTTAGCCTACAAGGAAGAGTCCTTCTCGGACTTCCAGGACTAGACGCCACAGTCCTCGGCGTCTGGACCAGACGCCATGGACCTCGGCGTCTCCTTGGCGTCTGGTACCGACCTCTGCAAAACTTCCTTTTGCACGACCTAAAGCATCGTGTGCCTTACCCCTTGGCCCAATCATATCACCCAATATATCAATTTTTAGCTCATGAGCTCCTCGTCATATCTATGATCTCATCCAGGACTCCGAACAACATTTGGTCACCAACATACATAACTCATATAACACTATACAGTCAATGAACATTAAGCGTGCGGACCCTACGGGTCCGAGAATCATGTAGACATGACTGAGACGCTTCTTCGGTCAATAACCAATAGCGGGACATGGTGTCGGTGTACTAAGGTAGGGGGACCCAGTACCCCAACTTGTGCACGGGCAGTTGCAGCTTCCCGCGGCAAGGTTTACTGCGTGCTCGCCGGAGACCTTCCTGCCTCCTATTAAACCATTCAAAAACAAAGTATACAAGACAGAAGATCGAGACCCCGGCAAGAGGAGCTTGCCGGGAAGGTCGTACCAGGCTCGAGGCTGTTCCGATAACACAAGACCCTGACAAGAGGAGCTTGCCAGGAAGATTATAAGATATTGCCTCGGCGCTATGCGCGCCCCGGCAAGGGGCCCGGGGAGCGGCAAGTTCCCGGGCCCGGCAAGATCAAACCCCCGGCAAGGCGCTTGCCGGGGAGGCTACGCTGTGTGCCCGCGCTCCAGCTCATCGGTCCACGCGTCGCCCTGGAGCCTAACCAGGGACGCGTGGCGGATGGCTGTGCAGCCTGGGGTACACGGTGGCGCACCACGGTGATAAATCCGTCGCCGTGGCGGACGGAGACGCTAAGGCGGGAGCTTTTGGGGTCGACGGCGACGGGCATTAAATGCCCTTGTCCCCCACTGTTAAAGTAGGTATAGACCACTGTTCTGTACTGTAGCTCCACTGTTCCCGCACTATTACAACTACCACCTCTTTTACTCTTTTACCCCTTTCTCCTACGTTGACACCTGTCGGTGACCCCTTGCACTATAAAAGGAGGCCCATGCACAACGTGGAGGGGGTTCGAAACCTAGATTACTCTCACGCACGGTGTAGCTGCTTCTTCAAGCTCCTGAGCGCTCAACTCAATACACAACCAAGCAGGAGTAGGGTTTTACGCATCCGTGCGGCCCGAACCTGGGTAAAACTGCCCGCGCGTCTGCCTCGATCTGCTCTTCGTGCTCCCTCCGCCCTCGTACCGCACAGACAAGGGGCTCCGGTCCCATAGGTGTTCGTGGCGGACAGTTTCCCCCGACATCTTTGGCGCGCCAGGTAGGGGGCGTCGAGGTTGTGCGAACCTGATCCGGCGTTCGCGCGGGCGCATTCTTCATCAACCTCTCCAGCTTCATCAACAACTTCATCAGCGACAACTCCATGGCCCCGAAGAAGAAGCCTTCGGAGGTCGGAGGCCCGTCTGCGTCTCACCCGCCGCCACCAGAGCCAACGGTGGGCGGGGGAGACGCCGTCGGAAGGGTGGTTGCCGGCGAGGACACTCACGGTGCCACCAGATCCAAGAACAAGACGGACGACCGGACCTCGGTCTCCGTGGACGCGCCGCGTCCATCACAACACACAACGACCCCGCAGCGCCATACCACGGGAGGTGGTATCCGTTTGCTGGGACAAGGCCATACTGGAGGTTCGCGGGATGCCCCGGACCCCCGTCCGGGCACAAGCAAAGCGAAGGCGCCGGCGCGGGACCCCGCTCCTTCTAACGTCGTTAGAAGTCCGAGCGTATCCCGCTCCTCGCACCGCTCGCCCGCGTTCCCCACTACTCCGGCAGAAGCGCTCGCAAGGGCGCAGCTGCTTCTTGATTTTCCTCCGGCGGCCGACAAGGCCGAAGAATGGAGGGCCACAATCCGGAGCCTGATAGACTTCGCCAACAACGACTCCCCGCAGCAGCCGTCGGCCTCACGGCCGCGGCAGGTTGAGAAGACGAAGGCTATCGGCGACAAGACTGCCGGGGGTGCGACAAGCGTACACTCCCCGCCGCAGAAGCAGAAGACACCGCCCCGCCGGAACAACCCCGACGACGGCTCCACAGCCTCGTCGGACCCGCGGGCCCGTCGGGACCAGCGCCAGGTCCTCGACGACCGGCGAGATGAAGACGCTCGGACCATGATCGAGCGCCGCCGAGAAGCTCGGCGACAATCCGACAAGAGAGCTGGGAACACTGTCGACGCACCCGCGCCCGGTGAACCAGGTGACTTGCCGTACGCGGCAGGCTGCCCTGCGTTCACCCGCGAGCTGCGGCGCGTCCAGTGGCCCAGCATGAAGAACTTTAAGCCCGACGTACCGGAGAAGTACGACGGCAAGACGCACCCCTCGGAGTTTCTCAGCGTCTACACTATCGCAGTGCAAGCTGCCGGGGGGCGCGACGAGAAGATCCTAGCCAACTACTTCCCGCTCGTGCTGAAACCGAACGTCCGTTCGTGGCTCATGCACTTGCCGGAAGGCTCTATCTCTTCTTGGGCCGACCTCTGCCATCAGTTTGTTGGCGCCTTCACCGGCGGCCACAAACCCCACGGCCAGGAGAGCGATCTCCACATTTTGGCCCAGAAGGAAGGCGAACCCCTGCGCAAGTATATCCAACGCTTCAGCCGGGTACAGCACAACATCCCAGACGTTCACCCTGCCGCGGTTATCAGCGCGTTCCATCAGAACGTGCGTAACCGCCGCATGCGTGAGGAGATGGCGATGACCAAGATCAGAGACGTCAGCGAGCTCTACGCTCTTGCCGACAAGTGCGCCCGTGCAGAAGAGGGGAGGAAACTCCCCGGGGAGGATGCTGGCGCAGGGGGAAGCGACAGCGACGACACCGCCCCGGCAAAGAAGAGCCGGCGGCGGAACAACAGGAAGAAGGGCAAGAAGGAAGTGCTTGCCGTCGAGAAGTCCGGCAAGGAGGCCCCCGCCAAGCAAGCGCAGGCTGGCGGCTCCGGCAAGGAGCCTGCCCCTGCGGCGGCGGCCGACAAGCCGGGTAGCTCCGACAAGCAATACTGTAAGATTCACCGCACCAAGGGTCACGACCTCTCCAACTGCAAGCGCGTCGAGTACCTCGTCGAGCAGCAAAAAGCTAAGTACGAGAGGCGCGACAAGGAGAAGGCCCAAGGTGGCGGGGAAGAGCCCAGCAAGAAGCGGCCATTCAATGGCCGGGGAGGACGCCGCGGCAAGGCCAAGCAGCGGCAAGGAGATCGACCTCCCCGGGGCCGCGACAACGACGAAGACGACGATGAAGACATGGAGGACGACGAGAACAGCGAGCAGGAGTTCCAGAAGGCCACGGAGGTCCTGTGCGTCGACGGTGGCGCCTCCCTGCACACCTCCCACCGCCAGCTGAAACAGTGGGTGCGTGAGGTGAATGCAGCGGAGCCGCCCGTGGAGTCGCGCAGGCTCCTCAAATGGTCCAGCACGCCCATCGTTTTTGACCTTGAGGATCACCCTGACCGTACCACGGCGGTCGGGTGCTTGCCGATGCTGGTTTCCCCCACCATCCGCAACCTCAAGGTCACCAAAATGTTGGTTGACGGCGGGGCCGGGCTGAACTTGATCTCCTCTGCTGTGATCAAGAAACTCCAGATTCAAGACGGCGAGCTCGAAGAGACCGGTTCGTTCCAAGGAATCAACCCGGGAAGGAGCAAGCCCAAGGGAAAGATTACTCTGCCAGTGACCTTTGGCGGGGAGCTCAACTTCAGGACTGAGCGCATCACCTTTGACGTCGCTGATATTCCGTTGCCCTACAACGGAATACTCGGCCGTCCCGCCCTCGCCAAGTTCATGGCAGCTTCCCACTATGCCTACAATGTGCTGAAGATGCCGGGGCCGATAAGCGTCATCACTGTCCATAGCGACAAGAAAGATGCGCTTATTTGCGCCGACAAGATTTACCGGGATGCGGCAGCTGCAGCCGAGAAGGATACTCTTGCCGCTGAAGCTCCCGGGGGGAAGAAGACGAAGACCAAGTCCGGCAAGTGCTCTGGGACCCACTCCGGCAACCGCACCTCTTCGGAGTGCTGCGCCGCCGTCGAGGACGTTCCATCGAGCTCCACCGGCAAGAGCAAGAAAGGGATGGCTGCTCCACCGGCAACCAAGAAAGTGTCCGCAAAGGAGGATGGCACTGGTGGTACCTTCACCATCAGTGCCACCCTTGACAGCAAATAGGAAAGCGCGCTCGTCGCCTTCCTGCGGGCGAATGTCGATGTGTTTGCTTGGCAACCATCTGACATCCCCGGTGTTCCCAGGAAGGTGATTGAGCACAAGCTTGCTGTCTGTCCTCATGCGCGGCCCATCAAGCAAAAAGTGAGGAAGCAAGCCGTGGAGCGCCAAGAGTTCATCAACGAGGAGATCAAGAAACTAGAGGCAGCAGGCCTAGTTAGAGGTGTGATCCATCCGACGTGGTTGGCAAACCCAGTCGTCGTGCGCAAGGCCAACGGGAAGTGGAGACTGTGTATAGACTTCACCGATGTCAATAAAGCATGTCCCAAGGATCCTTTTCCTTTGCCGCGCATTGACCAGATCGTTGACTCCACCGCCGGATGTGAGCTACTCTGTTTTCTTGATGCATACTCAGGCTATCACCAGATTTTCATGGCCAAGGAAGATGAAGAGAAGACTGCATTTATCACTCCATGTGGCACCTATTGCTTTATCCGCATGCCATTTGGATTGAAGAATGCAGGCTCAACTTTTGCAAGGGTAGTGTACACTGCTTTTGAGCCACAGATCCACAGAAATGTAGAAGCCTACATGGATGACATCGTGGTGAAGAGCAAGAGCAAAGAAACACTGATTCAAGACTTGGAAGAAACGTTTCAGAACCTGCGCAGGATACAGCTCAAGCTGAACCCCGAGAAGTGCGTCTTTGGAGTTCCCTCCGGCAAGCTTCTCGGGTTCTTTGTATCACAGAGGGGGATTGAGGCCAACCCCGACAAGATCAAAGCCATCGAGCAGATAGAAGCCCCGAAGCGCGTCAAGGATGTCAGAAGGCTTGCAGGTTGCGTTGCTGCCCTCAGTAGGTTCATTTCAAAGTCCGCAGAGCGCGCCCTACCTTTCTTCAAAATCTTGAAGAAGGCAGGTCCCATGAAGTGGACTCCGGAAGCGGAGGCGGCGTTGCAGGATTTGAAACGGTACCTGTCCTCCACTCCTACACTTGTCGCACCTAGACCACAGGAAAAGTTGTTGCTATACTTAGCGGCAACCAACCAGGTGGTTAGTGCTGCGTTAGTAGCGGAGAGGGAGTCCGACGAGGAGTCAGCATCACCGGCAAGCGAATCTAGCGACAAGCAGGGGGCTGTCCCGACAAGCTCTGGCCCCGACAAGGAAGGCTCTGCGCAGGAACAAGGAGAGGTGCGGAAGAAGATGGTGCAGCGCCCAGTGTATTTTGTAAGTTCCCTTCTCCAGGGAGCTAGATCAAGGTACTCTGGTGTGCAAAAATTGCTTTTTGGCCTCCTCATGGCCTCGAGGAAGCTGCGCCACTACTTCCAAGCCCATGAGATAACGGTGGTCACTCGTTTTCCGTTGAAGAGGATATTGCACAATCCAGAGGCAACAGGCAGGATCGTCGAGTGGGCACTGGAGCTGTCAAGCTTTGGACTCAAGTTTGAAAGTACTTCAACCATTCAGAGCCGAGCTTTGGCAGAGTTCATTGCTGAGTGGACCCCAACGCCAGAAGAAGAAGTTCAAGAAACGAGTGTACCCGTGCAAGAAGCGACAAGTGAATGGGTAATGTATTTTGACGGTGCCTTCTCGCTGCAAGGCGCCGGTGCCGGCGTGGTACTCATCGCGCCCACCGGAGAGCACCTCAAATATGTTATCCAGATGCACTTTCCCAGGGAGCAAGCGACAAACAACACTGCAGAATATGAAGGCTTGCTTGCCGGCCTCAGGATTGCGGCCGAACTTGGGATCAGAAAGCTGATTGTGCGGGGCGATTCTCAGTTGGTGGTCCGGCAAGTTAACAAGAGCTACCAGAGCCCTTTGATGGAAGCATACGTCGATGAAGTGAGGAAGCTTGAAGAGCACTTTGAAGGTCTGCAGATGGAGCACGTCCCAAGAGCTCAAAATGAGATTGCAGATGGCCTTTCAAAGTGCGCCGCGATGAAGTTACCTGTGGAACCAGGGACCTTTTTACTCAAGCTGACTCAGCCATCAGTTACACCGTCAATTGGGCAGTCCAAGAAGAGAAAGTTGGTCTCCGGCGACTACTTGCCGGCGGATCTTCCTGAACCCGCCGCCAAAGTTCCCAAGATCAACAACAACGCTGAGGAACAGTTTGCTCCTGCGAGCCCTCGGGCTTGTGCAGTTGAAGCAAGTGTTCCCGACAAGCCTCGCCCCGGCGAGCTTGCCGGGGGACCGTCAGCTCCGACAGGACCAGAAGTCTTTGCCGTAGAAGCTGGGGTTCCCGCAGCGGCCCTCGAGCCTTTAGTCCTTGCCGTCGAGCCTCGAGCTCCGGCATGGGCGCAGCAGATCGTCCGTTTTCTGCAAACTGGAGAACTTCCCGACGACCCTCAAGAGATAGAGAAGATAACCAGGCAGTCAAGTATGTATCAGTTTGTGGATAACGAGCTGTACAGAAGAAGACTCAATGGTGTCAGGTTGAAATGCATCTCCAGAGAAGATGGACAGAAGCTGTTGGCAGAAATACACGGAGGCATATGCGGCCACCACATTGGCGCAAGGGCACTTGCCGGGAAAGCTTTCCGGCAAGGGTTCTTTTGGCAAGAAGCCCTCCAAGATGCAACTGCACTAGTAACCAAGTGTGAAGCGTGCCAGTTCCATGCAAAGCAAATTCATCAGCCAGCTCAAGCTCTCCAAACAATCCCTTTGTCATGGCCCTTCTCGGTCTGGGGGCTCGATATCCTCGGCCCTTTCCCTCGCGCTGTCGGGGGCTTTGAGTACTTGTACGTTGCAATCGACAAGTTCACAAAGTGGCCGGAAGTGGAGCCAGTGAGAAAGGTGACAGCACAGTCAGCGGTCAGGTTCTTTAGGTCGATTGTTTGCCGTTTCGGGATCCCTAACAGGATCATCACCGACAACGGAACGCAATTCACTAGTCGCACCTTCATGCAGTATGTCCAAGACCTTGGCGCCAAGGTCTGTTTCGCTTCTGTTGCTCACCCGAGGAGCAACGGCCAAGCGGAGAGGGCAAATGCTGAAGTGCTGCGCGGACTCAAGACAAGGACCTTTGACAGGCTGCGCAAGTGCGGAAAGAATTGGATAGAGGAGCTCCCGGCGGCTCTTTGGTCAATCAGAACGACACCAAATCGAGCCACCGGACAGACACCTTTTGCTCTAGTCTATGGAGCAGAAGCAGTTCTCCCCACGGAACTCGTATACGGATCTCCTCGAGTGCTCGCTTATGATGAGCTCGAGCAAGAGCAACTGCGGCAAGATGACGCATTGCTCCTTGAGGAGGGACGTCTCCAGGCTGCTGTACGAGCTGCTCGATACCAGCAAGCTTTGCGCCGCTACCATAGCCGCAAAGTCAAGGCCAGGAGTCTCGAGGAAGGCGACCTTGTCCTTCGGCGTGTTCAGTCCGCCAAGAATTCCAACAAGTTGACGCCGAAGTGGGAAGGCCCTTATCGGGTGAGACAAGTTACGAGGCCCGGCGCTGTCCGCCTCGAGACCGAAGAAGGCTTACCGGTGAGCAACTCCTGGAACATAGAGCATCTTCGCAAGTTTCACCCCTAAGGCGCGGTTGCCGTGATCCGCTCCGGCAACCACCTTTTGTGCAAGCCTTGCCGCTGTTGCATGTAACCCTTTGTACAAAGCCGGGCGCAGACCCCGTGCATCAGTAAAGATTTCGTGTTTTCGCATCGATTGCCTTTTGCATGCTTCTCTTTGCTATTTGCATGTTTTGTTTGGCATTTGATGCAACAATCAGACATGCGGTAAGCACCATTACGTCGAAAGGCGATATGCTTGTTTCCCTCTCCCTTTTCTTTCCTCTTAAGCAGAAGAAACGTTCCTCGCGCACAAGTTTGCCGGGGGGGAAGGAGGTGGAGGAGGGGCTAAGTGCTGTTCAAGTAAGAAGAGCCTTACCGGAAAGCAAACAACATGAGCAAGCAGCATATGAAAGATAAGTTGTTAAAATTTGACCAGTTCAAATTTTAAATTTTGGTTGTCTTCCTTGAACGATCACACTTTGTATGGAAAACCTGTGCGCAGAGGAACCTACCCGTAGCTTGCCGCACCCTTATCTTGTTTTCGAGTCCACTCAACGATTTAAGTGAGCTGCGACAAGTGTCGCGCCCTTGCCTCGTTTCCGAGTACACTCAGCAAGCTAAGTGCGTTGCGACCTGCTGCGGCAAGGTTGCTTGCCGGCGAGGACCTTGGCCAGCAGGCTGCTCAGAGTCCAGCACTCAGCGCTCGCGGCAAGGGCCCCTTTCCGGCAAGCTCCCCGGGAGCGTAGGGTGAAAAACATACAAAGTCAAAGATTGGAACAAGGAAGATAACATTGCACTGATTGATTGAAATAAAGCAAATATCTTACAAGGATAACTTGTCGCAATGGACTAATGAGTTCGTAACATAATATGCAGCAAAAAAAAAAGAGATAAAGATAAATGGGGCCCTAGTCTACGCGGTCGCCTTCCTTCCTGCCAAGCCTTGCCACCTTGGCGATGATGTGGCCGACCTGCTCCTTCAGGGCCTCTGTGTCTGCATCTGCTGGCAGGGTGCGAAGAACGTTTGTGAGATTAATCCCCGGGTTGCGGTACACGATCTTCGTCAAGACCCGCTCCAGAGTTCCCGCGCAGAGACGGCGCGACTCCTCGGCCAGCTGCGCGGGGATGCGGTTCCGGAGACCTGCGAGAGCTGGAGCGACGCCTCTGAAGAAGAGGCTGAGCTTGGCGCTGTGCGGGAGATCTGGATCCGGTGAGTAGATAAGATGTTCGACCTTCAAAGCAAGCAACTCCTGGTCAATGTTGGACGCAGAAGAAACCAGCTCTTCGGTCCACACCTCGATAGTCTGCCGAAAGAGCTCGGAGGCCTTGTTGACGCTCTCCATCAAGGTTCGCTCCTTGCGGAGCTCGTCCTTCAGCTTGGTCTCCTGGGCCCGGGCAGCATCAAGCGATTCCTTCAGGGTGGTGACCTTCAGCTCCAAGTCTTCAATGGAATCCTTGGCGGCTTTCAGCTCGTCACCCCTCTTGGATAAACTCACCTGGAGCTCTGAGTTGGTGTGAGCATCCTTCTCGCGCTCCAGGATGAGCGCGGCAACCTTCTCGGCGCTCACCTTCATCGCCCTCTCCAGTTGTTCAACCTTGGCGGCGAGCTCTTTCTTGGCGTCCTCCGCGGCAGCCGCGGCGGCCTTCGCCTCCTTCAGCTCCCCGCCAAGGGCAGCCTCGCGAGCGGCAAGGTCTTCTTCATGAGAATCCAGATCCACCTTCCGCTGCGCGAGCTCTCCCTCTCGCCGGGACATCTCCACCCCGGCGAGGCGCTGCTGTTCATCGGCTTCGGCCCTCTCGAGTACCCACTCTTGGTACTCGCCGGCGAGACGCTCTCGCTCCTCCGCCACCTGGCGGAGAGCAGCCTGGTTGGCGGCGCTGAGCTCCGCCGCACGCTTCTCCATCTCCGCCGCGGCCTTGGCGGCAAGAGCCTCCCGGGAAGCGAGCTTTGCTTGCCTGGCCCGATAAAGGGCCAGGAGTTGATGAAGCAACCGCTCCTCCTCGGGCCCCTCACCTCCACCGGGCGCCTGGACTATCTTCAGGCCTGCGGAGGCGAGGACCTCTCCGTCGAACGCCTCGCCCTCCGCAGGAGCCCGCGACGAAGACCCCCACGGCATCTGGATGAAGATGCCATTGGGGGCCTCGAGATAAAACCTTTGCTCCTCGCCGGTGGAGGGACCGGTGGCCGGCGCAGCATCCGATGCTCCCGCCACCTCCGGGTCGGCGGTGCGGCCACCGTCTCCCTCCCCGGCCGCTGCGTCCGCAGCCGGAGCTGTCTCTTGCGCGGCCGGCTCGGCGGCCTCGCCCACCTCCTCGACGACTGGAGCGTCGCCGCCGCCGCCCTGCGCGTCCTCCTCCTCGAGGATAATTACCTCCGTCTCCATAGGCACAGGAGGAGGAAGATCTAGAAAGAAGAAGAAGACAAAGAGATTCAAGACTCAAGCAAATATCCAAAAAAGAGACAAGCCAAGAAGACAAGTTACAAAGGTTACCTTGGCGGGCGTCCTCGGCGGCGGGCTCCCTCGCCGGGGAGCTCGGCCTCGTCGGGGTGGTCGCCCTCGCCGGGGAACTTGGCCTTGGCGGGGTGGCCGCCCTTGCCGGGCTGCCCGTCCTTGGCGGGGTACTCTGCCTTGGCGGAGTACCCGCCCTTGACGGAGCACTCTCCCTTGCCGGAGAGTCCTGCCTTGGCGGGGATGGCGGTGCCTGCAGCTCCTCGGCGGTGGTCTCCGGGCGCTCTTCCCGCTGCGGCTCCTCCTCTGCACGAAACAAGACAAGGGATGTCAAAATATGAAAATAAAGTCAAAAGCCTCAGACGTACCCCGACAAGCAAAAAGAAAGAACCCCAGACTTACGCTGGGGGCTGCGCTGCGGGCTGCGCTGGGGGCTGCTCATCGGAGCAGTGCCAGAGTCCGGCAGGCTCGGCTCCGGCGCGCCCTCTGT
Source organism: Secale cereale (assembly GCA_902687465.1). Taxonomy (NCBI): domain Eukaryota; kingdom Viridiplantae; phylum Streptophyta; class Magnoliopsida; order Poales; family Poaceae; genus Secale; species Secale cereale. The sequence continues at coordinate 499,304,658 of LR738714.1, forward strand.
TGCCGCCGCCGCCGAGTCCTCCGCGACCTCGGCCTCGGGCGCCTTGGCCTTCTTCGCGGCGCGATGGGCCAGGGTCCTGAAACCAGAACAGAAGACAGAGTTAGCATCAACAGAAGCTCAAGACAAAAATTAAGAAGATGAAGAATCTCGGATCCTTACTCCTGGTCCTCCTCGTCGTCCTCGCTCAGGGCGGAGAAATCGTACTCCACCGTGGGCGCGTCGACGCGAGGAGCGGGAGGCGAAGACTCCCTCGCGCGCTTGGTGCTCACCGGGGCTGGGGGCTGCGAAGACCCAGCCCCTGTGGCTGCCGACGCCTGGGGGGCGGGCGGAGCCGCTGCTCCGCTCCGAGAAGACCCCTGCCGGCTTGCTGCCGGCCTGCGGGGCGCCTCCGTCGTGGTCCGCGCCCGGCCCGCCTCTGCTGCGGCTGGTGCGCCGGACGGCCTTGGCGCGGCTTGACTCCCCCGGGGAGCCGCCCGCCGAGGTGGCTGTTGCCGGGGCGCCTGTGCCCTTTCCCCCGTCGCCGCCTTGCGGAGACGCTTTGCCGGGGACCCCTTCGGGCTTGCCGGAGGCGGGGAGCTCTCCGACGAGGAGAGGTCGTCGGCGTATAACTCCGTGGATCCGCCGGAGTCTTCGGCCTCCTCCTCCTCCTCCTCCTCTGCCTCGGCCGGCTCGCTGGGCCCAGCATCCAGCGCTGCGGCCCTCTTCCCCTTGGCGCCTCCGCCCCTCGCGGCGCCTCTGCTTCCTCCGGCGGTTCCCTCCCTTGCCGCGGCCTCCGTCGCGATCCCATGGATCCCGGAGTGTCTCAACGAGGGGACCCCGGTGAGCGCGTCGGGTGGGAGGTTCAGCAATCGGCGGATCTCCGCCTCTTCCGCCTGGGTGGACGCCTCTTCGGCCTCCGCCTCCTCCGGCGAGAACCCGAAGACTCCTGCCGCCGCGGCTGCGGCGGCCTCCTCAGCCCGAGAAGCTATGTAGGCGATTTCCTGCTCGGTGGTGTCCCGCGTATGCAGCTTGAGGTCCTCCTTGTTGCTCGCCACCTCGACGAGGTTGTCGTAGAAGTTGAGGACGTCGATTGGCTTCGGGGCGATCCACGACCGGTCCAAGCCATGCGAGTCGCACATCGGCATCATGGCAAGGATTCGGTCCCTCGCGGCGTTGTTGCAGAGCGGCACCACTTCCCGGGGAGTCCGGAACCACTCGGGGTGCGCCGGGTCGTACTTGAAGAGCTCTCGTACCATCCCGCGCAGCTCCAGAGTGGTGAAGTTAAAATTAAGTCCAGGGCGCAGCCGCATGATGTCTGCCGGGCCGCCGTACAACCAGGCCGGCCTCTTCCGGTCCTGGAGGGGGGCGATGCGCCGGCGGAGGAAATCTGCGCCCACCTCGGCAACTGACAACCGGGCCAGCCGAAGACGGAGGATCCGGACGAGGGCGATGTCGAGCTTGGCGTCGTCGGAGTCTAGTTCGCTCCAATCTCTGCCGCGCGCGATAGGCGTTGTGCGCGGCGCAGTGAAGGCTTGCGGCTGGTCCTCTACAATCCAGCACCACTCAGCTCGCCATTCCTCCCACTTGCCGCGGAGCTCCCCCGGCAAGTACGACCCTTTTTTCCCGAGACGGAAGACCCAAGAAATACATCCGGAGAGAGGGGCGTCGGCCTCGGCTCTAGGGGTGAAAAAGTGTCTAAAGAGGGCTACATTGGGGTGGACTCCTATGAAGTTTTCGCACATATGTGCGAAAACGGCCATGGTGAGGATGGCGTTGGGGGTAAAATCAAGCAGATGGAAGCCATACGTGTTCATGATATCACAGAAGAAGTTCGAAAAAGGAGGGCAGAGGCCACAGTGGAAAAAGGCAGCAAAGAAATAATACCCGCCGGGATAGTTGTCCTTGGCGGCGGCCGGGTATGCTCGGGTGCGGGGATGCGCATCGGTGCGCTTGGACCAGAACAAGTAGTACTTGCTCCAGAGTTCTTGCACGCCGAGCCTCGGCGAGAAGACGACGTTCCGCTTCCGGTAAGCGATGAGCTTGGCTGCTTGCTCGGATTTCTCCTTCTTGGACTTCTCCGCTTTCCCCTTGTCGCTCTTTGGGGCCTTGGCGGATGCGGCGGAAGGAAGGGGACGAAGAGCTAGGCGGCGGCGGAGCTGTGGAGGCGGAGCGCTAGAAGGAATCTTTTTGCAGGAGGAAGACGACGTAATGAGAGCACAGGGAGGGGAACCGCGCCCGCTGCCTCTGCTTTTATGGGGGAGTGGGGGGGCGTTTTCCCCTTTCCATTAAGAGATCGTGGGCACGTCCCATCCCATGGCGCCGCAATCGACGCGTGCCGTTACCGTGGGGTGCGGCGGATATGGAAGTGGATTCGGCGCGCCGCGGGCCGCGGGTGCCCGTGCACTGTTTTGGGCCTGGCCCAACAGCGCTCGGCACCGTGTGTGGCCCAGGCCCGGGGGCTCCTGTCGGTGTACTAAGGTAGGGGGACCCAGTACCCCAACTTGTGCACGGGCAGTTGCAGCTTCCCGCGGCAAGGTTTACTGCGTGCTCGCCGGAGACCTTCCTGCCTCCTATTAAACCATTCAAAAACAAAGTATACAAGACAGAAGATCGAGACCCCGGCAAGAGGAGCTTGCCG
>LR738714.1:499307723-499441961 GCA_902687465.1 Secale cereale
TGTCCGCCTCGAGACCGAAGAAGGCTTACCGGTGAGCAACTCCTGGAACATAGAGCATCTTCGCAAGTTTCACCCCTAAGGCGCGGTTGCCGTGATCCGCTCCGGCAACCACCTTTTGTGCAAGCCTTGCCGCTGTTGCATGTAACCCTTTGTACAAAGCCGGGCGCAGACCCCGTGCATCAGTAAAGATTTCGTGTTTTCGCATCGATTGCCTTTTGCATGCTTCTCTTTGCTATTTGCATGTTTTGTTTGGCATTTGATGCAACAATCAGACATGCGGTAAGCACCATTACGTCGAAAGGCGATATGCTTGTTTCCCTCTCCCTTTTCTTTCCTCTTAAGCAGAAGAAACGTTCCTCGCGCACAAGTTTGCCGGGGGGGAAGGAGGTGGAGGAGGGGCTAAGTGCTGTTCAAGTAAGAAGAGCCTTACCGGAAAGCAAACAACATGAGCAAGCAGCATATGAAAGATAAGTTGTTAAAATTTGACCAGTTCAAATTTTAAATTTTGGTTGTCTTCCTTGAACGATCACACTTTGTATGGAAAACCTGTGCGCAGAGGAACCTACCCGTAGCTTGCCGCACCCTTATCTTGTTTTCGAGTCCACTCAACGATTTAAGTGAGCTGCGACAAGTGTCGCGCCCTTGCCTCGTTTCCGAGTACACTCAGCAAGCTAAGTGCGTTGCGACCTGCTGCGGCAAGGTTGCTTGCCGGCGAGGACCTTGGCCAGCAGGCTGCTCAGAGCCCAGCACTCAGCGCTCGCGACAAGGGCCCCTTTCCGGCAAGCTCCCCGGGAGCGTAGGGTGAAAAACATACAAAGTCAAAGATTGGAACAAGGAAGATAACATTGCACTGATTGATTGAAATAAAGCAAATATCTTACAAGGATAACTTGTCGCAATGGACTAATGAGTTCGTAACATAATATGCAGCAAAAAAAAAAGGAGATAAAGATAAATGGGGCCCTAGTCTACGCGGTCGCCTTCCTTCCTGCCAAGCCTTGCCACCTTGGCGATGATGTGGCCGACCTGCTCCTTCAGGGCCTCTGTGTCTGCATCTGCTGGCAGGGTGCGAAGAACGTTTGTGAGATTAATCCCCGGGTTGCGGTACACGATCTTCGTCAAGACCCGCTCCAGAGTTCCCGCGCAGAGACGGCGCGACTCCTCGGCCAGCTGCGCGGGGATGCGGTTCCGGAGACCTGCGAGAGCTGGAGCGACGCCTCTGAAGAAGAGGCTGAGCTTGGCGCTGTGCGGGAGATCTGGATCCGGTGAGTAGATAAGATGTTCGACCTTCAAAGCAAGCAACTCCTGGTCAATGTTGGACGCAGAAGAAACCAGCTCTTCGGTCCACACCTCGATAGTCTGCCGGAAGAGCTCGGAGGCCTTGTTGACGCTCTCCATCAAGGTTCGCTCCTTGCGGAGCTCGTCCTTCAGCTTGGTCTCCTGGGCCCGGGCAGCATCAAGCGATTCCTTCAGGGTGGTGACCTTCAGCTCCAAGTCTTCAATGGAATCCTTGGCGGCTTTCAGCTCGTCACCCCTCTTGGATAAACTCACCTGGAGCTCTGAGTTGGTGTGAGCATCCTTCTCGCGCTCCAGGATGAGCGCGGCAACCTTCTCGGCGCTCACCTTCATCGCCTTCTCCAGTTGTTCAACCTTGGCGGCGAGCTCTTTCTTGGCGTCCTCCGCGGCAGCCGCGGCGGCTTTCGCCTCCTTCAGCTCCCCGCCAAGGGCAGCCTCGCGAGCGGCAAGGTCTTCTTCATGAGAATCCAGATCCACCTTCCGCTGCGCGAGCTCTCCCTCTCGCCGGGACATCTCCACCCCGGCGAGGCGCTGCTGTTCATCGGCTTCGGCCCTCTCGAGTACCCACTCTTGGTACTCGCCGGCGAGACGCTCTCGCTCCTCCGCCACCTGGCGGAGAGCAGCCTGGTTGGCGGCGCTGAGCTCCGCCGCACGCTTCTCCATCTCCGCCGCGGCCTTGGCGGCAAGAGCCTCCCGGGAAGCGAGCTTTGCTTGCCTGGCCCGATAAAGGGCCAGGAGTTGATGAAGCAACCGCTCCTCCTCGGGCCCCTCACCTCCACCGGGCGCCTGGACTATCTTCAGGCCTGCGGAGGCGAGGACCTCTCCGTCGAACGCCTCGCCCTCCGCAGGAGCCCGCGACGAAGACCCCCACGGCATCTGGATGAAGACGCCATTGGGGGCCTCGAGATAAAACCTTTGCTCCTCGCCGGTGGAGGGACCGGTGGCCGGCGCAGCATCCGATGCTCCCGCCACCTCCGGGTCGGCGGTGCGGCCACCGTCTCCCTCCCCGGCCGCTGCGTCCGCAGCCGGAGCTGTCTCTTGCGCGGCCGGCTCGGCGGCCTCGCCCACCTCCTCGACGACTGGAGCGTCGCCGCCGCCGCCCTGCGCGTCCTCCTCCTCGAGGATAATTACCTCCGTCTCCATAGGCACAGGAGGAGGAAGATCTAGGAAGAAGAAGAAGACAAAGAAATTCAAGATTCAAGCAAATATCCAAAAAAGACAAGCCAAGAAGACAAGTTATAAAGGTTACCTTGGCGGACGTCCTCAGCGGCGGGCTCCCTCGCCGGGGAGCTCGGCCTCGTCGGGGTAGTCGCCCTCGCCGGGGAATTTGGCCTCGGCGGGGTGGCCGCCCTCGCCGGGCTGCTCGTCCTTGGCGGGGTACTCTGCCTTGGCGGAGTACCCGCCCTTGACGGAGCACTCTCCCTTGCCGGAGAGTCCTGCCTTGGCGGGGATGGCGGTGCCTGCAGCTCCTCGGCGGTGGTCTCCGGGCGCTCTTCCCGCTGCGGCTCCTCCTCTGCACGAAACAAGACAAGGGATGTCAAAATATGAAGATAAAGTCAAAAGCCTCAGACGTACCCCGACAAGCAAAAAGAAAGAACCCCAGACTTACGCTGGGGGCTGCGCTGCGGGCTGCGCTGGGGGCTGCTCATCGGAGCAGTGCCAGAGTCCGGCAGGCTCGGCTCCGGCGCGCCCTCTGTTGCCGCCGCCGCCGAGTCCTCCGCGACCTCAGCCTCGGGCGCCTTGGCCTTCTTCGCGGCGCGATGGGCCAGGGTCCTGAAACCAGAACAGAAGACAGAGTTAGCATCAACAGAAGCTCAAGACAAAAATTAAGAAGATGAAGAATCTCGGATCCTTACTCCTGGTCCTCCTCGTCGTCCTCGCTCAGGGCGGAGAAATCGTACTCCACCATGGGCGCGTCGACGCGAGGAGCGGGAGGCGAAGACTCCCTCGCGCGCTTGGTACTCGCCGGGGCTGGGGGCTGCGAAGACCCAGCCCCTGTGGCTGCCGGCGCCCGGGGGGCGGGCGGAGCCGTTGCTCCGCTCCGAGAAGACCCCTGCCGGCTCGCTGCTGGCCTGCGGGGCGCCTCCGTCGTGGTCCGCGCCTGGCCCGCCTCTGCTGCGGCTGGTGCGCCGGACGGCCTTGGCGCGGCTTGACTCCCCCGGGGAGCCGCCCGCCGAGGTGGCTGTTGCCGGGGCGCCTGTGCCCTTTCCCCCGTCGCCGCCTTGCGGAGACGCTTTGCCGGGGACTCCTTCGGGCTTGCCGGAGGCGGGGAGCTCTCCGACGAGGAGAGGTCGTCGGCGTATAACTCCGTGGATCCGCCGGAGTCTTCGGCCTCCTCCTCCTCCTCCTCCTCTGCCTCGGCCGGCTCGCTGGGCCCAGCATCCAGCGCTGCGGCCCTCTTCCCCTTGGCGCCTCCGCCCCTCGCGGCGCCTCTGCTTCCTCCGGCGGTTCCCTCCCTTGCCGCGGCCTCCGTCGCGATCCCATGGATCCCGGAGTGCCTCAACGAGGGGACCCCGGTGAGCGCGTCGGGTGGGAGGTTCAGCAATCGGCGGATCTCCGCCTCTTCCGCCTGGGTGGACGCCTCTTCGGCCTCCGCCTCCTCCGGCGAGAACCCGAAGACTCCTGCCGCCGCGGCTGCGGCGGCCTCCTCGGCCCGAGAAGCTATGTAGGCGATTTCCTGCTCGGTGGTGTCCCGCGTATGCAGCTTGAGGTCCTCCTTGTTGCTCGCCACCTCGACGAGGTTGTCGTAGAAGTTGAGGACGTCGATTGGCTTCGGGGCGATCCACGAGCGGTCCAAGCCATGCGAGTCGCACATCGGCATCATGGCAAGGATTCGGTCCCTCGCGGCGTTGTTGCAGAGCGGCACCACTTCCCGGGGAGTCCGGAACCACTCGGGGTGCGCCGGGTCGTACTTGAAGAGCTCTCGTACCATCCCGCGCAGCTCCAGAGTGGTGAAGTTAAAATTAAGTCCAGGGCGCAGCCGCATGATGTCTGCCGGGCCGCCGTACAACCAGGCCGGCCTCTTCCGGTCCTGGAGGGGGGCGATGCGCCGGCGGAGGAAATCTGCGCCCACCTCGGCAACTGACAACCGGGCCAGCCGAAGACGGAGGATCCGGACGAGGGCGATGTCGAGCTTGGCGTCGTCGGAGTCTAGTTCGCTCCAATCTCTGCCGCGCGCGATAGGCGTTGTGCGCGGCGCAGTGAAGGCTTGCGGCTGGTCCTCTACAATCCAGCACCACTCAGCTCGCCATTCCTCCCACTTGCCGCGGAGCTCCCCCGGCAAGTACGACCCTTTTTTCCCGAGACGGAAGACCCAAGAAATACATCCGGAGAGAGGGGCGTCGGCCTCGGCTCTAGGGGTGAAAAAGTGTCTAAAGAGGGCTACATTGGGGTGGACTCCTATGAAGTTTTCGCACATATGTGCGAAAACGGCCATGGTGAGGATGGCGTTGGGGGTAAAATCAAGCAGATGGAAGCCATACGTGTTCATGATATCACAGAAGAAGTTCGAAAAAGGAGGGCAGAGGCCACAGTGGAAAAAGGCAGCAAAGAAATAATACCCGCCGGGATAGTTGTCCTTGGCGGCGGCCGGGTATGCTCGGGTGCGGGGATGCGCATCGGTGCGCTTGGACCAGAACAAGTAGTACTTGCTCCAGAGTTCTTGCACGCCGAGCCTCGGCGAGAAGACGACGTTCCGCTTCCGGTAAGCGATGAGCTTGGCTGCTTGCTCGGATTTCTCCTTCTTGGACTTCTCCGCTTTCCCCTTGTCGCTCTTTGGGGCCATGGCGGATGCGGCGGAAGGAAGGGGACGAAGAGCTAGGCGGCGGCGGAGCTGTGGAGGCGGAGCGCTAGAAGGAATCTTTTTGCAGGAGGAAGACGACGTAATGAGAGCACAGGGAGGGGAACCGCGCCCGCTGCCTCTGCTTTTATGGGGGAGTGGGGGGGCGTTTTCCCCTTTCCATTAAGAGATCGTGGGCACGTCCCATCCCATGGCGCCGCAATCGACGCGTGCCGTTACCGTGGGGTGCGGCGGATATGGAAGTGGATTCGGCGCGCCGCGGGCCGCGGGTGCCCGTGCACTGTTTTGGGCCTGGCCCAACAGCGCTCGGCACCGTGTGTGGCCCAGGCCCGGGGGCTCCTGTCGGTGTACTAAGGTAGGGGGACCCAGTACCCCAACTTGTGCACGGGCAGTTGCAGCTTCCCGCGGCAAGGTTTACTGCGTGCTCGCCGGAGACCTTCCTGCCTCCTATTAAACCATTCAAAAACAAAGTATACAAGACAGAAGATCGAGACCCCGGCAAGAGGAGCTTGCCGCGAAGGTCGTACCAGGCTCGAGGCTGTTCCGATAACACAAGACCCTGACAAGAGGAGCTTGCCAGGAAGATTATAAGATATTGCCTCGGCGCTATGCGCGCCCCGGCAAGGGGCCCGGGGAGCGGCAAGTTCCCGGGCCCGGCAAGATCAAACCCCCGGCAAGGCGCTTGCCGGGGAGGCTACGCTGTGTGCCCGCGCTCCAGCTCATCGGTCCACGCGTCGCCCTGGAGCCTAACCAGGGACGCGTGGCGGATGGCTGTGCAGCCTGGGGTACACGGTGGCGCACCACGGTGATAAATCCGTCGCCGTGGCGGACGGAGACGCTAAGGCGGGAGCTTTTGGGGTCGACGGCGACGGGCATTAAATGCCCTTGTCCCCCACTGTTAAAGTAGGTATAGACCACTGTTCTGTACTGTAGCTCCACTGTTCCCGCACTATTACAACTACCACCTCTTTTACTCTTTTACCCCTTTCTCCTACGTTGACACCTGTCGGTGACCCCTTGCACTATAAAAGGAGGCCCATGCACAACGTGGAGGGGGTTCGAAACCTAGATTACTCTCACGCACGGTGTAGCTGCTTCTTCAAGCTCCCGAGCGCTCAACTCAATACACAACCAAGCAGGAGTAGGGTTTTACGCATCCGTGCGGCCCGAACCTGGGTAAAACTGCCCGCGCGTCTGCCTCGATCTGCTCTTCGTGCTCCCTCCGCCCTCGTACCGCACAGACAAGGGGCTCCGGTCCCATAGGTGTTCGTGGCGGACAGTTTCCCCCGACACATGGATGCCCATATTTGTTCTCACATATTCTACGAAAATCTTTATCAGTCGAACCTTTATGATAAGATACGTAGTTCCCTTTGTCTGTCGGTATATTACTTGCCCGAGATTCGATCGTCGGTATCTTCATACCTAGTTCACTCTCGTCACCGGCAAGTCTCTTTACTCGTACTGTAATACATCATCCCGTAACTAACTCCTTAGTCACTTTGCTTGCAAGCATCTTGTGATGTTGTATTACGGAGAGGGCCCAGAGATACCTCTCTGTCATACGGAGTGGCAAATCCCAGTCTTGATTCATGCCAACCCATATGACACCTTCGGAGATACCTGTAGAGCACCTTTATGATCACTTAGTTACGTTGTGATGTCTTATTGCACACAAGGCATTTCTCCGGAGTCCGGGAGTTGCATGATCACATGGTCGAAGAAACATGCATTTGACATAAAGAAAGCAATAGCAATAAACTGAAGGATCATATGTTGTGCTAACGGTTGGGTCTTGTCCATCACATCGTTCTTGTAATGATGTGATCATGTTATCAAATGATAACTCATGTCTATGGTTAGGAAACCTTAACCATCTTTGATCAACTAGCTAGTCTAGTAGAGGCTCACTAGGGACACGGTATGAGTTTATGTATCCACACATGCATTTAAGTTTCTGGTCAATATACAATTCTAGCATGAATAATAAACATTTATCATGATTAAGGAAGTATAATAATCATTTTATATTGCCTCTAGGGCATATTTCCATCAGTCTCCCACTTGCACTAGAGTCAATAATCTAGTTCACATCGTCATGTGATTAACACCCAAAGAGTTCACTATAGTCAATAATCTAGTTCACATCGCCATGTGATTAACACCCAAAGAGTTCACTACAGTCAATAATCTAGTTCACATAGCCATGTGATTAACACCCAAAGAGTTTCTAAGGTGTGATCATGTTTTTCTTGCGAGAGAGGTTTTAGTCAAATGGGTCTGCAACATTCAGATCCATGTGTATTTTGCAAATCATTATGTCATACTGTAGATGTTGCTATCACCCTTTTCTTGGAGCTATTCCAAATGACTGCACCATTATACGTACCCGGTTTGCTACTCAGAGTTATCCGGATCGATGTCAAAGTTTGCATCGACGCAACCCTTTACGACGAACTCTTTATTGCCTCCATAATCGAGAAACATTTCCTTAGTCCTCTAGTTACTAAGGATAATTTTGACCGCTGTCTAGTGGTTCACTCCTGGATCACACTTGTACTCCTTTTCCAGACACATGGCAAAGCACACATCAGGTCCTATGGCTAAGGCATAGGGAATGACTTTCACTCTCTCTCTATCTTTTGCCATGGTCGGGCAGTGAGTATTACTCAATTTCACACCTTGCAAAATAGACAAGAACCCCTTTTTGTACTGATCCATCTTGAACTTCTTCAAAATCTTATCAAGGTATGTTTTTGTGAAAGTCTTATTAAGCGTCTTGATCTATCCCTATAAATCTTTATGCTCATTATGTAAGCAGCTTGACCGAGGTCTTTCATTGAATTTTTTTTCTATTCAAGAATCCTTTAATGCTATCCAGAAATTGTATATCATTTCCAATCAACAATATGTCATCCACATATAATATCAGAAATGCTACAGAGCTCCAACTCATTTTCTTGTAAATACATACTTCACCGTAAATTTGTATAAAACCATATGCTTTGATCACCTCAACAAAGCGTATATTCCAACTCCGAGATGCTCGCACCAGTCCATAGATGGATCGCTGGAGTTTGCACACTTTGTTAGCACCGTTAGGATCGACAAAACCTTCTGGTTGCATCATATACAACTTCTTCTTTAAGAAACTCGTTTAAGCAATGTAGTTTTGACGTCCATTTGCCAGATTTTATAATCATAAAATATGGCAATTGCAAACATGATTCAGATAGACCTAAGCATCGCTACGGGTGAGAAAGTCTCATCATAGTCAACCTCATGAACTTGTCAAAAACCTTTCGCAACAATTCGAGCTCTGTAGATAGTGATATTACCATCAGCGTCTGTCTTCATCTTGAAGATCCATTTATTCTCAATGGCTTGCCGATCATTGGGCATGTCCACCAAAGTCCACACTTTTTTCTCATACATGGATCCTATCTCAGATTTCATGGCCTCAAGCCATTTTTCAGCATATGGGCTCATCATAGTTTTTTCATAGTTCGAAGGTTCGCCGTTGTCTAACAACATGACTTCGAGGACAGGATTACCATACCACTCTGGTGCGGTACATGTTCTGATCGACCTTCGAGGTTCAGTAGTAACTTGATCCGCAGTTTCATGATCATCATCATTATCTTCTTATCTAGTTGGTGTAGGCATCACGGGAACAATTTTCTCTGATGTGCTACTTTCCAATTTGAGAGAAGGTACAACTACCTCATCTAGTTCTACTTTCCTCCCACTCACTTCTTTCGAGAGAAACTCGTTCTCTAGAAAGGACATATTCTTAGCAACAAAGATCTTGCCTTCAAATCTATGGTAGAAGGTATACCCAATAGTTTATTTAGGGTATCCTATGAAGACACACTTCTCCGCAATGGGTTTGAGCTTATCTGGCTGAAGCCTTTTAACATAAGCGTTGCATCCCCAAACTTTAAGAAACGACGGCTTAGGTTTATTGCCAAACCACAGTTCATACGGTGTCGTCTCAACGTATTTAGATGGTTCCCTATTTAATGTGAATGCAGTTGTCTCTAATGTGTAACTCCAAAACGATAGTGGCGAATCGGTAAGTGACATCATAGAACACACCATATCTAATAAAGTACAATTACGACGTTCGGACACACCATTGTGTTGTGTGTTCTAGGTGGCTTGAGTTGTGAAACTATTCCACTTTGTTTTAATTGAAGGCTAAACTCGTAACTCAAATATTCGCCTCCGCGATCAGATCGTAGAAACTTTATTTTCTTTTTACGATGATTCTCCACTTCACTCTGAAATTCTTTGAACTTTTCAAATGTTTTAGATTTGTTTTTCATCAAGTAGATATATCCATACCTACTTAAATCATGTGTGAAGGTTAGAAAATAACGATACCCGCCGCGTGCTTCAACACTCATCGGACCATATACATTGGTATGTATTATTTCTAATAAGTCATTAGCTCACTCCATTGTTCCGGAGAACGGAGTTTTAGTCATCTTACCCATGAGGCATGGTTCACAAGTATCAAATGATTCATAATCAAGTGATTCCAAAAGTCCATCTCCATGGAGTTTCTTCATGTGCTTTATTACACCAATATGATGTAAACGGCAGTGCCACAAGTATGTGGCACTATCATTATCAACTTTGCATCTTTTGACATCAATATTATGAATATGTGTATCACTATGATCGAGATTCACTAAACCATTCATATTGGGTGTATGTCCATAGAAGATTTTATTCATGTGAACAAAACAACAATTATTCTCTGATTTAAATGAATAAACGTATTGCAATAAACACGACCTAATCATGTTCATGCTCAACGCAAACACCGAATAACATTTATTTAGGCTCAACACTAATCCCGAAGGTAGAGGGAGTGTGTGATGGTGATCATATCAATCTTGGAAACACTTCCAACACACATCGTCACCTCGCCCTTAACTAGTCTCCGTATATTCTGCAACTCCTGTTTCGAGTTACTAATCTTAGCAACTGAACCGGTATCAAATACCCATGGGATACTACGAGAACTAGTAAGGTACACATCAATAACATGTATATCAAATATACCTTTGTTTACTTTGCCATCCTTCTTATCTGCAAAGTATTTGGGGAAGTTCCGGTTCAAGTGACCATTTCCTTTGCAGTAGAAGCACTCAATTTTAGGCTTGGGTCCAGCTTTGCGCTTCTTCACGGGAGTGGAAACTTGTTTGTTGTGCTTCTTGAAGTTCCCTTTCTTTCCCTTGCCCTTTTTCTTAAAACTGGTGGTCTTGTGAACCATCAACACTTGATGCTCTTTCTTGATTTCTGCCTCCGTCGATTTCAACTTCGCGAAGATCTTTGGGAACCGTTTTTGTCATCCCTTGCATATTTATAGTTCATCACGAAGCTCTAGTAGCTTGATGATAGTAACTGGAGAAATCGGTCAATCACTATCTTATCTGGAAGATTAACTCCCACTTGATTCAAGCGATTGTAATACCCAAACATTCTGAGCATATGCTCACTGGCTGAGATATTCTCCTCCATCTTGTAGGAAAAGTACTTGTCAGAGGTCTCATACCTCTCAACACGGGCATGAACCTGAAATACCAATTTCAGCTCTTGGAACATCTCATATGTTCCATGGCGTTTAAAACGCCTTTGGAACCCCGATTCTAAGTCGTAAAGCATGGCACACTGAACTATCAAGTAGTCATCAAAACGAGCTTGCCAAATGTTCATAACGTCTGCATTAGCTCCTGCAACAGGTCTGTCACCTAACAGTGCATCAAGGACATAATTCTTTTGTGCAGCAATGAGGATAATCCTCAGATCACGAACCCATTCTGCATTATTGCTACCATCATCTTTCAACTTAGTTTTCTCTAGGAACGTATCAAAAACAGGGGAGCCACATCGTGAGCTATTAATCTACAACATAATATGCAAACACATTTTGAATATGTTCATGATAAAAACTAGTTCAATTAATCAAATTACTAAAGAACTCCCTCTTAAATCAACATCCCTCAAGTTGTCCAAGTGATACATGATCCAAATCAACTAACCATATTCGATCATCACGTGAGACGGAATAGTCTTCAATGGTGAACATCTACACGTTGATCATATCTACTATATGACTCGTGTTTGACCTTTCGGTCTCTAGTGTTCCAAAACCATGTCTGTACATGCTAGGCTCGTCAAGTTTAACCCAAGTATTCTGCATGTGTAAAACTGGCTTACGCCCGCTGTATGTGAACGTAGAGTCTATCACACCCGATCATCACGAGGTGTCTCGAAACGATGAACTGTAGCAACGGTGCATACTCAGGAAGAACACAAATTAAGTGAAGGGATCATCTTATAATGCTACCGTCGATCTAAGCAAAGTAAGACGCATAAAGTATAAACATCAGATGCAATCAAAATATGTGACATGATATGGACATCATCATCTTGTGCTTTTGATCTCCATCTCCAAAGCAACGTCATGATCTCCATCATCATCGGCTCGACACCTTGATCTCCATCGTTGCGTCGGGGTCATCTCGCCAACTATTGCTTCCACAACTATTGCTAACTTGTAGCGATAAAGTAAAGCAATTACATGGCGCCTGCATTTCATACAATAATTAAGAGACAACCCTAAGGCTCCTGTCGGTTGTCGATACTATAAAACATGATCATCTCATACAATAACGTATATCACATTACGTCTTGACCATATCACATCACAACATGCCTTGCAAAAACAAGTTAGACGTCCTCTACTTTGTTGTTTCAAGTTTTACATGGCTGCTACGGGCAACTAGCAAGAACCGTTCTTACCTACGCAAAACCACAATGGTGATTTATCAAGTTTGTTGTTTTAATCTTATTCAAGGACCAGCCATAATCAAATTTGATTCAAGTGAAGTAGGAGAAACAGACACCCGCGTGCCACCTTTATGCAAAACAAGTTGCAAGTCTGTCGGTGGAACCGGTCTCATGTACGTGGACATGTAAGGTTGGTCCGTGCCACTTCATCCAACAATGCCACTGAATCAAAATAAGATGTTGGTGGTAAGAAGTATGAACATCACCGCCCACAACTCCTTTGTGTTCTACTCATGCATATCATCTATGCATAGACCTGGCTCATGAAGCCAATGTTGGGGAACGTTGCATGGAAAACAATAAAAATTCTGTGTACACGCAAGATCTATCCATGAAGATGCATAGCTACGGGAGGGGGAGCATCTTCATACCCTTGAAGATCGCTAAGCGGAAGTGTTTATCAACACGGTTGATGTAGTCGTACACCTTCACGATCCGTCCCAATCAAATACCAAACATACGGCACCTCCGCATTCAGCACACGTTCAGCTCGATGACATCCTCGCCTTCTTGATACAAGCAAGAGGGGCGAAGTAGTAGATGAGTTCCAGCAGCACGACGGCGTGGTGACGGTGGTGGTGAAGAACAATCTCCGCACGGCTTCACCAACCACAATGAAAACTATGACGGAGGTGTAGGGGAACGTAGCATGCAATTTCAAAAAATTCCTACACTCACGCAAGATCTATCTAGGAGATGCATAGTAACGAGAGGGGAGAGTGTGTCTACGTACCCTCGTAGACCATAAGCAGAAGCGTTATATCAACGCGGTTTATGTAGTGGAACAACTGCACGATCCAACCGATCAAGTACCGGACGTACGACACCTCCGAGTTTAGCACACGTGCGGCTCGATGATGTCTCCTCCTTCTTGATCCAGCAAGCGGGAGAGGAGAAGTAGATGGGATCACAACCAACACGACGACATGGTGGTGATGGTGGTGGAGGAGCACCGACAGCGCTTCGCTAAGCATCGCCGGGACGAGGCGATGGAACTACGGAGTAACGGGAGAGAGAGAGGGGCGCCAAGAGCTTGGTGTGTCCTGTTGGGGCGCCCCTCCTCTCTCTCTCTCTCTCTCTCTCTCTCTCTATATATATATATATATATATATATATATATATATATATATATATATAGGAAAATGGCTGTGTACTCCTGAGAGTACGTACTCCCGCTCCTCATATACCATATAGATGAATCTTTTATACCTCTTTATTATTTTTAATATACTTCATTAGTCATTATTAGATACCCAAAACGATTTTCATGAAAAAAATTCATGCGAGTCTACATATTTTAAATGTTTACGTATATACTGATATGTTTATACGTGAAAAATGTATATTACAAAAAATACGTCGCAGATGATATTTTTTCAACAAAACTCGTATTGAGGTATCTTAGAATATTTAATGAAGTATATTGAGAATGATAAAAACGTATAATTAATGCGTATATGAGGTATATTGAGGATGGAAGTACATACACCCAGGAGTACAAAAGAGGAGTCATATATATATATATATATATATATATATATATATATATATATATATATACAGCCGGTCTATTCTCATAACATTATGAGAATAATATTCTCATAACACTTTCGAACTGCATTGGAAAATTGCATTGGAAAGCTATGCGCACTGCTTCCTTCTTCTGCTGCGAACCACATAGAGGTGCAGCAGGAAACATTCATTTAGCAGCGTTTCTGGCTAGTTTGATTGGTTTCTACTGGTTTATTTGTGCATGCGCTGATTTAATATGTGGTTAAGCACTGAATTCAGCGAGAAAACGACGGAAATCCTTGGATTTAGCAGATCTGCGTCCGTTCTTCCGCTGGTGGAGGAGTTTCGCATCTTGCTGTTGGCTGTTCGTATTCTATTGATGTTTGTGTGTTACCATTATCGCGTTGATGTTTGTGTTATTCCGCGACAGATTAATCTGCTAATAGGATTGAAATTTCAGTATAATTTGTCGAGTATCTCTCTGTTCTAGCGGAAAAACCTCTGTTCTCTGTTCTTCCCCGTGCGGATCGAAATTGTTGCGTTTTGTATGTAATATTCTGTTGTTTTCGACAATTACGGGCTGCGTTTGATCTATCCGTATGAATTGGAGCGGATTAAGTTGTTAATTTTGAAGAATTTAAGTTGTTTGTTCATGTTTTTTGCGGCGTCACTGGCTCTGGTCGTTTCTCAGAGATGTTTTTTGAGATTTTTTTGCATTATATAGTTGTTAGAACTGCATTGCAGGCTGTGTTTTTCGTTTGTGAATCGCGGTCAAGAGCGGTGGACTGCAGTAATATGCAAATGCGTGGTGAATTTTTGTAGTGCGGCGAACTGCATTAATATGCAATGCGAGCCTGTATGAACTGCATTAAAGCCACGGGGGTGTGGGGGGACTAGTTTGATAAGTTTTTTTGATTGGTCAAGCGCGGTGGACTGCAGTAAAACTGCATATGTGTTGATCTACGTCCTTTTCCTGGTGCTTCTTCTCAGATTGTGCACTGCAGTTCGCATCCACGACGAATGCAATGGAGTAGTCATCCTTGCAGTTCGCTTTCCCCTGTCATGCATGACTGAGGCAGGATGCTTCAGCGGCGGATCCCCCAGGTGGTCTTGGGGCGAAGGTGAGGTGCGCCGTCGCTTCCTAAACGCCGCCGCGGAAATATCGTCGCCGTCGGACTGCATTGCCGGCCGTTTGGCTCACGCTCCGTGGTGCTTGGCGCGGAAGAAGGCGGGGAGGGGTGGGGGTGGCCGCCGGCCGCCGGGGCGGTGGCGCGGAAGAAGGCGGGGAAGGGTGGGTGTCGCCGCTGACCGCTGGGGAGCTGGCGCGCTAGGAGGTGGGGAGGGGTGGGGGAGGAGGCCCGCCGCCGGGGCGCTCCCGCGCTAGGAGGCAGGGAGCGGTCGGGGAGGACGCCGTCGTTGGGGCGCTCCCGCGCTAGAAGGCGGGGAGGGGTTGGGGAGGACGCCGGCGTCGGGGCGCTCCCGCGCTAGAAGGTCTGTAGGGGTGGGGGAGGGTTGTTAGGAGAATAAGCCTGTTGTTAGGAGAATAAGGTCTTAAGGGGTGTTATGAGAATAGACCCACCAAGTGTGTGTTAGGAGAATAAGCCTGTTGTTAGGAGAATAAGGTCTTAAGTCATGAAGAAAGCAATAGCAATAAAACTTAACGATCATTATGCTAAGCTAACGGATGGGTCTTGTCCATCACATCATTCTCCTAATGATGTGATCCCATTCATCAAATGACAACACATGTCTATGGTTAGGAAACTTAACCATCTTTGATTAACGAGCTAGTCTAGTAGAGGCTTACTAGAGACACGATGTTTTGTCTATGTATCCACACATGTATCAAGTTTCCGACTAATACAATTCTAGCATGAATAATAAACATTTATCATGATATAAGGAAATATGAAATAACAACTTTGTTATTGCCTCTAGGGCAAATTTCCTTCAGTCTCCCACTTGCACTAGAGTCAATAATCTAGTTCACATCGCCATGTGATTTAACACCGATAGTTCACACCGTGATGTGATTAACACCCATAGTTCAAAATGCCATGTGACCAACATCCAAAGGGTTTACTAGAGTCAATAATCTAGTTCACATCACCATGTGATTAACAGCCAAAGAGTACTAAGGTGTGATCATGTTTTGCTTTGTGAGAGAAGTTTAGTCAACGGGTCTGTCACATTCAGATCTGTATGTATTTCGCAAATTTTTATGTCTACAATGCTCTGCATGGAGCTACTCTAGCTAATTGCTCGCACTTTCAATATGCATCCATATTGATACTTAGAGTCATCTGGATTAGTGTCAAAGCTTGCATCGGCGTAACCCTTTACGACGAACTCGTTATCACCTCCATAATCAAGAAACATTTCCTTAGTCCTCCAGTTACTAAGGATAATTTTGACCGCTGTCTAGTGATCTACTCCTAGATCACTATTGTACCTCCTTGCCAAACTCATGGAAAGGTACATAACATGTTTGGTACATAGCATGACATACTTCATAGAACCTATGAGTGAGGCATAAGGAATGACTTTCGTTCTCTCTATATGTTTCTGTCATGGTCGGGCTTTGAGTCTTACTCAACTTTACACCTTACAAATTAGGCAAGAACTCCTTCTTTGACTGATCCATTTTGAAATACTTCAAAATCTTATCAAGGTATGTACTAATCGAAAGTCTTATCAAGCGTCATGATCCATCTCTATAGATCTTGGTGCCCAATATGTAAGAAGCTTCACCGAGGTCTTTTATTGAAAAACTCCTTTTTAACAATCCTTTATGCTTTCCAGAAAATTCTACATCATTTCCGATCAACAATATGTCATTCACATATACTTATCACAAATGTTGTAGTGCTCCCACTCACATTCTTGTAAATACAGGCTTCACCGTAAGTCTGTATATAACCATATGCTTTGAGCACCTTATCAAAGCGCATATTCCAACTCCGAGATGCTTGCACCAGTCCATACATGGATTGCTGGAGCTTGCACATTTTGTTAGCACCTTTAGGATTAAGAAAACCTTCTGATTGCATCATATACAACTCTTTTTTTCAGAAATTCATTAAGGAGTGTAGTTTTGACATCCATTTGCCATATTTCATAAAATGTGATAATTGCTAACATGATTCGAACAGACTTAAGTATCGCTACGGGTGAGAAAGTCTCATTGTAGTCAACTCCTTGAACTTGTCAAAAACCTTTTGCGACAAGTCGATCTTTGTAGACAGTGACATTACCATCAGCATATGTCTTCCTCTTGAAGATCAATTTATTCTCTATGGCTTGCCAATCATCGGGCAAGTTAACCAAAGTCCATACTTTGTTCTCATACATGGATCCCATCTCAGATATCATGGCCTCAAGCCATTTCACGGAATCTGGGCTCATCATCGCTTCCTCATAGTTCGTAGGTTCGTCATGGTCTAGTAACATGACTTCCAGAACAGGATTACCGTACCACTCTGGTGCGAATCATACTCTGGTTAACCTACGAGGTTCAGTGGTAACTTGATCTGAAGTTTCATGATCATCATCATTAGCTTCCTCACTAATTGGTGTAGGCATCACGCGAAGGATTTTCTGTGATGAGCTACTTTCCAATTCGAGAGAAGGTACAATTACCTCATCAAGTTCTACTTTCCTCCCACTCGCTTCTTTCAAGAGAAACTCCTTCTCTTGTAAGGATCCATTCTTAGCAACAAAGATCTTGCCTTTGGATATGTGATAGAAGGTGTACCCAACTGTTTCTTTTGGGTATCCTATGAAGACGCATTTCTCCAATTTGGGTTTGAGCTTATCAGGCTGAAGCTTTTTTGCATAAGCATCGCGCCCCAAAACTTGAAGAAACAACAACTTAGGTTTCTTGCCAAACCATAGTTTATATGGTGTCGTCTCAACGGATTTAGATGGTGTCCTATTTAACGTGAATGCAGCTATCTCTAATGCATGACCCCAAAACGATAGTGGTAAATCGGTAAGAGACATCATAGATCGCACCATATCAAATAAAGTACAGTTATGACGTTCGGACACACCATTACGATGTGGTGTTCCAGGAGGCATGAGTTGCAAAACTATTCCACGTTGTTTTAAATGACGACCAAACTCGTAACTCAAATATTCGCCTCCGTGATCAGAAACTTTATTTTCTTGTTACGATGATTCTCTACTTCACTCTGAAACTCTTTGAACTTTCCAAATGTTTCAGACTTGTGTTTCATCAAGTAGATATACCCATATCTGCTCAAATCATCTGTGAAGGTCAGAAAATAACGATACCCGCCGCAAGCCTCAACACTCATCAGACCGCATACATCTGCATGTATTATTTCCAATAAGTCATTGGCTCGCTCCATTGTTCCGGAAAACAGAGTTTTAGTCATCTTGCCCATGAGGCATGGTTTGCAAGCATCAAATGATTCTAGAAGTCCATCGGCATGGAGTTTCTTCATGCGCTTTACACCAATATGACCTAAACGGCAGTGCCACAAGTATGTTGCACTATCTTTATCAACTCTGTATCTTTTAGCTTCAATATTATGAATATGTGTATTACTACGATCGAGATTCAATAAACCATTCACCTTGGGTGTATGACCATAGAAGGATTTATTCATGTAAACAGAATAACAATTATTCCCTGACTTAAATGAATAATCATATTGTAATAAACACGATCCAATCTTGTTCATGCTCAACGCAAACACCAAATAACAATTATTTAGGTTTAACAGTAATCCCGAAAGTACAGGGAGTGTGCGATGATGATCATATCAATAGTGGAACTATTTCCAACACACATTCTCACCTCACCCTCAACTAGTCTCCGTTTATTCTGAACTCCGGTTTTGAGTTACTAAT
Organism: Secale cereale; assembly: GCA_902687465.1. Classification (NCBI taxonomy): domain Eukaryota; kingdom Viridiplantae; phylum Streptophyta; class Magnoliopsida; order Poales; family Poaceae; genus Secale; species Secale cereale. Next base: position 499,326,073 of record LR738714.1, read on the forward strand.
CTTAGCAATCAAACATGTATCAAATACCCAGGGGTTACTACGAGCACTAGTGAGGTACACATCAATAACATGTATATCAAATATACATTAGTTTACTTCGCCATCCTTCTTATCCGCCAAATATTTGGGGTAGTTCCGCTTCCAGTGGCCATTACCTTTGTAGTAGAAGCACTCAGTTTCAGGCCTGGGTCTAGCTTTGGGCTTCTTCTCGGGAGTGGAAACTTGCTTGCCGTTCTTCTTGAAGTTCCCTTTCTTTCCCTTGCCCTTTTTCTTGAAACTAGTGGTCTTGTTTAACCATCAACACTTGATGCTCTTTCTTGATTTCTACCTTCGCTGATTTCAGCATCGCGAAGAGCTCGGGAATTGTTTTCGTCATCCCTTGCATATTATAGTTTATCACGAAGTTCTAGTAGCTTGGTGATAGTGCCTAGAGAACTCTGTCAATCACTATCTTATCTGGAAGATTAACTCCCACTTGATTTAAGTGATTGTAGTACCCAGACATTCTGAGCACATGCTCACTAGCTGAGCTATTCTCCTCCATCTTGTAGGCAAAGTATTTGTCAGAGGTCTCATACCTCTCGACCTGGGCATGAGTCTGAAATACCAATTTCAGCTCTTGGAACATCTCATATGCTCCATGGCGTTCAAAACGTTTTTGAAGTCCCCGTTCTAAGCCGTAAAGCATGGTGCACTAAACTATTAAGTAGACATCATATTGAGCTTTGTCAAATGTTCATAACGTTTGCATCTGCTCCTGCAATAGGTCTATCACCTGGCGGTGCATCAAGGACATAATACTTCTGTTCAGCAATGAGGATAATACTCAGATCACGGACCTAGTCCGCATCATTGCTACTAACATCTTTCAACTTAGTTTTCTCTAGGAACACATCAAAAACATAGGGGAGCTACAACCCGAGCTATTGATCTACCACATACATTGCAAATACTATCAGGACTAAGTTCATGATAAATTAAAGCTCAATTAATCATATTACTAAAGAACTCCCACTTAGATAGACATCCCTCAAGTCATCTAAACGATCACGTGATCCAAATCAACTAAACCATGTCCGATCATCATGTGAGATGGAGTAGTTTTCAATGGTGAATATCTTATGTTGATCATATCTGCTATATGATTCACGCTCGACCTTTCGGTCTCCAGTGTTCCGAGGCCATGTCTGTACATGCTAGGCTCGTCAAGTTTAACCTGAGTATTCCGCATGTGTAAAACTATCTTGCACTCGTTGTATGTGAACGTAGAGCCTATCACACCCGATCATCACGTGGCGTCTCAACACGAAGAACTATTGCAACGGTGCATACTCAGGGAGAACACTTATACTTTGAAATTTTAGTAAGGGGTCATCTTATAATGCTACCATCGTTCTAAGAAAAATAAGATGCATAAAAAGAAAAACATCACATGCAATCAAAATATGTGACATGATATGGCCATCACCATCTTGTGCTTTTGATCTCCATCTCCAAAGCATCGTCATGATCTACATCGTCACCGGCTTGACACCATGATCTTCATCGTAGCATCGTCGTTGTCTTGCCAACTATTGCTTCTACTACTATCGCTAACTCATAGTGACAAAGTAAATCAATTACATGGCGTTCACAATTCATACAATAAAGAGACAACCATAAGGCTCCTACCGGTTGCCGATAATTTACAAAACATGATTATCTCATACAATAACGTGTAACTCATCACGCCTTGACCATATCATATCACAACATGCCCTACAAAAACAAGTTAGACGTCCTCTCACTACAAAAAAAGACACATCCGTGACATTTTGGGTCGAACAAAACTTTTTTCTATCATACTTATGACACTTCTATGACAATAATTGTGACAAAACACGGTATCATCATAGATGTGGTGGGGTCCTACTTCTATGACAAAAATCATGATAGAAAATGGGCTTTTCGTCCTGGGCGGGCCGGAGACGCAGCTGCATGACATTCTTTGGGCCGTCCACGATGGAAAAAATCATGGTAGAAGCGAGGGCGAGGAAAATATTGTGGTGTTCCCGGTTACGCTGGGTGGTCGGGGCCGAGCGATGCGCGTTTCTCTCGTACATGCACGCGCGTGGGTGCGAGGCATTGGACTCTAACTGAACCCAAGCGAGGCGTTGGGCTCTAACTGAACTGGAGAGATTGCATGGCAGGCTACGCGTTACTGAATCCGAGCGATCGATCGATGGCTTTAACTGAACCCGATCGATCGATGCTGCCTCTGCATGAACAGTGAGCATTGCTGGGGGGGTTTGGATGAACAGTTCCCGATGGGGGTGGTTGAACAGGACCCCGTGGTGTTGCCTCTACATGAACAGGACCCCGTTCGATCGAGCCGGTTAGGGCTGCATGAACAGGACCCCGTGGAGGGCTGCATGAACAGGACCATCCCGTGGAGGGCTGCATGAACAGTAGACGGTGGAGGGCTGGATGAACAGTAGCCCGTGGAGGGGTGGTTGAACAGGAGCCCGTGGAGAGGGTTGGTTGAACAGTAGCCGGTGGAGTAGCGCGCGGTGGAGTTTGAACAGTCGCAGGTGGAGGCTGGAGGAGGTCGATGGTGGATGAACAGTAGCCCATGGAGGCTGGAGGGGGTCGACGGTGGTGATGAACAGTATCCCGTGGAGTCCCGTTTTGCGGTACGCCACACCCCTCCCGATGAACAGGACCCCCGTTTCGACCGTAGCGCTCCAACACAAGTCCGTTTCCTCCGTTTTGCGGTACGCCACACCCCTCCCGATCAACAGGACCCCCGTTTTGACCGTAGCGCTCCAACACAAGTCCGTTTCCTCCGTTTTGCGATACGCCACACCCCTCCCGATCAACAGGACCCCCGTTTCGTCCGTAGGAGGTCCGTTTCCTCCGTTTTGCGGTATGCCAGACCCCTCCCGATGAACATGATCGCATTTCGAACGTGGCCGGTCGAACACAAAGCCGTTTCCTCCGTTCTGCGGTACGCCAGGCCTCGTTTCCATTGGCTGTTCCGTCCAAGCCCTTCCGATGAACACGACGACGTATTCTGTTCCGACCCAGCCGGTTGGCTCCCCATGAACACGACGACGACGCTGTTTCTCCGTTCTGACCCAACCATGTACACGAGCCCTAGCCGTACGTATGCGCGAGTAGGCGTTCGAGACCCTGCCCATATGTACGTACGTGGCCATATTTTCTTTCTTGCACACTTGCCGCTGTACGTACATGTACATGCTACGTGCGCGCCTCTACTACGACACGTGCGCGCCTCTACATCAACCAGTATGTACGTACACGTTCGCGACCAGAATGACAATGCTACGTATGCTTCGACTAGGTGGGTCCCGACTGTCAGGCACTTCCTTGCCTGCGAAGATGTAGCTGGTGTGTCCCAGTAGTCAGGGGGGCGAATCGTTTTTTTGCCAGGACGCACTTCCTTGCGTGCAAAGATGTAGCTAGTGGGTCCTAGCAGTCAGGGGGAAACGTTTTTTTCGTGAAATACGGTGGCCCGTCCGGTGGGTCCCCGCTATCAGGTGGAGGAATAATTATTTTGCGTGTAATAAGGAGGCACTTCCTTGTTGCGGCCGTGGACCCAGCTGCCAGCCTCTCCACGTACAGTACTCTTCCGATGGAAGTCGTTCCTTGACCACGTTGATCATGTCGCGCCGAGAGCACCAGGGCGGTGGACGACGGCGAGGCCTAGGAAGGGGACGACGCGGAGCCGGGGAAGACGCGGCAGTGGAAGCCCGCGCGGAGAGGATTACGAGGGTTCACTAGTTCGGCTGTGGTGTGAGGCTGCCGTCGCCTTAGGGCCTGGCCACCGGTGGGAATAGTAGGGGGCGGTGAGGCCGCTGCGGCAGGACAACCGGCCACGGGAGGCAGGAGCATGCGGCACGACCGACGCTGCTTTGGGCGGCTGGAGCAAGAAGACCAGAGGTTGAAGAAGCACTGCGGCCGTTGGATGGACATCGTACGGTCACTGGAGCTAGAATCGTTCATATTGACTAAGTTGACAAAGCACTCCGTCCCCGTCAACTTAGTAGGCCCACAAGTCAGCCACCCACCAAGGTGGGTCCCAACTAGCAGGGGGAGTATTCATTTTTTGGGCGTAATAAGGAGGCACTTCCGGTGGGTCCGAGCTGACAGCGGGGGGAACATTTTTTTCACAAAATACGGTGGCCCGTCCAATGGGCCCCAGCAGTCAGGGGGGAAATGTTTTTTTCGCCAAATACGGTGGCTCGTCCGATGGGTCCCTGCTGTTAGGTGGAGGAATAATTATTTTCCGCGTAATAAGGAGGCACTTCCTTGTGGCTGCTGTGGACCCAACTGTCAGCCTCTCCACGTACAGTACTCTCCCGATGGAAGTCGTTTCTTGACCATGTTGACCACACCGCGCCGAGAGCACCAGGGCGGTGGACGACGGCGAGGCCTAGGAAGGGGACGACGTGGAGCCGGGGAAACGCGGCAGTGGATGCCCACGCGTAGAGGAGTATGAGGGTTCACTGGTTTGCTACGGTGTGAGGCTGTCGTCGCCGCAGAATAACAGGGGGTGTGGGTGAGTAGAGGGATGGCCTAGCCAGTGGTGGGAGTAGTAGGGGGCGGTGAGGCCTCCGCCACATTGCAGCCGGCCACGGGAGGCAGGAGCACGAGGCACGACCGGCGCTGGCTTGGGCGGCTGGAGCAAGAAGACCAGAGGTTGAATAAGCACTACGTACGGCCGTTGGATGGACATCGTACGGTCACTGGAGCTAGAATCGTGCATATTGACTAAGTTGACAAAGCCTCCGTCCCCGTCAACTTAGTAGGCCCACAAGTCAACCTGCCACTATACTGGGTCCCAGCTAGCAGGGGGAGTATTCATTTTTTTGTGCGTAATAAGGACGCACTTCTTTGCATGCGAAGATATAGCTGGTGGTTCCGAGTTGTGAGCGGCGGTAACGTTTTTTTTTGCGAAATACAGAGGCCCTTTCGATGGGTCCCAGTTGTCAGGTGAAGGAATCATTATTTTGCGCGTAATAAGGAGGCATTTCCTTGCGTGCGGCCGTGGACCCAGCTGTCAGCCTCTCCACGTATAGTCCACTTCAGATGCATGTCGGTCGTTGAACACGTTGACTAGGCCGCGCCGAGAGCACCAGGGCGGTGGACGACGGGGAGGCCTAGGAAGGGAATGACATGGAGGCAGGGAAGACTCGGCAGTTGTTTCCCACGCGGAGGGGAGTACGACTGTACGAGGGTTTACATGTTCGTCTGCCATCGCGCGGGAATAACAGCAGGTGTGGGTGAGTAGAGGGATGGCTAGGCCAGCTATGGGAGTACGGTGGGGCAGTGAGGCCTGCGCGGTAGCACAACCGGTCGCGGGGAGAAGAGAGCAGGCAGTCCCGTCGACGCTTGTTTGAGCGGCTGGAGCAGGAAGAGCAGAGATTGAAGAAGCACGACGGCCGTTGTATGGACATCCAACAGTCACTGCTTGTGCGTCAACCTTTTTTTTAGGAAAGCCTCAAATATGTGGAAAACATCATACAACCCATCTGCCATTATTTCTAATAATTTACAGCCCACTTGCTAATTCTTAAGGTTTTTTTGGAACCCATATTCTTTTTGTTAGCATTACAGCCCATATTGTGGCCATGGTTAAAAAATTATACGATATTTTGCATATTTCGGTGCAGTTCGAACTCTTTTTAATCCCAAAATTTCGAGTCACGTTTAAACTGGTTTTAAAGATAAATATATATCAATATAAAATCCAACAAATTGTCCACGCATAAAAATCAATGCAATTTAAAATCTCGAAATGAAAAAAAGAAATTTGAAACTAATTGCCGATTTGATGTGTTTTAAAAATGTACAGCCCATTACTCATTACTGATAGGCCATTTTCTCGGCAAGCTGAATAAAAGCTCTCCTCGTCTTGAAAGATTTGCAGCCCAACAGGCTTGACAAAGCGACTTACTTGGCAAATCACAAAAAAACTGGGCTGTGGCCGTGGACCCAACTGTCAGCCTCTCCATGTACAGTACTCTTCCGATGGAAGTCGCTCCTTGACCACGTTGACTACGCCGCACCGAGAGCACCAGGGCGGTGGACGACAGCGAGGCCTAGAAAGGGGACGACGCGGAGCCGGGGAAGACGTGGTAGTGGATGCCCACGCGGAGAGGAGTACGAGGGTTCACTGGTTTGGCTGCGGTGTGAGGCTGCCATCGCCGCAGGGCCTGGCTAGCGGTGGGAGTAGTAGGGGGCGATGATGCCTCAATGGCAGCACATCCGGCCACTGGAGGCAGGAGCAGGCGGTCTCGCCGGCGCTGGTTTGGGCGGCTGGTGCAAGAAGAGCAGCGATTGAAGAAGCAGCAGGACTGTTCGATTCAAATCCAACGGTTACTGCTGCTAGAATCGTTTGTTGACTAAGTAGACAAGCCATGTGTACGCGTCAACTTAGTACACCCACATGTCAGCCTCCCAACAGGTGCGCCAGATGTGAGTGGGAGGAATCACTTTTTCGCGTAATAAGGAGGCAGTAGATTGCGTGCGGCCAGGCCAACGGAGGGAGTAGGGTGGGCCGGGGAAGCCGGCGCGGCATCATAGTGGGCCACAAGAGGAGGGAGCAGGTAGTCCCGCCGGCACTAGTTTAGGGGGCTGGAGCAGGAAGATCAGATATTGAAGAAGCACGTCGGCAGTTGGATGGACATCCAACAGTCACTGCTACTAGAATTGTGTGTTGACTGACAAAGCCTTGCATAAACAAGTCAGCCTCGAAATATGTGGCGTGTACATCCCATTTGCTATTATTTTTATATTTTTTACTCATTTTCTAATTCATATGGAATTTATTGCAGCCCGTTTTCCATTTTTAGAATTACTGCCCATTTTCTGGTCAATACCAGGGTAAAAAAATATAACAAAATATGTGGGAAATTATGAAAATTCGCAAATTTTTACCGGGGAACAAAATATTCTTAATCCAAAAATTAGTAGTCATACTAAAACAAATTTAAAAATAAATTAGTATTATGTCATGTTAAATCCAATGAAATGCGTATAAGATATCAGTGAAGAACAAAAACAAAAAAAGAAACTAATATCCCATTTGCTATAATGTTTTTGGAATTTTCAACCCCTTTTGATATTAATTTTAATAGACACTGACCATACTCTTTGGCCAGGCCGGAATGCATCCCTCCTTGTCTTGAAAGATTTGCAGCCCAGTAAGTCGGAGAAAACATATAGGCCTAGCTTGGGTATTCTTCAAAAAGAAATATCGGGCTACCTATTTTCCCAAAGAAAAAACTGTTGGGCTGGTCATGTTGTTAGACGGGCCACAGAGACCGCACAACCTAGTTTATAGCTTGCTCCTCCGAATTACTTATTTATGTTTAGGGGACCATGAGCATGTACCTGGGCCGGATTCATGTGAGAGCCTCCCTTCCAGTTAATTATGGGCTTCTCTATTGGGCCTTCATCAATGGGTTGCATGTTATCAACAAGTGGAAAATGTGTTCCGTATGAAAAATAGTACGCGCTATGTACGGTACGGGGCACTAAAGGATCGAACCTTGCAACTTCCAAAACATTGTGTTTGTCGTTCTAGCAACACATTTATTCAACCAATAGACGAAATATACTATTGATTGTATATTGAAAACAGTAGCAGCAACGAGGCCCGGGGGTGCAACAGAAGCAATAAGCAGGCCAGAAGAGTGAAGACGCAGCTCTCTCTTCCAAACCAAACATCAACCATCATTAAAAAAGGGGTACCAAAAAGAACAAGTGTATGCATCAAACTAAATAAAGATCCTACTACACAAGTGTACGCATCTAACTAACTGGCTCAGTTAGACGTTACTATTTATTAAGATGTGGAGATTGGCTGACGGCTTGAACCAGATGGGTGTCTGACGGGGGAAACTCCAGCCAGCAGGTCGAAGTCTGATACTTGCGACCCTCTCTCCTACTTTGGGCTGCAGAGCGTGGCGACACATATCAGGGTATGTGCTACCTCTTGAGCTTGCATTGTATTCCCTCGAAGAGGAAAGGGAGATGCAGCACAGTAGCATAAGTATTTCCCTCAGTTTTTGAGAACCAAGGTATCAATCCAGTAGGAGACCACGCGCGAGTCCCTCGCACCTGCACAAACAAATAAGAACTTCGCAGCCAACGCGATAAGGGGTTGTCAATCCCTTTACGGTCACTTACGAAAGTGAGATCTGATAGAGATGATAGTTTATATTTTTGGTATTTTTAGTTTATAAGAACAACAAATAAAAGCGATAAAAGTAAAGTGGATGTAGATTGATATGTTGAGAATAGACCCGGGGGCCATAGTTTTCTCTAGTGGCTTCTCTCATGATAGCGATATTCTACGGCGGGTAAACAAATTACTGTCGAGCAATTGATAGAAAAGCGAATAATTATGAGACTATCTAGGCATGATCATTGTATATAGGCATCACGTCCAAGACAAGTAGACCGAAACGATTCTGCATCTACTACTATTACTCCACACATCGACCGCTATTCAGCATGCATCTAGTGTATTGAGTTCATAAGAACAGAGTAACACCTTAAGAAAGATGACATGATGTAGAGGGATAAACTCAAGCAATATGATATAAACCCCATCTTTTTATCCTCGATGGAAACAATACAATACGTGCCTTGCTGCCCCTACTGTCACTGGGAAAGGACACCGCAAGATTGAACCCAAAGCCAAGCACTTCTCCCATTGCAAGAACTATAGATCTAGTAGGCCAAACCAAACCAATAATTCGAAGAGACTTGCAAGAATATTATGAGCACACATAAAAAGTTCAGAGAAGAACCAAATATCTTTCCTAGATAACCTTGATCATAAACTCACAATTCATCGGATCTCGACAAACATGCCGCAAAAAGAGATTACATCGAATAGATCTCCTCGAAGACCCAGGAGAACTTTGTATTGAGATCCAGAGAGAGAGAATAAGCCATCTAGATACTAGCTATGGACTCGAAGGTCTATGGTAAACTACTCACAAGTCATTGTTAGGGCGATGATGATGATGATGATGAAGGCCTCCGTGATGGGTCCCCCTCCGGTGGAGCTCCGGAATAGGCTCCAAGATGGGATCTCCACGAGAACATAAGGTACGGCGGTGGAATTAGGGTTTTCTCTCTGTTCACAGAGTTTCTGGGGTACGTATATTTATATACGAAGAAGGAGGGCACCGGGGGACGCTCGAGGGGGCACGAGGCAGGGGGCGCGCCCTGGGAAGGGGGACCGCGCCCCCACCCTTGTGGTCCAGCCCTCTGTCCCCCGACGTGGTTCTCAAGCTCCGCGTGCGTGATTTTCTCCAAAAATATCTCTCGCGAAGGTTTCATTCCGTTTGGACTCCGTTTGATATTCTTTTTCTGCAAAACCCTGAAACATGCAAAAACAGCAATCTGGACTGGGCCTTTGGGTTAGTAGGTTAGTCCCAAAAATGATATAAAAGTGACTGATAAAGCCCATTAAACATCCAAGACTTCCTAAATAATAGCATGGAACAATAAAAAATTATAGATACGTTGGAGACATATCAAGCATCCCCAAGCTTAATTCCTGCCCGTCCTTGAGTAGGTAAATGATAAAGAAATAATTTTTGATGTGGGATGCTAACCAATATAGTTTTTCAATGTAATTCTCTTAATTGTGGCATGAATGTTCAGATCTGAAAGATTCAATATAAAAGTCTATATTGATATAAAAAATAACAATACTTGAAGCATACTAACAAAGCAATCATGTCTTCTCAAAATACTATGGCTAAAGAAAGTTATCCCTACAAAATCATATAGTCTGGCTATGCTCCCTCTTCATCACACAAAATATTCATATCACGCACAACCCCGATTTCAGCCAAGCATTTGATTTCATACTCTATCTTTTCAAACCTTTCAACTTTCACGCAATACATGAGCGTGATCCATGGACATAGCACTATGGGTGGAATAGAGGTGGTTGTGGAGAATACAAAAAGGAGGGAGATATTCTCACATCAACTAGGCGTATCAATGGGCTATGGAGCTTCCCATCAATAGATATCAATGTGAGTGAGTAGGGATTGCCATGCAACGGATGCACTAGAGCTAAATATGAATGAAAGCTCAACAAAAGAAACTAGTGGGTGTGCATCCAACTTGCTTGCTCATGAAGACCTAGGGCATTTGAGGAAGCCCGTCGTTGGAATATACAAGAGTTCTATAATGAAAATTCCCACTAGTATATGAAAGTGACTAAACATGAGACTCTCTACAATGAAGAACATGGTGCTACTTTGAAGCACAAGTGTGGAAAAAAGATAGTAGCAATTGACACTGACACGAGGCCGATGTACGGGTGCGTGCTCACTATTACTACCCCTCGGAGGTATGTGGGCGGCTGCACTGGCTACGTCAAGCTGACTTGGACTCTGCCGAGCTGGGACCTTCCCGCCGATGTGGACATGGAAGACGCATAGTATTATTTGACCCCCGACAATGTGCACGGGGACTCCAAGGAGGTTCACCTGGACATCTGCATTATCAAGTTAAATGTTGATCATTAGTCTTCGCTCAATGTAATCCATTGTCTAAGCATGTGGAGACTTCCATGCATGATCTTGCTCTATTGGAGTATCACGCATGAATAAAAGTGTATCCATTTATGGTTTAGTCTAGAATCTTCCATGTATGAATTTTTACCACAGTACTGGTGAAAGACTTATGATCAACCATTTCTTACATATACTCTGCCCCCTTCAAGTCATCCTGATTTAATCCCTCCGTCTAGGTGTATAAGGGCATGGTTAATACTTAAATAGTATAGCCAACTATTGACTATAAGAAGTTGCCATGTCATCTGTAGCCAACATGTATAACAATGGATACTCCAAAACTAATTCTTGAAGATCATTTACTGCAAAGCACAATCATAGTTATTTCTTCTCAAGTTTTGGATGCAGGTTGAACAGTTGAACGCTTTTGTTTGCAAAAGATACTTTTTAATCTATTTCACCCGGATGTTTGTAAGCTCTAGAGATGAAATAATATCCGAACAAACCTATCAATACCTGTTACACGTGAGATGACCCCCACATCCTTTGTCAAAATAAACAACTCCCCGATCAATGCATTTCACTCTTCCGTGCAACACATGGGCACCTTACTATAGATTAGTACGACCAAAAATTGAAGTAACATTATATATAGTACGATAAATGATGATGCATGTCACCTGAAATTATATCATTGAAAACTATGTTCAAATACGAATCCAACGATATTGTTTTTGTTGACATGCACTATCATTTTGTCAGTTAAATCTTCAGTCAAATTCAATGGGGGATAAACCACGACCGATGTAGTAGTACTAGTGTAGAGGGCGGCGCTGCACGGGAGTCTCACCCCGCTCGTGGCGCGGCAGTAAAGCCATCATATCACAAAACCCAACCACTCCCAGTAATAAGTGGCCTGGTAATATAAACGGACAAGCAACCATCACATCCCTTCGTCTTTTTTGCATTTCATCTCTCTACATTTACTTTCTCCGGGTCATCTCGCACACTCGATCCCTAGCTACTACTCCTAGTATCCCTAGCTACTACTCCTAGGGCCAGTTCTTTTGGCGGCTTCCCCAGCTTTTCCCATAAGACTATTCATAGTGGAGAGTAACATTAAGGTGCCTCACTCATTTATTTGGGCTTCTAAACTAGTACTACTAGCAGTACCTCCGTCCTGGTTTATTCCTCACCATTGTAATTTGTGCTAAATTTTGACCAAAGATTTAACTCATAAAATGTTAGTGCATGTGGCATGCACTAACATTTCATTAGTTAAATTTATGATCAAAATTTGACACAGATTACAATGGGGACCTATAAACCAGGACGGAGGTACTTAGTAGTTATGGGATTACTAATCTAGAAGCCTAAAAGAACTGGCCCCTGGTACTCCTACTAGTAGTACTCCCTCCGTCCAGGTGTGTAAGTCACCTAAGGTGGAGCAGCGCAACCTAGGTGGCTGCGGATTGGAAGAGGCCAAAGAATCAGTCCGAAAATTCGTCCAATCACCTTGCCACTTATTTCCACCGAAACCAAACGGAGATTAGTAATGAATCCCTAATTAATAGGGCTGCCATTTCAGCCAACCCATGTAGGCCCATTGACGTGCATGCAAACTGGGGTCAGTCCCTCCCCTAATCAACATGTTCCTTCTCTACATGCATAGGTCGCTCATTCTCTCCCGCATTAACTTCCTCCCCTGCGTGGTTCAGCCAAAAAAATTGCTCGTTGATGAACGAGGCGGTGAGGGGAACGAGGACGGAATTTAATACATTGCGCCTAAGTGTTTTGGGAATATCTGATTTTCGTAAGGTGACTTACACACCTAGACGGAGGGAGTAGTACTCAAGTTGGAATTCCAATGGCACGGCACAACTTGTTAGGCAAAAAATTCGATACAGGGTGTAGGAAGCGGTTTGGGAATTTGCATGCCTTTCCGACCAGTGAGATACTCCGTACAAAGTACGACAGAGAAATAACCACAGAGAAGGAAGCTAAAAGTAAACAATCAAACGAGCATTTTTGCATTTGTTTTGCATTGACTCGTTTGGCAAGCTTGACTAGTGTTGTTTTTCTACTTTTACAAAAACCGCATCGTAGTGTTAAAACGTGCATTTGCACGTACATAAGTAATAATAGTCCCTTCGTCTAGGTGTATAAGTCTTCCCTCTTTCTTGGTCACGGTGCACAACCAAAGATGACTTATTGACCTGGACGGAGGGAGTAGCACAGTCTGCAAGCATATATAGAGAGATACGTGTAGTGCGATAGTATATAGTAAAGTTTGTGCTATATGCACGTACTTACAAAATGCGTACGAATACACAAGGTTTCCAATATTTCCCTTTTACATACTTAATTAAGGACGCTAATAATTCTTGAACGTTCGGGATTTATCATTTGCTTCCCAAAACTAATGATATCGCCTTACGAAACAAAAATTATACTCCTACTAAAAGCCACGGCGCTCGCAGGAGCGCTTGCGGCGCGCCCCGAGTGCCCTCATGCGCGGCCGTTTCCCAGCGCGCCGACACAACGCCTCTTCCTCAGCCTCGCAACTCGCGAGGTGCTGATTGGCGGCTTGCCGGCGGGCGAGTGCGATCTCACCGGTGTGGTGATCCGGCGACAACAGGTACTCCTCCTGGCTGGAAGCATGCACCCGGTCCACATACCGCCAAGCGTAGATGAGGCGCTGGGGCCTGACTGCACTCAGGGCTTTGGCACGGGCGTCCACCGCCACCCTCACGGCCCTCGCTCGAGCCTTCTGCCAAAGAGCCAATTGCCTGACTCTCTCGGACGTGACATAGGCCTACCAGGCAGCTTGTCCCGTGGTGCGCTTCTCTTCCTCGACCTTCTTCTCCGCCTCTATTTTGGAGCGCTTTGCAGGAGGCAAAGTCTCCCACAAGGCGACATCCATTTCTTTCCAAAGCTCCTCAAGGAGGGGGGGGGGGCTCGGCGGGCGGCGCGGCGTTCTCCTCGTAGCGGGGAGCCGATGCGTCCTTCGACGCGTGTGCTGGCGAGATTGGGAACGCCGACGCGTCCACCTCGATGCGTCGCAGCGAGGAGCGGAACACTGACGCGTCCTCCTCGACTAGTGGCGGCGAGGAGCGGAACACCAACTCGTCCACCTCGACGCGTCGCGGCGACGAGCGGAACACCGACGCGTCCTCCTCGACTAGTGGCGGCGAGGAACGGAACGACGACGCGTGACCATCCACGCAGTGTAGCGAGGGGCGCCTAGGGCTTGGGAGGGGCGATGCCATGGTGGTCGACGTGAGAGGGAGGGGGAGTTGATAGCGATGAACGTGAGCATTCTTTTGGATGTCGTGGGAGGCGCAGTATTTATAGCGAGCAATGGCACACCTACGTAAGATATGGACTGAGCTGCATTGACTTAACTGTAGGGCCAGTTGCATCACTGACATGTGGGCCAGACCCCTGCTGGGACCATATGTTAGTGACCCAATGCACCTGAAGTTAAGTAACTGAAGCAGCGTCCCGGGTGGAGTGGTGGGACCGCCGGAGGGAGAAGGAGAGTCTGGCAGGCATATTGTTTCCACACATGGAGAGGAAAAGATTTGGAAACGAACGGGCTTCCTACAGGTATGGGGAACGGTGCATAATGTCTCATCTTGCATGCCGGGCTAGGTATAGTCTCAAGTCATTAAAAACATACATGCCACAGCTGGTACTCCCTCCGATCCTTTATACTCTGCGCAAAACTTTTTTTTTTGTTTTTTCCCAAATGCTCTGCGCGATCCCCTTGAGTAGCGCACCTTTCCCAGCCTGCCCCTGTCTTTCCGCTTCGCTAGCAATTAATCTCCTTAATTGGCGTAACTTCCTAGTTTGCATGCAAAGACATAAGCGGAGGAGAGAGAGATTATGTGTGACATGCATGGAGGGATTCGAGGCAACTAGTACTCTAATCCACGCAAAAGCAGGGGCAAACTTGTCCAGAAAATTTTGAACGGGCCTCTCCTTGGTATGCGAGCTACGAGCTATGCGCAAAGTGGAGGGAATAAAGAAGAAGCTGCTAGCTCATTGGACATTGCTTCATTTTAGGTGAACTGCACCAAAAGGTCCCATGAATTGAATCATCCATGTTGGTGACTGGTGTCATCCCTTCTATGATGGCGTTGACTGCAGATATGGTTCCCATCACGAGGTATGTTTCTTTTTGGTCTGACCGTTTGCCAAAGATCATGCATGTTGATCGTGGGAGGTGCGACGAGAATAGCAAACAAGCCGGCATGGCATGCGAACAGGCCAAAGGTCGTGGGAGGCGCGACGGTTGATGGAATTAATTGAAGTTACACACAAGCCGGCATGGCGTGCGAAGAGGCAGAAGCTATACCATCTGGCCTACGATATGGGTCTAGTAGACATGACATCTAGTGGGTCCCGCATAGTTCTCGAGAACTCTTTGGGGGCTTGCAGCCGTTTATCCACCGGGCAAGCCAGCAACCCCACGCCGTTCGCAAGCCCTACTCGTCCCCATCTTCTACTAGTACAGTACCTTACAACAGTTCGCTCCCATTCGTCCCGTCAATCCTAACCCTCCTCCCAAATCCATGGCGTCCCAAATCTCCATGATCCACGGCGAGTACAAGGTTAGAACCATCACCGGCGATGAGTTCGACGTCATCTACACCCGTTCTTCCGCAACAGTGAAAGAATGCCTTGCTCGCTTCAAACGCATGTTCGAAAACTCAAATGATGAGTGGGTCGCTGGGCTAGATGTTAAGTACACCATAGTCCTAGGAAGCGAGAAGAAACTAAAAGAGGCAGAGAAGAAGAAGCCCGCCGTGATCCAGGTTTGCGTGCATGACTTATGCTTGGTCTACCACATATGCCATGCCGACGTTGAGTGCAAGGAATTTAAGAACTTCCTCAAGGGCGGCTGAGTTTAATTCGTTACTCTAGACTTTAGGAACGACAAGGAAATCCTGGGTCGGATAGGCCTTGTTGTAGGCCAGCCCTTCAATCTCTAGAAGGAGAGCCTGGTGTCCTCCTCTTAGCCTTCAATGCTGACCCTGGCAGCAGCAATGATTGATCGTTCATACGCTAAACTGAAGAAACCTCACCACAAGTTTCATCATGCATGGGAGTCGAAGACATTAGATGAAGATCACATCCTGTACGCAGCAATGGATGCCTACCTTCGTTTAAATATCTACAAGGGTTGGATGAAGAAGCAGAGCCCAGTGTCCGGTTCAAGCAAAGAAGCGTCGGCACAGAGGAAAAGGAAGAGGGACGAGGACGAAGTCGAGGACGTGGACTCGGACGCCGAGTAGGTGGCAGTGCCATCGCTCATGCTGGTTCTACTGCAGTGTCAAGCGGACTAGTTGCTTAGTTTATTTTCAAGGGTGTGTTGTGCTGAGGCCCCAGCAGAACTATGTTTATGTTCTTTCTCGTTATTTGAACTCTTTAGTACGTATAGTAGTACTAGTACTACGTCTTACTGCTGTTCTTCTTGTAGTTGGTACTACTGCTCGTATCTTTGTGTTCCTACTGTAGTTAATACGTTCGTACTAGTAGTATAATTTGGGTCAGTCGATTTGTGAAAGAAGTTCGATGGAGTGAAGGAAGAAGACGACAAGGTACCCCTGATCTATCTTATGAGTGTTGGGTGTGCAATGCAGTTCGCTGGAAAAAATGGATCATGCCCGGGGTTAAACAGATGGCAGGGGTGTGGGGAGCATGGCAGTGGCAGGCGGTTCAGGGGAGGGCGCGGCGGCGGCGGCAGGCGGTTAGGCGTGTGGCGGGCTGAGAAGATGAACCGTGCATCTATTTCATAGGTTGAAGAAGCCCTTCTAGCCATCCATGTTGCATCAAACGGCTCACAAGAGTCGACTGACCCAAATTGCTCCTTCAGATTGCAGGATCCACGTGGCATTCAAGGTCTCGAAGGTAGATTCCGCGTCTGCACCCGGTTTGCAGGCTCGACGCGCGCGCGACCGGCTTCCGCCGCGACAGCCACCATGCGCGCCTCCTCCGCGCAGGCAGAGACGGCAATGACATGCTAGTTCCTCCTCGCTAGCGTGCTGGAGCACGCGCTCATTCTCCTCTTCGTACGCTGCATGCATAGACGCGGCTCCACCAGCTGCTCGTGTGCTTGGCATGGCAGCGGCATCGCGAGGAGGGATTGCAGACGACGTGAGAGGGCGAGCCTTCGTCTTGGCGGCGACACGGCGATGATGGGCGAGAAATTGTTGGCCGGAGCAGGCGGACGCCGGCATGCACGGCGGCGGCATATTGATGAGTGTGCGAATGGGAGCTTAGTTTAGTTTTATATTGGGTTAGTCAAACTTAAAAGAAAACCATACTAGTACACGTAAATATTAGACTTAGGCAGCGCTTTTATTAGTTACCACAGCCACGATACGGAATCCTGTGCAAGCGTGTGAACCACGGCCACACGGTCGATCCAACGGTATGTCACCGTGTCGCGCTCGAAGGACATGCACCGAACCTTTTTGTGTGTGTGAAAACAATCCCCGAATATTACTCAACTTTTTTTCTCGGAAAAGTTATTGACGCTACAATATTTCCATATATTTTAATTTAGCTCCAGTTCGTGTTTATTTGGATTTGGACGTTTTAGGTGCGCCCTAGTTTTTTTTAATACTGATTTTGTGTGTGTCACTGAGAGAAAATGTGTGTATGTGTCCATATGTGTGTTGTGGCGGAAGGGCAATGTGGAGACAGTGTGCGTGAGACAGAGACATAGAGAGGTGTGAATGTACAAATGATCATGCATGAGTGAGACATAGACAGATGCCGATACGTTGTGTATGCATGAGAGAACGGTCTTCCATTTTACTTGTGTGTGTGTGTGAGAGAGAGAGAGAAAGAGAGAGAGGAGCATCCGTAACACAACAACCATCTCTCTCGATTCGTCCATCCCTCGCACGATCGCATGTAACACATGCATCAACACGCACATTTTGACACCCTCACCCGGCCCCTGCCCACCTCAAGGCCCGCACATCGCTCTCTATCTCGCACGCACAATCTCTTCGTGAATACCCTATTTAGCAAGTAGTTTTCCATCACATACACACACATTTCTCTCCTTAGGTTTGTTTTCTCTCAATATCTGACACACACACAGCGCACAGCACACACACCCCCCTCCCCCGAGCACACAATTCATCCCCATCCAAGGTTATATGGCGACCACTCTCGCTTGTGCTTCTCTACACCCCAGCATGCACAACACCTCAATCTTCAAAGAGGGCATCGAGGAGATCCAAGACGGCGACCACACTGCGCTAGAGAATGCGGGGCCATTTGGAAGTAGGATGATGTGATGACGGCTGACTGACTCCTCCCCCACCCTCTCTCTCTCGCACAAAATTACCAATCCCTTTCTCCCCCGCACAAATTTATCAATCCCTCAACCAACGAGATCCTTCCCCTCTTGTCCATGTTTTTCCAGCTCTCTCATCAAACATGTTGTCTCTTCTCCGTCCACGTGTACAGAGTCCGGATGCACACGCATCTCACGTATATTACATGTCTCCATCTTTCTCACAGACCTAACTTCTTCCTCTCTCTTTCTCTCTCTAGCTATCTCCCTCTCTCTATTTCGTTAGGTTTGTCTCCTACTCTCGCGTCCACATACATACAATATTTCCCGCCCTATCTGCTCCATCTTCGCAAGCTCTCTCTGCACGTTTCATTCACACATTGGGATATGTTCAAAATGTTGCTTTTATAATGGCTGATGTAGAGTTATTGTTGGTTTTGTTGCATCCTACAAAGTAATAACTATGAAATGCATTTTGACTATCATTTGACTGGGATTATGCGAGTTTGAGCATGTTGTGAAGTACTATAAAACTCGTATACATCTTGGAATTCGACAATGATTGTAACTATTGAATTGTATAGACCATTACATTCGAAGTCAGTAGCCTAATATATTTATTTCACAATTTCAACAAATGATTAATTCACTACATACTAGGAAAACAAATGTGTACACCCTCCGTTTTTATTTATGTCTGCGTATTAGAATTGATCAAAGTCAAGTTTTGTAAACTCTCAGAAAGTTTATAACAAAAAATATTAACATATACAATAACAAATAAATACCATTTGACTCATTATTGAATGTACTTTCACATCATACATATATGTTATGGTAAATGTTTATATTTTTCTATAAACTTGGTCAAACTTTAGGAAGTTTGACTTCGATCAAACCTAATACGCAGAGTCTACTCGCTAGTTGCTTAGTCGAATCACCCAACACGCCACACGGGGAGTTCAGTGTCACAAAATTTTGAGGTCGGCGGGAAAATCTCCAGCGACCCTGATTCGAGCTATGGGAAGTTACCATCATAGCCTTCGGAACAGGCCGACAGATGACGGTTGGTAGGGGGCTGTTTTCGTAACTTCTGGTTCACCCTACCCAGCCAACCCCACCCCGGCACCCAGAGTAGTACACCTAAATACTCCCAATTTTCTATCCCCCACCGCAAAATAAACTTCTCCATGGCACCACAGCCTTCGTGCTCCTCCCCTTCTACATCGGCGCACTCGTCCACCGCAGCGCATCTGCCTCATCGACGACCTCGTACGCCGCACTGGAGCCGGTCCACCGTCATCGTCGTACACGGAGCCTCTTCCCCGGCACCGTCTTCCACGGTCACGGATCTGCTTCCCGGAAGCCGACGCCAAGAGCAGAAGCACCACCGACGTGGACAATGAACTGATTCCCGTTGCCGACCATGACTCGCAGAGGCCGCCGCGACCATCGTTCTCCTCCTTGATTGGTAATGTGTGTATTGAATCACTTAGTAGTACATGTGCAGTTCCAATTTTGTTCATACCTACTCTTCAAATTTCTTGGGTGCTATTGTTCCCGTAAAAGTAACTGGTTATAGCCTCCATTGTCCAACAAAATATTAGCTTGTAATTGTGCGTCGCTCCTGTATTGCGCTGTGCTTGGGTAGGTATTTCATCTGCAACCAGTAGTGTGGCAAATGATGGATAGTTTTTTAGAAGTAGCAAGATGCCCATGTGTTGCACGCATCAAGATGCATTTGTATGAATAGTTTATCTTGTGGGAGAAAAGGATGAATGAGGGAATGCCTTATTTTTAAATGCGGAGAGGGGTGTGGGTATCTTTTTGCAAAATTGCCACGGTTTCCTTCCTATCTGTTGGATATAAATCAGATGGCATATATTGCAGGATGGCAAGAACACCATCATCACCAACTCTGTTTTTTTAGAAGATTAGGGAAAAGGTAGATAAAAACATAGAGAATAGAGAAGTAGAGATAAATATTAAATATAAAATAAATATAATAGTAGAGAAGAGAGTAGAGATATCAGAGACGTCGGGAAAGGATTTCGCTCGCGGGAAAAAGCGGCCAGGCGTGCGGTAGTTTTGGCACGCGGCGTCCGGCACGCTTTATAAAATCCAATGCCCTCCCACCGCTCTCTCCCCGCTCTGTGCCTCGCCACCGCTCTCTCCCTGCTCTTTCTCGCCTCGCCGCTGCCGTGCCACCATGCCACCGCGTCGCCGAGAAACTTGGGGATACCGTGGCGTCCGCGCGCGCCCCTCTGGCGGCTTCTCCGCCGAGATCTAGTTCCGCGGGATGCGCCTCAGCCTCGGTAATTTCCACACCGCCAACGAGGCCGCCCGCGCGTACGGTGTGGTGGCATGGCACTTCCGGTGGCCTCATAGAACATTGAACTTCCCCAACGTGCCGACGTGGGAGCGGGCACAGGAGCTCGCGGCTCTGTCGTGGCTTATCACCCACGAGGATCGTCGCGACCACCGGAGGCGGGAGCACCGTCTCGGCATCGCCGAGATAGATGAGGAAGCCATGGCGCTGTGGCGCCAACGCTTCCCACAGGACATCATCAACGAGCACAAGTTCTACGAGCAAAGGAGGGCGGAGAGGGATAAGAGGAGGGCGGAGTGAGCCGCCTATAGCGAGGACAAGCGTAGGTGAAAAGCGGACGCTCAATTCAACATGAGGCTAGGAGCAGCGTCGCCCTGGGAATCCGACGACGATCGGTATCTTCAGGCCTACAATTAGACGTCGGAGGAGGACATCACCGAGGAGGAGTCGGATGATGAGGAGTAGTTTAATAATCTATTTTTTTATCTATCTATGCTGAGAACTATCCTCTACTCTCTATCTCTACTTCTCGATCTCAGCACTGTAATCGCTTTTTTAAAGTGCCGCGCGTTGCGATTTGATAACCCACAAGTGTAGGGGATCAGTTGTAGCCTCTTTCGATAAGTAAGAGTGTCGATGTAACAC
Organism: Secale cereale; assembly: GCA_902687465.1. NCBI lineage: Eukaryota > Viridiplantae > Streptophyta > Magnoliopsida > Poales > Poaceae > Secale > Secale cereale. The sequence goes on from LR738714.1 coordinate 499,346,918, forward strand.
CCCATATTTGATACCTTCCATATATGGCAATAAACATTTTATCAAGTTGATCCTTGTCCTTTCCTTGGGGGTTCTATTGCAATTATGCATTATTATTGTTATTGCATTGTCATGTTAATTTTCTTTTGCATTCTTGCATTACTTCATCATCATTGCATCATGACCATCATAGCATTCTTTTACTTGTCTTTGTGTGGATCCTTGTCCTAGCTGTCATGTGAGCTCATCTTGTCCTTGTGTTGGTGGTCATGACAAGACCATGCCCATGCAAACCCTACCCCTCTTCTTCTAGCACCACTCACTTCCATTCTTTTCTTCTTTCTCATTCTTTAATTTTTTTGCAAGTGACTTAGCCTCTTCCAGAAATGTTCATCTTCTTCCCACATCTTGGTTACCTTGTCCTAAGCCACATTGCAAAGCATTGCATCTTTTGGGATTGTTTTGGTTAGGTTTGAAAATGGCTCAAGTTTGAATTATTTCCAAACTTGAATTATTTTACTTCCTCTAAAAATGCACAGGACAATTTTATATAAAAGAGCATTTTCACAGGAGCTTGGGGGGTATTTTTATATTTTCCAAAACTCCTCACCTAGCCCCCTGTACATTTTCTTTTATGCAGCTGTTTAATTATTTATTAAACAAAAATTGTAGAAAAGAAAAGGTGAGAGCCAGTAGCAGCCCAGCAGCCACAACCTACCTGGGCCTCCTCCTACCAGGCCGCGGCCCAGCCAGATTCCCACGCGTGCAGTCGTGCCGTCTCCCTCCCTCGCGCCCGGGCCCGCATGTCAGCATCTCCCCCCTCGATGATCACCTGCCCCGCAGTCGTGCCGTCTCCCTCCTCTGCCTTTAGAGCATCAACGCCGTGAGCTCGAGCTCACGGACGTCGAGGCCAGCGCGTCCCCGCACCCTCTTTATATCAGCCACGCCCCTTAGGGTTTCCCCGTCTCCGCCGCCACCCAAAAAGGGGTTCTTCTCCCCTGCCCCTTTCTCCTACCCCGAGCGCTACAGAGAGCGCATCCGCGTCGCCGGCGACCCTCCGGTCCGGTCCAGCCACCGGCGTCGTGTCCTACTGCTTCCCCGGCGTCGACTACTTCCTCTCCATCACGGATCGGACGCCACCTCGTCTTCGCATCATTGGGAGCGCCATCTTCTTCCCCTGCTTCCCCTGCTTCACGGTTCGGAAGAGTGTTGCTCCGATCAGTGCCTCGTCACCCTCTCCTTCACCTCCCAACATCCTCGTCGAGTCACTCGAGCCCGTGGTGAGCCGCTCCTCCTTCCCATCTCCTTCCCCGTTGTTTTCCATCGTCGTCATTGCTGGTCTGCTCGCGTAGCTCTGCGTCTCAACCCGAGGCTAGACCACGAGGTCGTTGCCCTTGTTTCCCACGCACTCGCGCACCATGCCAGATCGCGCTCACCGCATCCGCTACACATGCACGCCCGAGCCGAGCCACACTCGCGCGCACACCCCCAGGTCCTCGCCGCGCTTCCTGCCATGCCGCGCCATGCCATGAGCTTGAGCGCCTCTGCACCCCTCGCGGCCGAGCATCGCAGCAGCCACTCCCCGCACACACGCCGCCGCCTTCGAGACGCCGCCGTTTCACCGTTGCCGCCGGCTCAGGCCGGTGTCTTCTCTGTTGCAGAGGAGAAGCAACCCTGTCCGCGTGGAGCTAGTTCAAAAGTAGTCGCGCCCCCTTCTATCAACAACACCAGCAGCAGCGCAGTGGTTTGGGCCTCAGGTTTCGACCCAACAGACCCAGGTTCGAATCCCCGCCGGGGGAGTGGGTTTAGCCCCTTTTTGTTTTCTTTGACACACCGACAAGCCGACCCCACCTGGCAGTCTCACAGCACCTCCTACCCGCTTCCACACCCGCTGGTGCCACCTCAGCTTCCCCTGGTCCCACCAGTTAGCTTCCATGGCTAGTCCATTCCGTGTCAGCTTAGCCTTTTCTTTTCTATTTTGTGTTTTTATTTTCTTTTCCTCCATTATCTTCCATAATATATATCTTTTTAAATTTCGCTTCTGATGAAAATGATTTATATATGAAAACTGCCTAGTTTTTCATGTAGAATATTAATATGCAGTTTGTTTCCATGTTAACAACATTTAAAATGATGTTTGATTTAATTTGTGTTTAAAATTGCTTAAACTTGTAAAATTCATAACTAAAGAACCCTAACTCCAAATTTGACAAACCTTATATGCATTTGGGGTGGAAAAATTTATAGATTAATGTGGTGCTATTACTTTGCATGTTTAATAACTTTAAAATATGACTATCTTAGTTCTATCCCAAATGTATTTATACGAATATGGGAGTTTCCGGAAATTGTTGTTTGTTCTTTCCGGCCCATTTAAAATGCTAGCATGTTGCTGTTGGTCCTGGTTGAACCCCTTGCCATGTTAAACAACTTATAAAACTTGTTGGGTGCTTGTTGTAAACATCTACATAACCACTTGTGGCATGTTAGTTTTGTTCCTTTTACTTGTGTTCCACATGCGTGTCATCTTGTTGTTGCCATGATGCTTGTGCACTCAACTTGTCACTAGGAGTTGCATCATGTCCTACCCATGTTCATATGCATCATATTCATGTATCCTGTGGTTGAGCATTTCATGATGATTGATTGTTGTTCCGGTGTTTGCATTGTTGTGTTGGTTAGAGCTTGGTGACGATTCGGAGTTCGAGGTTCCTTTCGAGGCTGAGTTTGAGGAGCAAGGTTATGATCCCTCCGTGGAATCAACAGGCAAGATGACCATTCCTAGATATCACTCCTACCTTTGTCTATGCTAGATGTCTCACTGTTTAGATATTGCCTCGATGCCTATTTCTGTTTGTCAGCCCCCCTATTGTTTCCATGAAACACTCTAACCACCTTCCAAGCAAACCGTCGTTTGGCTAAGTACGCATCGCTCAGCCCCTCTTATAGCGTTGTTAGTTGCAGGTGAAGTTTTGAAGATTTTGCTCCATGATAAAGTTATTGTTCGGATAACACAATATAAAAATACCTGTTAAACTAATTCACCTATATATTTTTAGTGGGTGGAAGGCTAAGCCTTTCTGCTTGGTGTTTTGTTCCACTCATGCCACCTTAGGAACCGATAAACCGGTGTTATGTTCCTTGTTTTTGCGTTCCTAACACGGTTGGGGTTTATGGGCCCCCCTTGATAATTCGCTCCGTTTAAAGCTTTTCCAGCAAGGCCCAACATTGGTTTTACATTTGCCTAATAACTAAAACTTGCATAGGGCGTTGCAAACCCGAGTTCTTAATCAATAACCCGGGCCAGTGCTCCTCTTGAGTGTTGGTCCAAACTGGGGGTCCTGCGGGGCCACCACGAGGAAACTCGAGGATTGGTTTTACCTGTAGCATCACCCATCCGGTTGTGGCCTGAGACGAGATACGCGCGGCTACTATCAGGGTGTCGGCACGCCGGGAGGTCTTGTTGGATTAGTTTTACCTTTGTCAAAATATCTTGAGCACGGGATTCCAAGAATACTCGGGTCTTCCCACTTTGGAGTTGCGACTTCGCGGATCGTGAGCTTGTGATGGGCTAAGTTGGGACACCCCTGCAGGGTTTGATCTTTCAAAAGCCATGCCCGCGGTTATGTGGCAGATGGGAATTTGGTAATATCCGGTTGTAGATAACTTGACACCTTATTCATGAATACACTACCTGTGTGAGTAACCTTGATGGTCTCTTTCCGAAGGGCTTCGGGAAGTGAACATGGCGGGGTTATGTTTGGTCGTGAGTAGCTAGGATCACTTCTTGATCAACTTGGCGATCGTTGGCACTTGTTCTCTTCTCGCTCTAACCTCGTAAGCTTGTGCTTAGTGCTTGCTGCAACCCTTTTTTATAGCCTTTCCACACCTATGGCTTTGGTAGTTTTGTTACCCGAGAACGGGATTGCTAAGTCCTCTGTGGCTCACAGATTCAACACACACCAGATGCAGGTACCGCTGAGAACAATGCAGGAGATGGTCCAGAACTTCAGTGGGAGTTCGATAAAGAGCGTGGACATTATGTATGAATGTGGAGATATCTATGAACATGAGTTTGATGTGGCACAAAATATTTTTTTCGGGTCATGTAATAAGAGCAATTACTTTCCAAACAATAACAGACGAAGCATTGGACATGGTATAGTTCACGCGCAAGCCCGACATTCCAAGTTCAACTTCCACATCAAACTCATGTTCATAGATATCTCCACATTCATACATAATGTCCACAACCATGATTCACTTTAAAGCCAAAAAAATTGAGGAGAGTTATGAATAAAGAAAAACATCTAGTTCCTGCTACCAGTGCGAGCACAACAAGTCAAGACCATGCGTAATTAATTAAATTTTGGTCATTTTTGTGTTCTAAAATGCCGGTCGGCTCGTGGAAGGACGTGTTGCCGGCACACGCGTGGATTCAATGAAGGCAGGCAGGGCAGTCTGAAGCCGGTTGCATGCAGCAAGGAGGCGTGTTCAACCGGGCCTGTAGCGAGTGGGGCCCTCTTGGACGGCGCGCCGGTTCAATGCCTGCACTATGAGAGGTCGCGTCTGTGTCAGAGCAATCACTCCCTCCAGTCCTTTTTGTTTGCGTATAACAAAATCTCGTTTTCCATTCACATTTTACAAGTAAAAGTGATGGACAAACTTTGACCCCAAATAGGATGGGAACTAGTAAACCAGAACGGAGGTAGTAGTTTTTTTCTAATCAAAGAAGGGTTTCCCCCTTCCAATTTTCATTACTGAAAACCAACATCTAAATCTAAACATAGTATTTGCCCTAGAACTACCAGGTTCAACATCTCGCAACATAAACCCATACAACCATACGCCAAGGAGGTACGTAGTACTATGAATTCCATTTTCGCTCCATACCAATCGTTCTAAAAACTACTTAGTATTTATAATGCGCCATTGAAAATCGGAACTCTTAACCCCGCTAAAAATGATATTTTAAACGTGGCTACTCGATCTATGGCACCTGGTGAGCCACCGCCTCCAAGTCGTTCACCTGTGGTCCCGACCATCAACTCCTACGGATCAAGTTATCACGCGAGCTGACTATTCCTACAAAGGTGCGCTCCACCACGTACCCGGTACCCGCGAATGCAGCAATCGTGCACCTAGGGTTTTAGGGTTTATTTGTTAACGTTGCCTTTGCGTAACACTCGTGTGTGCGAGACAGCGAGAGCCCGACTGCGTGCGTGCGCCTCTTCTCTTTGCATATGTACTCCACCGTTTGTCTGGTGTCCAAAAAATTATACTAATAACTACTAGCAATGTGCCAGTGCGTTGTCACACGATCTGAGTAGATTAATACATATTCACCGATTTGATAGAAAAACGTCTAGTTTTGAAATACGTATATCACTAAAAAAATGTTATGTTTCACTCAAAATATATTCATTTGGCGGTTTTGATGAGATAAGGGAGGAATGTTGTTGCTTTCAAGATTCGAGAAGTGGTATATGTCTAATTTCTACTCTTACTAGCAAGATGCCCGTGCGTTGCACGGAACATCAAGATCTTGTGGGAGAAAGGGATGAACGAGGGAAGGCCTTATCTGCAAATGTGGAGAGGAGTGCGGGTAAATTGCCATAGTTTTGTTCCTATCCGTCAGACATAAATCGGACGACCTATATTGCAGGATGGCAGGCCCACCATCATCACCAACTCAATTTTTTATCCCTACTCTTATAAAAAGCATAGTCGGTGATGATCGTGTGCCTGCCATCCTACAATATAGGCCGTCTGATCTATATCTGAAGGATAAGAAGGAAACTATGGTAATTTTGCAAAAAGATACCCACACCCCTCTCCACACTTGCAAATAAGGCCTTCCCTTGTTCATCCTTTTCTCCCAGAAGATAAACTACTCATACAAATGCATCTTGATGTTCCGTGCAACGCATGTGCATCTTGCTAGTTGTTGCAAAAAGCCCATGTGTGTGTGAGAGAGAGGGAGAGAGGAGGAGGAAGGAGTGCATGTGTGACAAAGACACAAAGAGTGTGTGTGCGAGAGGTATCGGCTTAAAATGAGCTGATAGTGTGTGTGTGCACGATTGAGAGGGCGTGTCTCAAGAAGGGAAGAAAAATCTACATAGATGCAAGGAGCGGGAGAGAGACATGTATGCGATAGTGGAAGCACGAGTGTGCGGGTGTATAAACCTATCTAGAGGCTAGTCGATAAATGTTTGTGAGAGAAATACGAGTCGGGGGTGCGAAAGAGAGAGTTTTGTGTGTGTGAGAGAGAGGGAGGGGGAGTTTGTCTGATCGGTAAACAAATGAATAATGTCAGTCTGGGATAGAGACAAAAAGGAGACCGCAACAAATATTGTGTCTACAGGAGAGAGAGAGAGAGAGAGAGAGAGAGAGAGAGAGAGAGAGAGTAATTTAGTGGTATGATTCATATCTAGAGACATATAGGGTGTGTGAGAGAATCCCATAGAGAGAAAGACAAAGTGAAAGACGAGTGGAGACTGTGTGTGTGGCGGTGAAAAAGAAAGATTAGGTACCTAGTGATACGAGAGAATGGTAGAGACATGAGAGATAATGAAAACCGTGTAATGTATAATGATAGGGAGAGTGTGACACTTCTCAAGGGAGACGTCGAGAGACCATGTTTGCGACGATAGGAGAAACGTGAAGTGAGCGTACGGGTGAGCTGGAGAAAAGAGAGTGATAGCTACATGAAGGAGCATGCATGCGAGAGAGATGGGCATGAAAGGAGTGAACATAAAAGGGATTCAAATATTTGAGATGATGATACAAGTAATCCATACTCGAACCAAAATTGATCTATCAAATATGCATACTCATATGAATTCACGCGCATCTATGTTATTTAACATGTAGATATTACTGATCCATACATTTTAGTAGAACATGATTTGGTTTAATTTTTTGATTTCAACCTTATGATTTTGAGATCATTGTATTTGTAAATCATATTATACATATAAAGGAGCAGAATTCTTTGTTGTGCTTTTGAAAGTATATATAAAAAAATGATGTATATAGAATTTTATTCCAATCGAAAATGGATCCCGCATGGCAAAAATAGAATACAAACGGATTCGAATTGAGTTGGCACGGTAAACGTGCACTCTGCAAAATTTGAACGAAGTGGGGAAAGTCTCAGTAACCGCCCGAAACCAAAATCTGTGAGATGGAAATTACTAGTGTCTATCCCTACCACGCAAAGCCTATCTGCTCGATTTCTATAGGTTTTGATAGGGGTAGCTTTGTAATTTCACTCAAACGTGACATAACCGCCTCTCACCCGGATTCATACATGGTGGGCGCCAAAACACAGTGTGTCCTCGGCCGAAATCGACTCCCTCCCCGATTCATACACGGTGGGCACCAACAAACTCTCGTCGGCAAATATTCGGTGTATGCAAGATTATCGTCCTATCCCCAACCGACTAATATTGTTGTGATGTAGGAAATTTGAAATGGGGTCTAAGTTTGTAAATTTCCTCGCATTTGAGACAAGCGCACCCTGCAGACATGGTTCCCCCTCCCTCTTGCTACTTCTCGAGCTTGCGTTGTATTCCCTCAAAGAGGAAAGGGTGATGCAGCACAGTAGCGTAAGTATTTCCCTCAGTTTTTGAGAACCAAGGTATCAATCCAGTAGGAGACCACGCGCGAGTCCCTCGCACCTGCACAAGCAAATAAGAACTTCGCAGCCAATGCGATAAGGGGTTGTCAATCCCTTTATGGTCACTTACGAAAGTGAGATCTGATAGAGATGATAGTTTGGTATTTTTGGTATTTTTTATTATAAGAACAAAAAGTAAAAGCGGAAAAGTAAAGTAGATTGTAAATTGATATGTTGAGAATAGACCGGGGGGCATAGTGTTCTCTAGTGGCTTCTCTCATGATAGCGATATTCTACGGCGGGTAAACAAATTACTGTCGAGCAATTGATAGAAAAGCGAATAATTATGAGACTATCTAGGCATGATCATCATATATAGGCATCACGTCCGAGACAAGTAGACCGAAACGATTCTGCATCTACTACTATTACTCCACACATCGACCGCTATCCAGCATGCATCTAGAGTATTAAGTTCATAAGAACGGAGTAACGCCTTAAGCAAGATGACATGATGTAGATGGATAAACTCAAACATAGTGATATAAACCCCATCTTTTTATCCTCGATGGCAACAATACAATACGTGCCTTGCGGCCCCTACCGTCACTTGGAAAGGATACCGCAAGACTGAACCCAAAGCCAAGCACTTCTCCCATTGCAAGAACTATAGATCTAGTAGGCCAAACCAAACCAATAATTCGAAGAGACTTGCAAGGATATTATAATCATACATAAAGAGTTCAGAAAAGAACAAAATATTTTTCATAGATAATCTTGATCATAAACCCACAATTCATCGGATCTCGACAAACACACCGCAAAAAGAGATTACATCGAATAGATCTCCTCAAAGACCGAGGAGAACTTGGTATTGAGATCCAAAGAGAGAGAAGAATCCATCTATATACTAGCTATGGACTCGAAGGTCTGTGGTAAACTACTCACAACTCATGGTGAGGCGATGATGATGATGTAGAAGCACTCCGTGGTAGATCCCCCCTCCACCGGAGCTTCCGAACAGGCCCCAAGATGGGTTCTCACGGGAACATAAGGTTGCCGTGGTGGACTAGGGTTTTCTCTGTTTGTCTAATAGTTTCGGGGTACGTAGGTATATATAGGAGGAAGGAGGGCACCGGGGGCCAGACGGGGTGCCAAAGAGGCAATGGGCGCCCCCACCCTTGTGGACGCCACATCAGCCCTACTCCGTCGTTCTCAAGTCTCTCGTGTGTATTTTGCTCCAAAATTATCTCTCCCGAAGGTTTCATTCCGTTTGGACTCCGTTTGATATTCCTTTTCTGTAAAACCCTAAAACAGGCAAAAAACAGCAATCTGGACTGGGCCTTTGGGTTAGTAGGTTAGTCCCAAAAATAATATGAAAGTGTATAACAAAGCCCGTTAAACATCCGAAACATCATAAATAATATCATGGAACAATAAAAAATTATAGATACGTTGGAGACGTATCAAGCATCCCCAAGCTTAATTCCTGCTCGTCCTCGAGTAGGTAAATGATGAAAACAAATTTTTTGATGTGGAATGCTAAGGAACATTGTTTTTCAATGTAATTCTCTTAATTGTGGCATGAATGTTCAGATCTGAAAGATTCAAGACAAAAGTCTATATTGACATAAGAAACAATAATACTTCAAGCATACTAACAAAGCAATCATGTCTTCTCAAAATACTATGGCTAAAGAAAGTAATCCCTACAAAATCAAATAGTCTGGCTATGCTCCCTCTTCATCACACAAAATATTCATATCATGCACAACCCCAATTTCAGCCAAGCACTTGTTTTCATACTCTATTCTTTCAAACCTTTCACCTTTCACGCAATACATGAGCGCGAGCCATGGACATAGGACTATGCAGAATAGAGAGGTGGTTGTGGGGAAGACAAAAGGGAGGGAGATAGTCTCACATCAACTAGGCGTATCAATGGGCTATGGAGATGCCCATTAATAGATATCAATGCGAGTGAGTAGGTATTGCCATGCAACGGATGCACTAGAGCTAAATATGTATGAAAGCTCAACAAAAGAAACTAGTGGGTGTGCATCCAACTTGCTTGATCACGAAGACCTAGGGTATTTTAGGAAGCCCATCGTTGGAATATACAAGCCAAGTTCTATAATGAAAATTCCCACTAGTATATGAAAGTGACTAAATATGAGACTCTCTATCATGAAGAACATGGTGCTACTTTGAAGCACAAGTGTGGAAAAAGATAGTAGCAATTGTCCCTTCTCTCTTTTATCTCATTTTTTTGGAGGGGCTTTCTCTTTTTTTTAGCCCCTCTCTATATTTTTTTTGGGCCATATTTTTTTATTGGCCTTTCCTCACATGGGACAATGCTCTAATAATGATGATCATCACACTTATATTGAATTACAACTCAATACTAGAACAAGTATGACTCTATATGAATGCCTCCGGCGGTGTACCGGGATATGCAATGAATCAAGAGTGACATGTATGAAAAAGTATGCATGGTGGCTTTGCCACAAATACGGTGTCAACTACATGATCATGCATGGCAATATGACAATATGAAGCGTGTCATATGTACGGAACGGTGGAAAGTTGCATGGCAATATATCTCGGAATGGCTATGGAAATGCTATGATAGGTAGGTATGGTGGCTGTTTTGAGGAAAATATATGGTGGTTGTTTTGAGGAAGGATATATAGTGGGTGTATGGTACCGGCGAAAGTTGCGCAGTACAAGAGAGGCTAGCAATGGTGGAAGGGTGAGAGTGCGTAATATCCACGGACTCAACATTAGTCACAAGAACTCATATACTTATTGCAACAATTTACGAGTCATCAAAACAAAGCAATCAACGCATGTTCCTAGGAAGGAGGTTGGTAGGAGTTAACCACCGCGCGCGCCCGACCTCCACACAAAGGTTGACACTTTACAAATACCTCATGCTCTAACTTCGTCACATAACGGTTCACCACACGTGCATGCTACGGGAATCACTAACCTTAACACAAGCATTTCTCAATTTCATAATCACTCCACTAGCATGACTCTAATATCACTATCCTCATATCTCAAAACAATTATCAAGCATCCAACTTCTCATCATATTCAATGCACTTAGTGTGAAAGTTTTTACTACATTGATATTGGATGTCTATCATGTGAAGGCTAGTTTTATAGCCAAAGCACATTACCATGCTGTTTTAATAGAATCTCAAAAGGATATAAGTGGAGCATGAGATATCAACCATTTCTACAAAATATAATCACCACCATGCTCTAAAAGATATAAGTGAAGCACTAGAGCAAAAACTATTCAACTCAAAAGATATAAGTGAAGCACATAGAGTGTTCTATCAATTCCTAGGCCATATTTAACTCTCCCAAATAGGTGTGTCCAGCAAGGATGATTGTGGCAAGCTAACAAGCAAAGACTCAAATTATACAAGGCTCCAAGTAAAACACATATCATGTGGTGAATAAAAATATAGCTTCGAGTATAGTTACCGATGGATGAAGACGAAAGAGGGGATGCCTTCCCGGGGCATCCCCAAGCTTTGGCTTTTGGTTGTCCTTGAATTTTACCTTGGGGTGCCTTGGGCATACCCAAGCTTAGGATCTTGCCACTCTTTGTTCCATAGTCCATCAAAGCAATACTCAAAACTTGAAAACTTCACAACACAAAACTTAGACAAAACTCTCGTGACCTCCCTTAGTATAAGAAAACAAATCACTACTCAAAGGTACTGCAATCAATTCATTCTTTGTTTATATTGGTGTTAAACCTACTGTATTCCAACTTCTCTATTATTCATACTTCCCAATACTACTCATAGATGCATTGAAATAAGCAAACAACACGCGAAAAACAGAATCTGTCAAAAACAGAACAATATGTAGTAATCTGCAGTTTTCGCATACTTCTGTAACTCCAAAAAAATTGAAATAAATTGGTAAACGTGAGGAATTTGTCTATTAATCATCTGCAAAAAGAATCAACTAAATAGCACGCTCCGGTAAAATCTGGTGACCATTCTAGCGCACGCTAACGATTCTGTTTTTCATAGCAAGATCATATAAACTTCACACAAGTCTTCCCAAAGGTTCTACTTGGCACAAACACTAATTAAAAACCAAAACCACATCTAAACAGAAGCTAGATGCAATACTTATTCCTAAACAGAAGCAAAAACAAAAAAATATAAAAATTGGGTTGCCTCCCAACAAGCGCTTTCTTTATAGCCATAAAGATAGGCTTTGATATTTCAATTATGCTTACATGAAAGATAAAAATCTAAGCACAAAGAGAGCATCATAAAGCATGTAAAAATCACATATAAGTCTAACATACTTCCTATGCATAGGCATTCTATAGGAAAACAAATTAGCAAGACAAGCAATATCTAGCATATGGAAGGAAGAAGAAAGAAACAATAGCAATCTCAACATAGCGAGAGGTAATTTAGTAACATGAAAATTTCTACAACCATATTTTACTCTCTCATAATAATTGCATGTAGGATCATAAGCAAATTCAACAATATAGCTATCACATAACATATTCTCAACACGATCCACATGCGTGCGAAGTCGAGACTCTTCCAAAATAGTGGGAGCAACATTAACTAAATTCATGACCTCTCCAAGCCCACTTTTATCAAAAATTCCATAAGATTGAACATTCTCCAAATATGTGGGATCTAAAGTTGACACTCTTCCAACCCCACTTTCAATAATATACCAAACATTATTATCAGTCTCATATTCATCATGTGGTTTAAATAAATTATCAAGATCGTCAGAAGAATCACCCCAATCATGATCATTGCAAAAAGTAGAAGTCATAGCAAAACTAGCATCCCGAAGCTTGAGGTCTTGCATATCATTAACACAATTGACATTAAGAGAATTTATAATAAAATCATTGCAATCATGCTTTTCATCGAAGGAACTATCAAGTATGGGTGCAATAGCAACGATCTCATGTTTAACATAAGGAACTATAGCAAATTCATCTTCATAAATATTGGCATCAAGGCCACAAGAATAGCAAGCGTCATGTTCATCAAGGGACATTTCAATCAAACCATCGGAATCGTAATTGTCTATAGATTCATGCATATCATTATTTTCTTTCAAAGCAGCGGTCATTCTTTCAATAAATTCTTTGACATAGACATTATGAGCATAGTTTTCAAAGCAATATTTAAGTATGTCAAAAATTTCAGATTCGTAGAGAGTAATATCATACTTCTCAATCAAAGAAACAACTTCATAAGCACCCTTAAAAGCAACAAATTCTTCAATTTGTTCGATATCGTAGTAACTATAAATACCCTTTGCATAAGAGGATAAGATTTCATTATCATTAAACTCACATAGGTAGGGGAGGTGTTTTTTAGGGTTCTTAGAGAAACAAATAAATCACAAATTTCACAAAGATTCCAAGCATAACATAGCAATCTGTTTATTTGATCCCATAAGAGTCTCCCTTTTTCAGACAAACGGTGATGAACAAAATGAGCATGCTCATCTAAAGATTTCCCATCAACTAGGCTAGTTGGGGTTTCAGCACGAGAGCATAAGGATCGAAGATGATCCAAATAGAACACTTTAAGGTGATCCATAACAATAGATTTTTAGCAAACAAATATGCATGCAAATAGAAGGCACATGGCAACACAAGCAAACAAGAAGCAAGCGAACGGTAAACACACGGCAAAAGGAAGGGCAAATAAAACGGCAAGGGTGAAGTGGGGGAGAGGAAAACGAGAGGCAAATAAATGTAATGCGAAGGATAAGGGTTTGTGATAGGTACTTGGTATATGACTTTTGTGTAAGCCTCCCCAGCAACGGCGCCGGAAATTCTTCTTGCTACTTCTCGAGCTTGCGTTGTATTCCCTCGAAGAGGAAAGGGTGATGTAGCACAGTAGCGTAAGTGCCTCAGTTTTTTAGAACCAAGCTATCAATCCAGTAGGAGACCATGCGCGAGTCCCTCGCACCTTCACAAACAAATAAGAACTTCGCAGCCAACGCGATAAGGGGTTGTCAATCCCTTTACGGTCACTTACGAAAGTGAGATCTAATAGAGATGATAGTTTGATATTTTTGGTATTTTTTATTATAAGAACAGAAAGTAAAAGCGGAAAAGTAAAGTAGATTGTAGATTGATATGTTGAGAATAGACCCGGGGGCCATAGTGTTCTCTAGTGGCTTCTCTCATGATAGCAATATTCTACAGCGGGTAAACAAATTACTGTTGAGCAATTGATAGAAAGGCGAATAATTATGAGACTATCTAGGCATGATAATCATATATAGGCATCACGTCCGAGACAAGTAGACCGAAATGATTTTGCATCTACTACTATTACTCCTCACATCGACCGATATCCAACATTCATCTAGAGTATTAAGTTCATAAGAACGGAGTAACGCCTTAAGCAAGATGACATGATGTAGAGGGATAAACTCAAACATAGTGATATAAACCCCATATTTTTATCCTCGATGGCAACAATACAATACATGCCTTGCTGCCCCTACTGTCACTAGGAAAGGACACCACAAGATTGAACCCAAAGCCAAGCACTTCTCCCATTGCAAGAACTATAGATCTAGTAGGCCAAACCAAACCAATAATTCGAAGAGACTTGCAAGGATATTATAATCATACATAAAGAGTTCAGAAAAGAACCAAATATTTCTCATAGATAATCTTGATCATAAACCCACAATTCATCGGATCTCGAGAAAGACACCACAAAAAGAGATTACATTGAATAAATCTCCTCGAAGACCGAGGAGAACTTGGTATTGAGATACAAAGAGAGAGAAGAAGCCATCTAGATACTAGCTATGGACCCGAAGGTCTATGGTAAACTACTCACAACTCCTGGTGAGGCGATGATGATTGTCGGTGTACAAAAAGAGGGGTACACTTTTTGTACCCCTATGACTGTGCACGGGAAGTCTGAGCCACGACGCCATCTCACCAAGCATGGCAAGGGAGGCAAGCCGGGGCAAGACTGAAGCCCGATGGAGACTGGAGCGACACCAAGAACAAGACCACAAAGAGCCAAGGGACGAAGCGGCTCTCCCCGGCAAGATCCTTGCCGGGGCTAGCCCTGACAGCCCCGGCAAGACCCTTGCCACGGCAGCTCGCCCCCGCACTTATGGAGCGAATCACCCTTGAGTCCACCGCCCCCATGGGGCGAGGATTCGGGAAATATCCCCGTGGTGGCATGCAGATCTTTGTGAAGACCTTCAAGATCAGATACAAGATAAGAAGACGACGACCCTCGGCGGGATCCCAGGCATGGAGGACCACAAGGCCCCCGGCAAGCACCTTGCCGGGGATGACAGCAGGCGCCACGGCAAGACCCTTGCCGGGGCCCCCGGCAAGGCCCTTGCCAAAGGCACCCACGGGGCCACCATTAGGCCCGCGCCAACTGGGTTTCCACCGACCCACGCAGTTGCCAACCCGACCAGCTGGACAGGCTCCTGCGTGGCGACTCACAGATCTTCATGGAGACCCACCGTTGTGCCACCTCAGCTGCCTGTCTGCCTACATGGCACCTCAGGCACCGCTGGCCAGGGCGCGTGTCGACACAAGGAGGAGCGGCGACGGACAAGACGGGCGTCTCCCCTCGTCCCCGATAAAGCAAGGACACCTAAGTTGAGCGCATCAAATGCACCTTGTCCTGTAATGCGAGGGATAACCTCACATCATTGTACCCTTTCCACCTCATGTGTGCCACTGTGGCAACCCCTTTTTCCTATAAATGGAGGCCCGAGGCGACCAGGAGGGGGATTCGGCTTTTCGGACCCCCCCCCCCCACGACTCTTTTGGAGCTCCTCGTTAGCTGAAGAACTCCAACATATAATCCACCAAAGCAGGAGTAGGGTTTTACGCATCTTTGCGGCCCGAACCTGGGTAAAGGAACCGTGTCCTGATCGTTAGATCCGCTCTTCTCTCAACCCCGCGCCCCGCAACCATAGTAGGGATTCTTGTGATCCCATAGGTGTCGATCCAAATACACCGACATCTTTGGCCGCCAGGTAGGGGGCGCAGTTGTGAGAATCGGCTTTAGCGGTTAGTTCGATGTTTCTGCATCATCATGGCGCCCAAGAAGAAGACGACGGTGGTGGTTGGCCAGTCGGAGGCCGGACAGCCCGTCCCGATGCGGGCGAGCAGTGGACCAATCACGGAAAGGACTCGGGGCGCTGCTCGCGAACACCAATGCCATCCCGACAGCCGGAGTTTGGGAGGTGGCGATGCCTGTGCGCCTAGTAATAGGCCGCACATCGCTAGTTCCAGAGATGGAACCCGGCCCTCCGCGGGTGGCGCGGGGCCCTCCAAGGCCACGGCCACACCACCCGAGGGCGACGCGAGGCCCTCCAGAACTCCCACGCCGGCGCCAACAGCGTGCTCTTCTCAAGTAGCGCGTGACGAACGGCGTCATCGTCCCGAAGACCCCGGACGTCACCATGGGAAAAGCGCCGAGCGCCGCTCCCGGGACGTAGAAGGCCTGCCCGCTCACCAAAGCGCTGGTGGAGACGATAGGCGACCGCGGGATCATGATGGAGCTCCCCCTGACGCGGTCAGGGGTCGAAGCGCGTCACGGTCCGTGCAGGTTTCGCTACGGCTGACACCAGCCAAAGCTTTGGCACGCGCGCAGTTGCTCCTCAACTTTCCTCCCGTTACGGGGAAACTCGACGAATGGAGAGCCACCATCCGAAGCCTTGTCGCGGTCACCAACAGGGACGACCTAAATCCAGCGGAGCTCCCGGGCCGACGCTCTGATGGGGTCCCACGCACCGTGGGCGGGAAAGCTGGCAACGCCGTGGCTACGGTGCATTCGCCTCCCCCTCGCCCAGTGCCGCGTGCGTCGACCCGTCGAGACATCGCGGGCGACGCCATCTCCATAGCGTCGTCCAACCCGCGGACCCGCGGCGACCAGCGTCAAGTTCTTCAGGAGCGAGCCCATGAATACGCTCGAACCACCATCGAGCGCCGGCGCGAAACGCGCCACCAGTCAGACATGCGAGTAGGGCCTGCTGCGGACCGCCCAGCACCGGAAAGCCCTGGAGGTCTACCCTACGAGGTGGGCTGTCCGGCTTTCACCCGTGAGCTGCGGCAGTTCCAGTGGCCCTCTCACCGCACCTTCAAACCTGACGTTGGCGAGAAGTTCAACGGCAAGACCCACCCGTCGGAGTTCCTCAGCATCTACACCATCGTGATGCAAGCTGCTGGGGCCCGCGACGATAAGGTGCTTGCGAATTACTTTCCGTTAGCTCTTAAACCTAACGCCATGTCGTGGTTGATGCACTTGCCAGTAGACTCTATTTCCTCCTGGTACGACTTGTGCCATGAGTTTGTTGGCGCCTTTACCGGAGGCCATCAAGCCCATGGCCAAGCGAGTGACCTGCATGTCATACCCCAGAAGGAAGGTGAGACTCTGCGCAAGTACATATAGAGATTCAGCCAGGTACAGTACAATATCCCCGATGTTCACCCTGCCGCCATCATCAGCGCGTTCCACCAGAACGTGCGCAACCGCAAGATGCACGAAGAGCTGGCGATGACCGAGGTGAAGGACATGGCAGAACTTTACGTTCTTGCCGACAGATGTGCCCGGGACGAAGAGGGAAGGAAGTACCCCGGCGAAAGCGCCGGTGCGGAAACCGACTCCTCGGACCAAGATATCGCTGTTCCAGCGAAGAAGGGCCGGAACCGTAACAGGAAGTGCAAGGGGAAGGCCGTGCTTGCCGTCGAGGGATCTGATGACACCGGCTCCGCCAAGAAAACCAAGGCGGGTGACCCTGGCAAGGAAATTGCCAGGTGTGTCGCCTGCCGGGCCTTGGCGGCCGCCGAGAAGCCAAGAAACTCCGGCAAACGGTACTGCAAGATCCATCGCACCAAGGGCCATGATCTCCAGGACTGCCACCAGGTTGAGCTCCTTGCTGAGAAGCAAAGAGCTAAATATGAGAGGCGGGACAAGGAGAAGGGCCAGGACGGCGCTGAGGGATCCAGCAAGAAGCGTGACGGCCAAGCAGGCCGTCGCGGTAAGGAGAAACAGCAAGAAAGGCCCGCCCGGGGCGGCGATAGAAGACCTGAAGACGACGATCACGAAGAAGACGACGAGTCCGGCGGCCAAGAATTTCAGAAGTCCACGAACACCATGTGCGTCGATGGTGGTGCCTCCCTGCATGCTTCTCACCGCCAGCTTAAACAGTGGGCGCGAAAGATTATTGCGGCAGAGCCGTCGCCCGATGCCCAAAAGCCGCTGAAATGGTCCAGCACACCTATCATCTTTGACGCCGAGGATCACCCTGATCGCATTACTGCGGTCGGGTGCTTGCCATTGTTGGTTTCACCAACAATACGCAACCTCAAGGTGACGAAGATGCTAGTCGATGGCGGGGCCGGCCTAAACCTACTCTCGCCCACCGTGATCGAGAAGCTACAAGTTCCTGATGGAGACCTCGAGGAGACGGGCACGTTTCAAGGGGTCAGCCCAGGAAGGAGCCAACCAAAGGGGAAAGTCACACTGCCCGTGACTTTTGGAAGTGATCTGAACTACAAGACGAAGAGGATCGTGTTCGACGTCGCCAGGATCCCCCTGCCTTACAACGGGATCCTTGGCCGCCCAGCGCTGGCCAAGTTCATGGCGGCATCGCACTATGCCTACAACACCCTGAAGATGCCAGGGCCCGTGACGATCATCACCATCCCCTCCGACAAGAAAGACGTGCTGATTTGCACCGACCAATTGTACCAGCAAGCAGTTGCAGCAACTGCCGCTATGGGGGCATTTGCTCCTGCCACTGGAGCCCCGGGAGGGAAGAAGAAGAAGACCGGCGAGACCTCGGGCGCCCACTCCGGCAAGCGCACCTCTTCGGAGTGCTGTGCTCCCGTCGAGGACGTGCCTGAGAGCTCCACCGGGAAGGAGAAGATCGGCGAGACCTCAGACACCCACTCCGGCAAGCACACCTCTTCGGAGTGTCGCGCTCCTGTCGAGGACGTGCCAGAGAGCTCCGCCGGCAGAAACAAGAGATCAAGGGCTATGCCGCCAGGAACCAAGAAGGTTTCTGTCAAGGAGGACGGCACGGGAGGGGCTTTTACCATAAGCTCCGCCCTTGACAACAAATAGGAGGACGCGCTCATCACCTTCCTACGGGCGAATGTCGACGTGTTTGCCTGGCAAGCATCCGACATCCCCGGCGTTCCCAAGGAGGTGATTGAGCACCACCTTGCTGTCTGCCCTCATGCGCGGCCCGTCAAGTAGAAGGTCAGGAAGCAAGCTTTGGAACGGCAGGAGTTCATCACCGAGGAGATCCGGAAACTAGAAGCTGCGGGCTTGGTGAGAGGAGTGCTCCACCCAACGTGGTTGGCCAATCCAGTGGTAGTGCGCAAGGAAAATGGGAAGTGGAGGCTGTGTATTGATTACACATATATCAATAAAGCTTGTCCCAAGGACCCCTTCCCATTGCCGCGCATAGACCAGATTGTCGACTCCACGGCAGGGTGTGACCTGCTATCATTCCTCGACGCCTAATCCGGCTTTTGGGCACCCCATGTGGCGAGAGAAGACGAAGAGAAGACAGCATTCATCACCCCATGTGGTACGTACTATTTCGTACGAATGCCTTTCGGGTTGAAGAGTGTTGGCTCGACATTTGCAAGGGCAGTCCAGATTGGTTTTGAACCCCAGCTCCATAGAAATATGGAGGCTTATATGGATGATATAGTGGTCAAAACCAAGGACAGGGCAACCCTTGTATCGGATTTACAAGAAACATTTGTGAACCTGCACAAGATCAACCTCAAGCTGAACCCTGAGAAGTGCGTCTTTGACGTTCCGTCTGGCAAGCTTCTCGGGTTCTTTGTGTCACAGCATGGGATAGAAGCCAATCCGGACAAGATCAAAGCTATAGAGCAGATTGAAGCACCCAAACAGGTCAAGGATGTGCGTCGGCTTGCTGGCTGCATTGCCGCCATGAGCAGATTCATTTCCAAGTCTGCTGAGCGCGCCCTCCCCTTTTTCAAGATTTTGAAAAAGGCGGGCCCAATGGAGTGGACGCCGGAAGCCGAAGCAGCGTTACAGGATCTGAAGAAGTATCTTTCCTCCACGCCAATACTGGTTGCGCCT
This sequence comes from Secale cereale, assembly GCA_902687465.1. Lineage (NCBI taxonomy): Eukaryota > Viridiplantae > Streptophyta > Magnoliopsida > Poales > Poaceae > Secale > Secale cereale. The sequence continues at coordinate 499,366,664 of LR738714.1, forward strand.
CGACCACAGGAACCGTTGCTGCTATACCTAGCGGAAACGAACCAGGTGGTCAGTGCTGCACTGGTGGCGCAGAGAGAAATCGATGATGAGGTGACAGCAGCAACGGAGCCTGGTTCCACTGGCGTAAAGACGACACAGCCGATTGGAGTGCAGCCAAAAAAGAAGATGATGCAGCACCCGGTCTACTTCGTTAGCTCCCTCTTGCAGGGGGCTAGGGCAAGGTACTCCGGTGTGCAGAAACTGCTCTTCGGCCTTCTTATGCCCTCGAGGAAGCTGCGTCACTACTTCCAGGCGCACGAGATCACTGTCGTCACCCGCCTCCCTCTGCAATGGATATTGCACAATCCAGATGCAACGGGAAGGATTGTAGAGTGGGCACTGGAGCTGTCCAGCTTTGGCCTCAAGTTTGAAAGCACCTCGACAATTCAGAGCCGAGTCCTGGCAGAGTTCGTCGCAGAATGGACCGCAACGCCTGATGAAGAAGTCCAAGAAACTGCTCTCCCCGGCAAAGAGGCAAGTTGCAACTGGGTCATGTACTTTGATGGCGCTTTCTCTTTGCAGGGCGCCGGGGCTGGCGTACTGCTGGTCGCGCCCACCGGAGAGCACCTCAAGTACGTGGTCCAGATGCACTTCCCTAGGGTGGTATCAACGAACAACACTGCCGAGTACGAGGGGCTGCTTGCCGGTCTTAGGATCGCAGCGGACCTCGGAATCAAGAAGCTCGTTGTCAGAGGCGACTCACAGCTTGTCGTCAAACAAGTCAACAAGGATTACCAGAGCCCGTTGATGAAGGCCTACGTCGATGAAGTGATGAAGTTGGAAGAGCGCTTTGACGGTATACAGGCGGAGCACGTTCCCCGAGCGGAGAACGACATCGCTGATTACCTGTCAAAGCACGCTGCTATCAAGTTACCTGTGGAACCAGGTACCTTTGTGCTTCAGCTTTCTCAGCCATTCGTTGATCCATCAACAGAGCAGAACAAGTGGAGGAAGTCAGGGCCCGGCAAGTACTTTCCCTCCGAGCTCCCCGGAGCCGCCGGCAAGGATGTTGCTGGGGACACTGAGCCCGCCACCGGAGGGCTAACTCCGGCGGAGCGTCAAGCTTTTGCCGTCGAGATAGCCACTCCCTTGGCGGAGGAAATGCCTTTAGTCCTCGCCGTCGAGCCCCAGGCTCCAGCGTGGGCGCAGCATACCGTCCGATTCCTTCAGACTGGGGAATGATGACCCACAACCGTCAGGGATCTATTGCAGCGTTTTCGATAAGTAAGAGTGTCAAACCCAACGAGGAGCAAAAGGTATTGATAAGTGATTCTGAGCAAGGAATAACTGCAAGCACTGAAAGATAACTTTTTAGGGGTTTTCTTGATATAAGCAACAGGAAAGTAAAAGCGAGCAAAGTAAAAGGCACTGGAGAGTAACAAGTGGCCCAATCCTTTCTAAGCAAAGGAGAGGCCTAGCAACTGAACTTATAAAGGCTAAAGTGTTCTTGAGGACACACGGGAGAGGTAGTCATGTGCTTTCGCCATATTCCGTATCGGTACTATGTGATGTGTTGATAAGTGTTGAGTGGGTGGATCTATGCTAGTACACCCTCTAGACTAAGATGAGTGCACTCTTATGATTAAACACCTTGCAAGCATCCGCAAATACAAGATAGTATTTAAGGCAAAAGCCTAACCATAGCAATACGATCGATGATCCATTGTTCCCTTGTGCAAAAGCGTGCGAACTGGGGTTCAGGTTTCTGTCACTCCGGCAACCCACCGTAAGCATTCTTTGTACACAATGTATTCCCCTAGGTCCTTAATAAGGCGAAGTGTTGAGTGTTCGACTCACACAACACCACTAGGAAAATAAAAACACAACTTAAGTATCAAACAACACATATTACTTCAACATCATATGACTAGTAACAACAAGACTTCTCCCATGTCCTCAAGAACTAAAGTAACTACTCACAAGACATAAAAGAGATCATGATCAGTGGAGATAGATGCATGATAAACAATCTGGACACACTGATATTTCTCCGACAAAACTCAATAGCATTCACCACAAAGTAGTAATCAACACCGATAGAGTAGAGAGGATAGATAGTACGGATTACAACACAAGTTGCAATGATGAGATGAGATTGGATGAAGATGGAGATGGTGCTGATGTTGGGGATGATGTTGATGATGATCTCGATGATGCCCGTGACGATGGTGATGACGATGGCGATGATCTCCCCTTCCGGGAGGTGATCTCCCCGGTGGAATCTACCCGCCGGAGATGGCTTTTTCTTCTCTGTAGGTTTCCGCCACGGAGCGGCGGCGGAACTCCTTAAACTCTCTCATTTTTAGGGTTTCTGGATGACGAGGAGTATATAGGCCAAAGGGGGAAACCTGGAGTGGGCCAGGGGCTCCAGGCGCCCTCCCGGCGCGGCCAGGGTGGGGGCCACGCCAGGTGGCCGCCTGGGCACCCTGTGGCCCCCCTCTGGTTGCTCTTTTGCGTATCTTCGTGATCCTTCTGGAAAATACCCTCCGTCGATTTTCAGGTAATTTGGAGGTATTCTTCTTCAGCAACTCAGCGTCCACTTTTTACCGCTGAATCCTGCGTTTGCTGCTTCGGCACCGGAAAGTTGCAAACTGTGTAAAATAGGCCAAAACAACATAAGAACATCATCGTAATGTGAAATATATCAATGAATAAGGATGAATTACGTTATAAAATAGTGATGCATTTTGGACGTATCAACACCCGCAAGCTTAGACCTCGCTTGTCCCCAAGCGAATACTGAGCTCGGTAAACCTGTCCACAAGTTTAGAGAGTGAAGTGTCGATAAATAGAATACGGACAAGAAGCATCACAGTTTCTTCACCAAACTCAAATATCCTCAACAGCAATCTTCAACTCATAAGGCCCTTATAAAAGAGTGGTAACACTTATAATCGAAAGTAGGGCTAAGGAAACTCATCAAATCCTGGCAAACATGTCCTTTGGTCAAAGAACAACTAATAGCTTTTACTTTTGCTCTTTCTCTTTATGTTTTGATGAGATTAATTGAAGCTTTTGAAAGAACATGTTATTAGGCAAGAAGTGAAAGTGTTAAGACAAAGGAAGATGTTTGCTTTAGCTGGGCTTGACAAACAACTTACTTATCAAATGATAATGTCAACAAGGATATGATATGACAAATCTTAATGCAACTTTATATGAATGAATCCTCGTCAACATCAAATGTCTGCTCTCTTTAAGAATAGAAGGAAGTAGGAATAACTGACTCGACCTAAAACTAAGAGATAGGCCCTGCTCTAGGGAAGTAGGGAAAACTCATGTGCTATCCTTAAATCAAACAGAATGAAAACAAGTTTTGAGAGGTGCATGATTTGTCAACGAATGCTAATAGATAACTCAATTACTTCTCGAGCTGGACATGTTTCGAGGAACGGCTCCCGCACGGGGACGATCACATCCCCTTAATCTCCTTTGTTTATCGCTGCCAAAGTTTTCTGATTTCTCATGAACAAAGCGTGAAGGAGGGTTTGTTTGTTGTATTATCTTTTATGAGCCGGGCGCACTCATGCCAGTTCCTCCTCGTATTAGGGATTTGCATATTAGACATGCAATCCCGGGGTAAAACTTGTCCAACTTAGAAAGATCCTGAATTAACTACAACTTCCTTATTAGCTAAAACAGGGGCACAAAATAGAAGATTTTGAACATTTAAGGATAACACACAAATTCTATACTTTAGGAGGTGGTAGTGGAATACCACGAATAGGAAGGTATGGTGGACTCATATAGCAGGTATTGGTTTAAGGGTATGGATGCACAAGCAGAATTCCGCTTAGTACAGAGTTTAGGCTAGCAAAGGCTTTGAGAGAACAGACAATTGATGATGACTAAGATGCAAAGCAATATAAAGCATAACCATTAAAATAAGCATAACACATCAAGTTGTCTTCCTTGTCAGCATAACACTTCAAGCATAATAACATAAAGGTTTTGGCTATGTCGCTACTTTAAGAAAATCATGCTTGTTGTTATGACCAAAGCTATGTTTGCCAAGATTAAATAAAGTTTTCAAAGCCATACCTGATATAAGGTCAATACTCCCCATAAGAATTGTCATATAAGGTCGATTGCGTGAAGAGAATACCGAGTGCAACAAAGGAACCAATAGACTTCTCATTAATATTCCATCATAGACGACTCCACACTCACGGATACAATCTCTCCACAGAAAGGGTGATAGACCTCAATGCACACACCTATTTCATATAATAACCTCCCTAGACATGATACGACTCTACTTGACTCTAAAAGACAAAAGATAAAGATAAAGATACCAGGCACTCCCCCATGCTTGGAACAAGCCAAGGGGATGCCATTACCCAAGGAGATTTCACTCCTCATTCTTGTTGACGTTGATCACGTAGTCCTCGGCGAAGTGCTTCCATGGAAGGGGTTCTCCAGTCTCATATGAGAAGTTTGTCTCCTCACATTTCTGCAAAACTTTATTAAGGTTGTGGAGACAATGGTCAAAGGAAGTTCCATAGACGGAGAAATCGTCCATGAAGACTTCCACAATCTCCTCACAGAAACCATGAAAGATAGCAGACATACACCTTTGAAAAGTAGCAGGGGCATTACGTAAACCAAAAGGCATACGCCTGTAAGCATAAGTACCAAAGGGACAAGTAAAAGTGGTCTTCTCTTGATCAGCAGTGTTAACATGAATTTGAGAGAAGCCAGAATAACCATCGAGGTAACAAAAGTGGGTATTATTGGATAACCTTTCAAGCATTTGGTCGATGAACGGCAACGGGTAGTGATCCTTCCTGGTTGCCTTGTTCAGCTTCCTGTAATCAATACACATTCTATATCCAATAATAATTCTCTGAGGTATTAGTTCATTCTTATCATTAGGAACCACAGTTGTACCTCCTTTCTTAGGAACACAATGTACCGGGCTTACCCACTTACTATCAGCTATAGGGTAGATAATACCTATGGCTAGAAGCTTGAGAATCTCAGTTCTTACAACATCCATCATCTTCGGGTTCAACCGTCGTTGATGATCAACAACTGGTTTAGCATCGGGCTCAAGGTTGATAGTATGTTGACAGATAGATGGACTAATCCCCTTAAGGTCATCAAGGGTATAGCCAATTGCACCACAGTGTTTGCGAAGTACTTCCAATAGTCGCTCTTCTTCATATCCTGAAAGGTTAGAGTTGATAATAACAGGATATACTTTCTTTTCATCTAAATAAGCATACTTGAGCGTATCGGGAAGAGGTTTAAGATCGAACACCGGGTCTTCTTTTGGTTTTGATAAAATTCCCAAAGGTTCAACCGGAAGGTTGTGCTTTAGGATAGCAGGTTGTCTCAAGAATATTTCATCTAGTTCATTTCTTTCCTGCATATGCAAATCATTCTCGTGATCCTCCATATATTGCTGCAAAGGATCATTAGGGGGAATAGCAATAGAAGCAATACTTTCAATAATTTTATCATCACTAGGTAAATCGGTACCACGAGGCTGCTTAGAGAACTTAGAAAAGTTAAATTCATATGGCTCACCATTGAATTCAACAGAAACTTTACCTTTCTTGCAATCTATTATAGCTCCACAAGTTCTGAGAAAAGGTCTACCAAAAATAATAGGACAAAAATTGTCCCTCACTGAACCAAGTACTAGAAAGTCGGTACGGTATTTTACCTTTCCACATAGGACTTCAACGTCTCTCACAATTCCGATAGGAGAGATAGTTGCTCTGTTTGCAAGATGAATGGTAACATCAACTTCTTCAAGTTCACACGGTGAAATCTCACCGATGATCTCTTGATAAAGTGAATAGGGGATAGCACTAGCACTCGATCCCAAATCGCATAGCCCATAATAATTGTGATCTCCTATTTTAACAGATACTACTGGAGTACCTAAAATTGGGCCTTTATTCTTGGCTGTGACAAGGTTAGTGGAAACAGCACAAAAATTTACATTGGAATCCAAAACATCATTAGTAACAAGGTCTTTAACCAATGCAACTTGAGGATCGACCTTGATCTGGTCCTCAGGCTCATCAATTCTTCTCTCATTTTTATTTATTATGCCTGTCACAAGAGAGTGCTCCCTTATCCTTTCGGGAAAAGGAGGCTTTTCATATATAACTGCAGGCAAAATAGGGCCAGCAACATGAATATCAACAGGTAACTCTTTGAAAGGTTCAGGATGCTGATCTCTCTTCTTTTTAAAAGAATGACCGTGAGAGGCAAAATCCTTACAGAAATCAATCATTAGATGGGAACCAAGACCAATCTTAGAGCAAAAGGTATTGAAGTAATCAGTTTTCACATAGCTCTCAATATAATCATGCTCATAATTTATAGCGGGTTCAATACCTTTATCGATTTCCCAATCTTCGGTATTCCTCTGGATCCTTTCAATGAGATCCCACCTTTCTTCAACGCTCTTTGTCTGACATACCCCACTAGAGGAGGCATCCAGCATCTCCTTATCCTGACGAGAAAGCCTGGCATAAAAATTTGTAAGTATAATTTTCTTGGGGAGCTCATGAATAGGACATTTGAGTATTAGGGACTTCAATCTCCCACAAGCTTGAGCAATGCTTTCTCCGTCACGAGACCTAAAGTTATAGATATAGTTCCTGTCTCGATGAATTTCATGAAGAGGATAAAACTTGGTATAAAAGAGAGACATAAGCTCTTGCCAGTCAAGCAAGTGTGAGTTATCGAGAAGCTTATACCAATCTGAAGCTTTATCTATAAGCGATACGGAGAACAATTTCCTCATGACAAACTCCATTGATACACCTGCAAGCTTAAATAATGAACATAGTTGTGACAGATATAGCAAGTGTTCACCGGGATGTCTGTCTCCTGCATAACGATTAGCCAAAACATAATCGATAATACCAGCTGGTATTTTATAGGGCACAATTTCAGTAGGGGGAGGAGCAACCACCACAGATGTGGGGCGTCTTCCCATAAGCAACGATCCAATAGCAAGGTTGTCCACAAGGACAAAGAGCAGAAACAGCAAACTAAAAATAGAAATATAAAAATTTCCTTACCAGCTTCACTTACCAATAGCGCTACACTCCCCGGCAACGGCGCCAGAAAACGGTACTTGATGACCCACAACCGTAAGGGATCTATTGCAGCGTTTTCGATAAGTAAGAGTGTCGAACCCAACGAGGAGCAGAAGGTATTGATAAGTGATTCTGAGCAAGGAATAACTGCAAGCACTGAAAGATAACTTTTTAGGGATTTTCTTGATATAAGCAACAGGAAAGTAAAAGCGAGCAAAGTAAAAGGCACTGGAGAGTAACAAGTGGCCCAATCCTTTCTGAGCAAAGGAGAGGCCTAGCAACTGAACTTATAAAGGCTAAAGTGTTCTTGAGGACACACGGGAGAGGTAGTCATGTGCTTTCGCCATATTTCGTATCGGTACTATGTGATGTGTTGATAAGTGTTGAGTGGGTGGATCCATGCTAGTACACCCTCTAGACTAAGATGAGTGCACTCTTATGATTAAACACCTTGCAAGCATCCGCAAATACAAGATAGTATTTAAGGCAAAAGCCTAACCATAGCAATACGATCGATGATCCATTGTTCCCTTGTGCAAAAGCGTGCGAACTGGGGTTCAGGTTTCTGTCACTCCGGCAACCCACCGTAAGCATTCTTTGTACACAATGTATTCCCCTAGGTCCTTAATAAGGCGAAGTGTTGAGTGTTCGACTCACACAACACCACTAGGAAAATAACAACACAACTTAAGTATCAAACAACACATATTACTTCAACATCATATGACTACTAACAACAAGACTTCTCCCATGTCCTCAAGAACTAAAGTAACTACTCACAAGACATAAAAGAGATCATGATCAGTGGAGATAGATGGATGATAAACAATCTGGACACAATGATATTTCTCCGACAAAACTCAATAGCATTCACCACAAAGTAGTAATCAACACCGATAGAGTAGAGAGGATAGATAGTACGGATTACAACACAAGTTGCAATGGTGAGATGAGATTGGATGAAGATGGAAATGGTGTTGATGTTGGGGATGATGTTGATGATGATCTCGATGATGCCCGTGACGATGGTGATGACGATGGCGATGATCTCCCCTTCCGGGAGGTGATCTCCCCGGCGGAATCTGCCCGGCGGAGATGGCTTTTTCTTCTCTGTAGGTTTCCGCCACGGAGCGGCGGCGGAACTCCGTAAACTCTCTCCTTTTTAGGGTTTCTGGATGACGAGGAGTATATAGGCCAAAGGGGGAACCTGGAGTGGGCCAGGGGCTCCAGGCGCCCTCCCGGCGCGGCCAGGGTGGGGGCCGCGCCAGGTGGCCGCCTGGGCACCCTGTGGCCCCCCTCTGGTTGCTCTTTTGCGTATCTTCGTGATCCTTCTAGAAAATACCCTCCGTCGATTTTCAGGTAATTTGGAGGTATTCTTCTTCAGCAACTCAGCGTCCACTTTTTACCGTTGAATCCTGCGTCTGCTGCTTCGGCACCGGAAAGTTGCAAATTGTGTAAAATAGGCCAAAACAACATAAGAACATCATTGTAATGTGAAATATATCAATGAATAAGGATGAATTACGATATAAAATAGTGATGCATTTTGGACGTATCAGAGAACTTCCTGAGGAACAGGAAGAAGCGGAGAAAGTAGCCCGTCGGTCCGCCATGTATCAGTTCATCGATGACGTCATGTACAGGAGAAGACCGAACGGTGTGAAATTGAAGTGCACCCCTCGAGAGGAAGGACTGGAGCTGTTGGCGGAAATACATGGAGGCATATTTGGATCCCACATAGGGTCAAGAGCCCTTGCCGGCAAGGCATTCCGTCAAGGCTTCTTCTGGCCCACTGCCCTCCAGGATGCGGCGGCGCTGGTCACCAAGTGTGAAGCGTGCCAATTCCATTCAAAGAAACTTCATCAACCAGCTCAAGCCCTTCAAACCATTCCTCTCTCCTGGCCCTTCTCGATCTGGGGGCTCAACATACTGGGCCCTTTCCCCCGCGCCGTCGGGGGCTTTGAGTACTTGTATGTTGCAATCGACAAGTTCACATAGTGGCCAGAAGTGGAGGCGGTGAGGAAGGTCATAGCTCAGTCAGCCGTCAAGTTCTTCAAGGGGCTGGTGTGCCGTTTTGGTGTACCCAACAGGATTATCACCGACAATGGCACGCAGTTTACAAGCCGCACCTTCATGCAATATACCCAAGACCTCGGCAGCAAGGTCTGTTTCGCTTCCGTTGCTCACCCCCGAAGCAATGGTCAAGCTGAAAGGGCAAATGCTGAAGTGCTGCGAGGATTAAGGACAAAGACCTTTGACAGGCTGCACAAGAGCGGGAGGCGCTGGATTGATGAATTGCCGGCGGTTCTTTGGTCGATCAGGACGACGCCAAATCGAGCCACCGGCCAGACGCCCTTTGCCCTGATATACGGGGCAGAAGCAGTTCTCCCCACGGAACTCATATACGGGTCACCTCGAGTGCTCGCTTATGATGAGCTTGAGCAAGAGCAATTGTGGCAAGATGACGCGATGCTCCTTGAAGAAGATCGTCTTCGGGCGGCTGTGAGAGCAGCGCGCTACCAGCAAGCCTTGTGCCGCTACCATAGCCGTAAGGTTCATGCCCGAAGCTTTGAGGAAGGTGACCTTGTTCTCCGGCGCGTTCAATCGGCCAGGAATACGAACAAGTTGACACTGAAGTGGGAGGGCCCTTATCGGGTAATACGAGTCACCAGGCCTGGCGCAGTCCGCCTGGAGATCGAGGATGTCTTTCTGGTGAGTAACTCCTGGAACATCGAGCATCTTCGCAAGTTTTACCCATAAGGCGCGGCTTGCCGGGCCTCCCGGCAAGCCACCCTTTTGTACAAGCTTTGCCGGCAAGGCATGTAACCCTTTGTACAAAGCCAGGCGCAGACCCTGAGCATAAATAAATGAAGCGCTGGCACCCTGAGTTTTAGCATGCATGCTGAGTCGAGTCTCGTCCTTGGTTAGGGTTGATAGTGCTTAGCAGCGGCTAACCCCTAGCTTAGATGTCGAGTCTTTGTCTTTCCTCTGTCTTCCTTGGTTTACAGGACGCACAGGCATCCTTGCCTAGGCCACTTGGAGGGAGGAGAGAAGAACAAATCAGTACTTAGGCCCCGGCAAGCCAGCGTTGCCGGGGGCTACAAGAGCAAGAATTCGCCCACGGCAGACCAAGGTTGCCGGGGGGCTGCAATTTCAGATAAGTCCTTTTTCCCTTGTCATGCATTCCGTTATGGATTGAGGTATGTGAAAACTCGTTCTTTTCCTTAAGCTACCGTGCTCCCATAACTCTAGGTCCTAAGGCTCGCCCCTGGGACCAAGTTTGGTCGTAGTCGCGGCAGCAAAAGGATAAAACGAGGAGCCTAGGCCCGATTCATCCCTGCCTCCGCCAAGGGTGTGAGAAAGGTCGAGCGAAGTAGGGAAACGGCAGGGCCTGTTGCCGGGCGAGAAAATGGTTATCTTAAGGATATCAGGGATTTATTCCCTGTTGTGGGTTTTTACCTACAAACAAAGGACCCGGCAAACATTCCTTTTTCATTAAAAACATTCCATTCAGGTACAGTCCATAGGGAATGAAAAACATGAATAAGAGGGATTACAAGTTTTAAACTTAACAGATGCCCGAAGGCTTACAGACTAAAAAGAGATAAGATGCCCGTAATGCCTTTCTTGTCCCTCTCCTCAGGAGGTAGGTCAAGGAGGCGAGAAGGACAAAAGGGGCGCCTAGGCGAGCTACGGGTGGCAGAAGACACCGAGAAGGCATCTCGGCGGCCTCCCCAGGGCTGGACGGTGATGACGGCGCCGGAGGCTGAGCTCGAAGACGAGGCGGCAGGACGTCAGTAGGAGACGAAGGCGTCGGTGCCCGCATACTCCGACATGATGACCTTGCCGCCCACCTTCTTCCTCTTCCTCTTCCACAGCCTCCCTACGCCAGCCGCCAAGGAGACGACCCCAAGAAGTTCAAGGAGCCGGCGACGCAGATGATGGGGTCGCCGGTGCCACCAGGAGCGGCGCCCGACACCTAGTCGGACCCGTCATCCCGCCGTCCCCTGACCTCGTCGTCGATGTCGCTGTCCTCCTCGTCACCCTCGTTCGAGGAGGAGTCTTCGTCATCAGAGGAGCTCTCCATGCAGCACCTCGCGCGAGTTCCGAGGTGCCCGAAGACCTTGACGGAGAGGTGGCCATCCCCCATCAGCTTGAAGTGGAGGGTGAGCCCGTCTGTCAGGCTGTGGATGCGAGCGAACCTCTTCCATCCTTGGCGAAGATACATCACGTGAGGGGCGGGAAAGTCGACGCGGGTTCGCCTCCATCTCCTGTGCAAACGGGGTCGGGAGACGAAGGCGACGTCGCGGCGACCCCCGCATCCTAATGAAGAATTCGCAGGGGATCATCTCCAACATGACCTTCCACTTGAGGAGGAGCTGCTGGCGGAGGCGAGGCCGGCGAGCCGCCCAGTCTTCCTCTTCCCCGAGCACCCCGGCCTCACCCACGGCCCCGCCCCTCCCTCTTCCCCTCGTGTCTGGTTCGGCCGCTACGGGTGCGGGAGAAGGAGGGATGCGCTGTCGAGCAGCGACCCTCGCCGCCACCGTTGAGGAGCCGGGGTTTTCCTTCTTCATGGCGGATGGAAGAAAGGAGCAGAGGCTGAAGGAGAAAGAAGATGGAGGAGTGTGGAGCGCCGTCCCCTCCCTCCGCCCTTTATAAAGGGGCGGGGCTAGAGCTCGACCGCCCCGCTCGACCAATCAAGACGCAGAAGGCGAGAGGGGCTGGGACCGACCAGCCGCCCCAACCAACGACGGCTCGGTTTCCCGCCTCCACCGCTCGCCACCTCAAACGCATGGGAGGCACGTGGCGAACACGCAGGACCGAAGGGACGGGTGAGGCGACCTCTCCCCACCCCGTGATCATGAGGAGTGGACGCCTAGCAGACCGTGCCTCGGCCCCATCCAGTCAGCGGGCCACACCCCATGCCTCCCCTCGTTTATGGGGAAGGCGCGGGCCGCCTCCTTTCGCATTTACTGCGGCGTGACGCATGCTTGCGGAAACCGCCCCACGCACGCCGCCCACGTCACGCACGCCCCTCCACCCCGCGCCGCGCGCGCGGGCCGTGGGAGACGCAGCGCGCGGAAATTTTACCATGGTGAGAACCACCCTGCCCGCCCGCGCACCGTTCTGGGCCTGGCCCAACAACGTGTCGCGCTTATGTGTGGCCCAAGCCCGGGGGCTCCTGTTGGTGTACAAAAAGAGGGGTACACTTTTTGTACCCCTATGACTGTGCACGGGCAGTCTGAGCCACGGCGCCATCGCACCAAGCATGGCAAGGGACGCAAGCCGGGCCAAGACTGAAGCCCGATGGAGACTGGAGCGACACCAAGAACAAGACCACAAAGAGCCAAGGGACAAAGCAGCTCTCCCCGGCAAGATCCTTGCCGGGGCCAGCCCTGGCAGCCCCAGCAAGACCCTTGCCGCGGCAGCTCGCCCCGCACTTACGGAGCGAATCACCCTTGAGTCCACCGCCCCCATGGGGCGAGGATTCGGGAGATATCCCCGTGGTGGCATGCAGATCTTTGTGAAGACCTTCAAGATCAGATACAAGATAAGAAGACGACGACCCTCAACGGGATCCCAGCCAAGGAGGACCACAAGGCCCCCGGCAAGCACCTTGCCGGGGATGACAGTAGGCGCCACGGCAAGACCCTTGCCAAAGGCACCCACGGGGCCACCATCAGGCCCGCACCAACTGCGTTTCCATCGACCCACGCAGTTGCCAACCCGACCAGCTGGACAGGCTCCTGCGTGGCAACTCATAGATCTTCATGGAGACCCACTGTTGCGCCACCTCAGCTGCCTGTCTGCCTACATGGCACCTCAGGCACCACTGGCCAGCGCGCGTGTCGACGCGAGGAGGAGCGGCGACGGACAAGACGGGCGTCTCCCCTCGTCCCCGATAAAGCAAGGACACCTAAGCTGGGCGCATTAAATGCACCTTGTCCTGTAATGCAAGGGATAACCTTGCATCACAGTACCCTTTCCACCTCCTGTGTGCCACTGTGGCAACCCCTTTTTCCTATAAAAGGAGGCCTGAGGCGACCAGGAGGGGGATTCGGCTTTTAGGAACCCCCCACGACTCTTTTGGAGCCCCTCGTTAGCTGAAGAACTCCAACATATAATCCACCAAAGCAGGAGTAGGGTTTTACGCATCTTTGCGGCCCGAACCTGGGTAAAGGAACCGTGTCCTTATCGTTAGATCCGCTCTTCTCTCAACCCCGCGCCCCACAACCATAGTAGGGATTCTTGTGATCCCATAGGTGTCGATCCAATTACACCGACAATGATGAAGTAGAAGCACTCCGTGGTAGATCCCCCCTCCGACGGAGCTCCGGAAGAGGCAACAAGATGGGATCTCATGGAACAGAAGGTTGCGGTGGTGGAACTAGGGTTTTCTCTGTTCGACTGATAGTTTCGGGGTACGTAGGTATATATAAGAGGAAGGAGGGCACCGGGGACCAGACGGGGTGCCCGCGAGGTAGGAGGCGCACCCTATAGGGGGGCACGCCCCCACCCTCGTGGACGCCACGTTAGTCCTACTCCGTGGTTCTCAAATCTCCCGTGCGTATTTTGCTCCAAAAATATCTCTCCCGAAGGTTTCATTCCGTTTGGACTCCGTTTGATATTCATGTTCTGTAAAAACCCTAAAACAGGCAAAAAAACAGCAATCTGGATTGGGCCTTTGGGTTAGTAGGTTAGTCCCAAGAATAATATGAAAGTGTATCACAAAGCCCATTAAACATCCAAACCATCATAAATAATAGCATGGAACAATAAAAAATTATAGATACGTTGGAGACGTATCAACTCTCCACCTCCATTTGCCCATTCGTACTCCGTGGGCGCCAAAACACCCTCTCCACCCCAGCCTCCTCCGTCCGCCACCCCATCCACCATCGTCCTCCTCCACCATGCCAGAGCTGATACCCCTACGCCGTTGTCCATTACAAGAGATAGACATCTCTCATCCACGGCTTCGGATCGGGATCCTTGCATCCCGTCCTCTCGCTTCATCCCACTGTCGTCCACCTTGCCGACGCCGCTCCTACGATCGTCTTGTCCACCGTGCCCCGCCGCCACCGTCTACCCTCCTAGATCTGCTTCCATGCCGCCGACAGCCAACGCTACCGCAGCACCGTCAAATTCTTAGTAGATGCATACACAGCGCCGCACCAGAGGCGGTACTCTTTCGTATCTGCTCAACTTATTTATCGCAGCAAGAAAATAGATCGCCACTGCTTTACTCTGATTTCTTGTCCATCACTTACTTGCTAGTTGAGAGCAAACATTGGTTGCGAAGTTGCCTTTGTCCGGTTTGCACCTTCAGATCCGCCATGTCACGCTCAACACTATACTCCCAATGCTTATGGTTTTCCCCTTTTATATTCCACACTAGTTAAATCACAGTAGACTAAATTTCAAAATTGGGTCAGTCGATTTTTCAGAGCTCGCCGAAGTTTGCCGGTGCGAACGAAGGGGCTCAGGTCGGGACTTCGGTTGTGGGGGCGGTGGTGGGGCCTCGTCGAACGAAGAAAACTCGATGCGAGTGGGGGCGGGGGTGGGGTGGGGGTGGCGGAGGAACACAGGCGGTGGGGGCCGGTGGTCCGGCCGGCGGCCCGTGCGGTGTTCTGTATGGGAAGAATCAGAGACGAGGAAGAATAAGGGTTAGGAGACGTAGGATCTTCATCCAACCGCCTAAAATGGTCGACTGACCCAAATGACAAAAGTCACACGACTTGCATGCAGGCATGCCTTTATATTTAGTACCATCATCGTACCTGCTTAGCACTGTTCCTGAATCCATCAAGCTAAACAATGTGCCACTCATAATTCCAAACTTGTTGCTCAAGTACGAATCTGATATGATTCTGATATTACTAAAACAGATAACATTTAATTGGTAAGCTAATGTTCCTACTTTACTTTCGAAAAAGAACGTGCACCACATATAGAGAGACAGCAGGGAGTTGCTTTCTTAATGCGCTTTGGTGTATCATGTGTGGGCACTGAGCAACGAACATTTTATTATCCAAAATCTGCTTGCTCTTCTTTAGCATGTTCATCTTCCGTTCTTCTTTAATAAGTACTCTCTCCGTTCCTAAATACAAGTCTTTGTATAGATTCCACCATGGACTACATATGGAGCAAAATGTGTGAATCTACACTCTAAAATGTATCTGGATACATCTGTATGTGATCCACAGTGGATATCTCTACCAAGACTTATATTTTGGAACAAAGGGAGTATGATAGTAGTACATTATGTTCCTTGTAGTGAAGATGAGCAAGGACATTTGCAGTGTAGAGGTCTATACGGTCGGTTGGTATGGACACTTTGAACTCTTTGGGCCTCTTTGATTCGTAGGATTTTGTAAACATGGGAATAGGATTTGTAGTGGCCTGCCCACTTGAATCCTATAAGAATAGCAAGGAAATGCGGGGAGCTATGTCGCCTTTGAGAGTTACACTGATATTAACAGTACCGCACCTTCAGTTGAAGAGAGCTGGTATCCGAAGCCTTTCTAGCCGTACCGGCAATACTAGCACATATATTCCAGCAAGTTCCACTTTGCTGATTTTACTCTGATGCTTACAGTTTTCCCGTTATATCTACACTATGATCTGTGTAGCTTCTTTGTGTGGCACTAGCAGCAGTCCACTCTTGAAGCTAAACACCGCAATGACTTACAAAATTGCCACCAAGGCATTGAGCGCCATTCTGGATGCAATGAAACTCTTACGCTCCCCACCTGTTGACTCTTGTTCAGAATATGATCCTAATGACTCTTGTTCAGAATATGATCCTAATGACTCTTGTTCAAAATTGCCACATATAGAGAGACAACATGGAATTGCATTTCTTTGGGCGATGTGACTCATCATTAGTGGGCAACCAACATTGTATGCAAGTAAACGGAACCTAAAGAATATGCTTCCTCTTCTCTTTTTTAACATGTTCCTCTTTTGTTATTCTGTATTTAGTACGTACAGTATGTTCCTTGTCAGGAAGGGGAGTAAGGACATATGCAGTCAACAGCTGATAGAGTTGGCATGTACTTGATTGACAGGCTTTCAATTACTAGCGGCAATACAACACCGTATGTTCAAGCCAGTTCCACTTTCCCGATTTATATATCGTGGTTATGGTGTACCTCTTTTATGTACACTATCATCTGCCTAGTTGCTGTGTGCTCTTGTTATCATGGTTTGGCAATAAACTCTCTATACAATATATTTTGAACCTATCATCTGCCAACTATCCTTACTTCTGGAGCCTATTTTTGTGTGTACTTGTGCCAGATTATATAAATGCACACACCATATTACAGCACACATGAGCTCTCTCATCAGAATCCAGTGATAGCACAGAAGTGTTTACATGGGTGCCCCTATATTAGAATATCCTTTGTATTATAAAGATAATCTCACAACTATTTATGTTTTCATGGTTCTTAGATATTATACGTAATTATAGTGAATATCAGAATCCGCGCATCGGAAGAATATTGTGGAACACTGCAATGACTTACAAAATTGGCACCATGGCATTGAGTGCCATTCTCGATGCAATGAAACTCATACGCTCCCCACCTGTAGATTCTTGTTCAAAATATGATCCTAATGGCTATTCTAACCTCGAGGAGTCAAAGGCAGATGGCTTGTCATGTTCACCCATCAAGGTGCCTGCTCTAATTTGGCATGGTTTTATAGATTGCGCGTATCTTGCATATGTTGTCTTGCATTTCTTCTACTTTGTTGCACTGCCATCTGCTTAGTTTACTCATCATATATGTCGAGATGCCATGCCCATCCATTATCAATACATATTCCATCTGTCATCATACCATGTTTTTCACTCAAATGCTGTTCTTGTGCATCAGACATCAAAAAAGGAAGTGGGTGATTGCCGAACCTGAAGGAGCACCAGCAAAATCCTTGAAAAACGTGGTTGTGCCGGAGAAATCAGACAGCACCCCACTTATATTGGCTGTACAACTAGTGACACAAAACGTAGGACCGACTCCAGTAGACTGTACCCATACTTCATTGTCCACACCACTAGCCCCACCACACACGACCTGCACTTCAGCAAAAGGTATGCCGATTTCAGTTGTCATAGCACCAGCCGTACCACAGAAAAATCCCACTCCAGCAAAAAGTACAGCAAGTCCACCGGCCGAAGACCTATCCCAACTACAGAGACGACCAATTCCTGCAGATTGGAACCCCATTTCAGTTATTCCCAGTTTAAAAGACAATGCTTTAAAGGTTGTTAGGGACTACGTGCATATATTCCTATTATTGGAAGATTATAATGAAGACAAACACCATTTTCACATCTTCATGTCCCACCTACGTGTAAGTGCTATTATTCATGGTGATTATTTTCTTGTTTTCTGTTGATTGACCACATCAATGATTTACATTACATTGTTGTAAGTAGGCGAGGGTCAATCTGGATAGTCATGACGAGCAAAGCTTGCTTGCGATTTTCAAGGAAGCATTGCAGCAGTATTGGTGTTACTTGAGGAAATCACACTTTGATGGCAAGTCTATAAACGAATTTCTGGTGAAGTCTCCTGTGCTAAATTTAGAAGACATTGAATGGAAAAACCTTGTTATGCACTGGTCTCGTTCCGAGGATGAGGTACTATCTATGATATCGCATGACAATTTGAACTTCTACTTTTCTGCATGTGCCTTATGGATCTTTTTTGCAGGAAATCTTCTCGAAAAAGAATTCCAATTTGAAAAGAATGATAGGATATCGCAAATATGATGCACGCTGCTTTGCTCTTATTAGTACCTGTTGTCCTGTATCACTGTACTTGCATACATACCTGGTTCATTATGTGACATCAGTATGCATGATAGCTTGCTTATCAATTGTTCGCTCCAAATTATCTGATCTGTATGAATGGTTACATTAGTGTAGAATATATCCAATGCCAATGCATTTTTTAGCTCTGCATTGTTCTTGTAAGTACATGTTGTCCTTTATCAGTGTACTTATATTGACAGGTAGTTGTTCATGTACCATCACTCTGCAGCTTATTTTCCTTTGCCCTCCATTTTATACGCATAAGATCTATATTTACTCTTACCATAAGGTTGGATAACACCGATGGTACTGAAGAAGTTTCGCTCTGCATTGCTCTTGGCTGTACCTTTTTCCTGTATCGATGTACTTACATTTATAGCTACTTGGTTATGTAGCATCACTCTTGATCTTATCTTAAATATTCTCCATTTTTTCTTATATTTTCACATCTATATTTACTCTTAACAAAATGTAGAATAAAGGCAATGCTTATGAAGAAGATTATGTGGTAAACTTCTTAAATTGCCCCCCATCAGAATGGACAAGGGCTTTATAGAGCCTGCCTTCACCAATAATGTAAGTTTGTCCTTCTCAAGCCTTCAAATTTTGTTGTGTATATTTGGTTAGGCATGACTGCAATAGCTGTTTATTTTTGGTGTTTGCATCAAATTGCATGTTTAAAGTTTATTATGTACTCCAGTTCATAAACAAAAGTTTGTCCTTCTCAATTTAAGTTTTTAGTTGTACAACCAAGTTCCATCTTCATACCATGTAAATTAAACTATACAAAGCAAGTGATCTTATTTTGCCAATCTGAAATGGGATAAATTGACAGCACACTAACCATTGATACTTATGAGTTCTTGATCTGTAATCCAGTGGTGTCGTGAAGCAGCCAACTCCTTCACAATGTCATTTCCTGCCATATCTTGACCTGAACAATACCATATTGTGTTAATGCTATTTTAAACTGTGTCACTTTATTTGTCAGTAAGAAATGTGATGAATTGTCAGCACTGATACTTATATGTGCAAAACCTGTCATCTGTCTGCTTGTTTATCTTTCAGAGTGAGGAGGATATAAGTGTCAAACAAGTGCAGTCTCACTAGCTTGCTCAGCTGCTTGCGCTGCAGCTCCCGAGCAAGGCTAACCTTTCTTGAACTCTATTGAAGTGTTGTCGGTTTTGTATATTATTTTGTCGGCGTGTTTAGTTGCACTGGTGGCGATCTTTGATGCCCAGTGTATGTAATCTGATGTCTGCTTGTGCTTTACTATCATAGTTGCGAACTTTCATACCCAGTGGATGTAATATGTCGTAATTTCTTTATTGTATAGTCTAGGTTTTTTTCTTATTCACGATGCTGCAATTATTTTACTATATACATATCCTGTCTTCGCATTAAACCGGCCAAATCGTAAAATTACGGTACATAATCGGGCCGTCGTGCAAATCACCATGTATGATCCGCATCATGGTCCCCGTCATCTTGGTCCGTTAACGGGCCTAAATGTAAACTGGTGCACTAGTAGATTCGGGCCTTTAATAGGCCGAGTAAACCGTTGGCCCTATTTTCCCAAGAAAACTCAATGGGCCTTTAGGAGGCTGAAAAGTAGGTTGGGCCTGAAACATGCCGAATAGCTCACGGGCCGGCAGCAGGCCGAAGTAGACCCCGGCCCATGAACGTGCCAATCAAATCACGGGCTTATAAGAGGCCAAAATTGTCTCGGTCCTTGTTTGGCCCAATCAGATTATCGGCTGCGAGCAGGCCGGATGCAAACCGGGCCGTAGTTAGGCCCAACTATATAACGGGCTTTAACAGGCCGAAATTAATATAGGGCCGAAATGTTAAACGGGCCCTTAACATGCCGAACTAATATCAGGCCAAATTACTAAATGGGCCTTTAGCAAGTGGGCCCAAAAGCATAGCGTCAAGTTGACGGGCCGAATCTGATATGTGCCATAATTTAGTCCAAAGCCTCTTAAAGGGCCGGACCTGATCTGGGCCGTAATTTGACCCAGAACGTGGTAGGCTTTTAACGGGCCAGATCTCATATGGGCCATTATTAGGCCCGGAACGTGGCAGGCCATTAATGGACCGGATCAAATATGGGCCGACATTTGGCCCAAAACATGGCAGTTAGTTAATGGGCCGGCCTACTAGGGTCCTCAAAATCTTGTGGGCCTACAGCTGGGCCGGCCCATTAATGTCGGCGAAATCTCATGGGCCTTTAGCTGGGCCGGCCCATTATGGTCCACAAAAAATTTGCGGGCCTTCACCTGGGCCGGCCCATTATGGCCCGCAAAAATCTTGTGGGCCTTTACCTGGGCCGGCCCATTATGGCCCACAAAATCTTATGGGCCTTTAGCTGGGCCGGCCCATTATGGTCCACAAAATCTTGTGGGCCTTTAGTTGGGCTGGCCCATTATGGTCCGCAAAATCTTGCGGGCCTTTAGTTGGGCCGGCCCATTTAAACTTTATGGGCCACTTTTGGGCCGGTCCACGTGTCAACATATCATAAGCACATCTCGCCCATTGGATGAGTGACACCTGTGCCAACGCGGAGCTGACACGTGTTTCCGTCAGCCAATCAGAGTTTTACACGTGGAAAATCCCCATTGGTCCGGGCTGTTAACGGGTTATCGGATCCAAAACCAGACCCGATAGCTTAACCGCGTTCCGTTACGGTGGATGCCACGTGTCGGTCACCCTTAACGAAAGCACTTCTGTGACGCGCGATTTATCGTCATGGAAGTGGACACTTCCGTGATGATAATTTTGGTAATGTCGTGGAACACTAGTACGACAGCACATGTATGACTATCTTCATTCTGTCATAAAATTGTCATGGATGTACATGCATGACAGAAAACGTGACCTACTGTGATAAACACGTATCATCATGGAAGTGTATTTTTTTGTAGTGTCTACTTTGTTGTTGCAAGTTTTACGTGGCTGCTATAGTCTTCAAGCAAGAACCGTTCTTACCTATGCATCAAAACCACAACGATTTTTCCTCAAATGTGTTGTTTTAACCTTCAACATGGACCGGCCTTATTCAAACTCGATTCAACTAAAGTTGGAGAAACAGACACCCGCCAACCACCTGTGTGCAAAGCACGTCGGTAGAACCACTCACATGAATGCGGTCATGTAATGTCGGTACGGGCCGCTTCATCCAACAATATCGCAGAATCAAAGTAAGACGTTGGTGGTAAGCAGTATGACTATTATCGCCCACAACTCTTTGTGTTCTACTCGTGCAGATCATCTACGCATAGACCTGGCTCATGATGCCACTATTGGGGAACATAGCATGCAATTTCAAAAAATTCCTACGCTCACACAAGATCTATCTAGGAGATGCATAACAACGAGAGGAGGAGAGTGTGTCTACGTACCCTCGTAGACCGTAAGCGGAAGCATTATATCAACGCGGTTGATGTAGTGGAACAACTGCATGGTCCAACCGATCAAGTACCGAACATACGAAACCTACGAGTTTAGCACACGTGCGGCTCTATGACATCTCCTCCTTCTTGATCCAACAAGTGGGGGAGGATAAGTAGATGGGATCACAACCGACACGACGACATGGTGGTGATGGTGGTGGTGGAGCACCGACAGCGCTTCGCTAAGCGTCGCCGAGAGGAGGCGATGGAACTACGGAGTAACAGGAGCGAGAGGGGCACCAAGGGCTTGGTGTGACTTCTTGGGGCGCCCCCTCCCCTCTATATATACGTGGAGGGGCGTGGAAAACATCCCCTCCCAGCCCTAGGGCGAAGCACTAGGGGAGAGGACTTGGACTCCATGTTCAATCCTATTCCTATTAGGATTCCTTCCCTTTTTGCCTTCCCTAGCCACATGGGCTTTTGAGGACTTGGTGCGCCTGGCCCAATAAGGCCAGGGTGCCTCCCCTTAGCCCATGCCAGCCCTTGGGACGTGGTGAACCCACTTGTGGACTTGTGGACCCCTCCGGAATCCTCCGGAACCTTCTGGAAGCTTCCCGGTACAATACCGAAAAAACTGCACATTTTTTCGGAACCCAAAATATGACTTACCATATATAAATCTTTACGTCTCGACCATTTTGAGACTCCTCGTGACGTCCGGGATCTCATCCGGGACTCCGAATAACATTTAGTTACCACTCATCAAATATCCCAATACTACTCTGTGACGCCCCGAGACCGATGCGCCAGGTGTCGGCCAGTTATTCGTTGTCGTTGCTATGTCATCTGCTTGCGTGTTGCATTTTGCCATGACATCATGTGCATTGCATCCTCATGTTCTCAAACTTGCATCGTCCGAGTCTGCATGTCCTTTCCGTTGTCCGTTCTGAGCCCAGACACACTCACACGCGCCCGCGGCACCTCCGAATATTTATTTTATAAGTGGCCGGGAAATGTTCTCAGAATGGGATGAAACATGACGCGTGGTCTTATTATAGTGTAGAAAGACCGCCTGCTAAATTTCATCGCATTCGGAGCTCGTTTGTTAGCCCAACCGTTAAACCTGTGGTGGCAATATAGCCGAACAAACGTCGGACGTTTCGGTCTCCGAAACTGTCGTCGGGCCTCTCTTCTCTTCTCTTTTCACAGCCCACTACCAGCCCACTAAACCACCTAGACCCCCCTCTCGACCGGTGTCGTCCGATCGAGATCGGAGGGCTCCGGAAGCCCTCAAACATCTAACCCTCGGCCCCTTCCATATATATTCAACTTCCCTTGCCAATTTTGGGCATCCCCTAGCCTAAGCCTTCCCCGACCTCCAGCCGCAGCCAACCCCCCCCCCTCCTAATTGAAATCCGTGCCGCCCAGCCCCTCCTCGCCACTTGGCTCCATCGCATCGTCGCCCTCAGCCAACCACGCCCTGCACGTCGCCAGCCCGCCTCCCGCAGCCAACTGCGTGGCACCACGCGCCCTCCACCGCGCCAGCCACCGCGCGGGCCTGCTGTGGCCCATACGCGGCCCGCCCGGCCTGGAACCCGCGCTGCCGCCCGCAACACACTTCCGGCTCCCTCGCTCCGAGCTGGATCGAGAGGAGGAGTCCCTCGATCCCGACCTGCCGCCCGCTCCTTCCCCCGCCGACTCACCGGAGTCGTCGTCGACCAGCTCCGGTCAGGCCAGTGCCGCACCGCCCTGTTTTCTCCCCTTATCCTTCCCTCTGGATCTCCCTCTCCCTCACAAGCTCTCTCTCTGCCACAGGTAACCGCGTCGCGCCGCCCCTAGCTCGCTGTGCTCCGCCGCCGCCGGTCGGATCTGCCACAGGAGGGTGGATCTGGCCGTGCTCGCCGTCCCCGCTTCCTGGCCCCTAGCGCCGCCGCCGTGCCTTGCCATGGCCGCCTCCCTCCTGCTCGTCGGGAGGAGGTGGACGAGCGCCTGCTCTGGCCTGCCTCGCCCGCGTGGGCCTCCTCCCCGGCGGCCCAGCTCCCCGTGTGGGCCGCGGCCCACCTGCTAACCCACGCAAGCCTGCCTCCCCGCGGCCCAGTTCAATAAGGCCCAGCACCGGCTGGCCTCTTCCTCATCTGGGCCAAGCCCATGGTGAGCAATCCTCTAAACCCCGCCCTGGTCACGTTTTAGCTATCCTGCGCTCGTTCTAAAAACTGTGTGATTTGGCTAAGTCCCTAAATAACTTTATCATGATGCATTCTTGGGCTATGGGTAACTTTGTGCATGTTTTTTCAAATTGAGCAAATGATATGTCCAAATGTTCGTCTCGAAGTGCTCTACATGTTAGTTGCATTTGCATGCATGTTACTATTCATATTAATGTATTAATCTTCGTTGCAAAACTGATATGTGATGTTACTGTCAAGTCCTTGTTTTCTGTCAACAATATGTTAGCATGTTCGCGAGGTTGTAACTATATGCATGTTGGTCCAAATGGAGTGTATGATATGTCAAAATTTATATTGTGAAGTGCTCTACATGATGGTTGCTGTTGCATGCTTATTTGAGTTCATATTGCCATATTTATCTCTGTTGCAAAAGTGCATGTGGCCGTTAAATGCTGAAACTTGTTATAAGATGCTGATTTGTCTTTTTCATATCTTTATGTGTGATTTTTTGTTTGAGCAATATGCCAATATGTTTTAGAAGCACAATCATGCCATCTTTGTTGTGGTACAATCCACTTTTCATTATATGCCTTGTGGTGAGTGCAACAAGCTTGCAAAGTGACCTACTCGCTGTTGTTGTTTTCTGAGACTTGTTGAAAACTGCTAAGTCTTAAACTGTTATATCCTGATGCCATGTTTGCTTGATGCCCCACTCAAATCCATGAATGTTTTAGTATGTCAAATGACCATGTCTTGATGTCAATGTTATGCTCTATCCATCCATGCCTTTTTTTGCATATATGACCTGTTGTAGCTTGTTGTTTTCATGCTCTCTAATTGCTATAAAATGTTTCTGTCAGCCTGTTAACAGTAAATTCAGTTTTACCATGTGAATAGCTAGTGCTCTATGCATCCTATGACCCTGTTCTTGCCATGAGTAGCTTCATAAACATGTCTTCTTGTTGTTGGTTATACTGACATGCCATGATATGCTTTGAGGTGAGTTGCACAAGCTTGCAAACATGCCTACTTGTCGTTGTTGCTGCCATGTTCGGTTCATTTCACTAAGTCTGTGAATCTGTTATCTTTTGCAATCTTGCCATGATGTTTTGAGCATGTTCTAGTGGTGTTTCGTAGTAGCTCAGTGTTCATGCTTGTAGTGCTTCACCTGTACATGCTTGCCATGCCCTTTGTTGCCATGAAATGTTATTGTATCATGTTGTGTTGATGTCAACTATGTGCCTACTTGCTGTTTTGGGCTGATTGTCGTTATATCTTGTTTCACGTGTATGTGATGAACCGTTGCTCCGTTTTGAGCGTGCCCCATATGAAACTTGTGTGTTTTTGCATGTAGATTCATAATATCATGTTGTATACATGTTTTGAGTGTGGTTTCTTGACGTTTGAATGCATCTTGCATCTTTGCCATGTTCATCTTGTTTTGCTCATATCTTCTAGGCCATAGCTCCGAATTAAATGAACTTTATATGTAACTTGACTAGAATCTCGAGTAGATCATCATGGTGCATGTTAACTTGCTGTTTAACAACTTGAACTTAAGGTTTGTTCAGATCTGGACCAATTTCTAAAATTGCATATGAGGACTTACCGGAATTGTTATATGTTATTTCCGGCCTCATTTAAACTTGCTTTGTGTGATGTTCTTGTTTGCATCATCCCTTGCCATGAATTGCATCATGTAGCCTTGTCATGCATCATACTTGTTTGAGCACCTTGTCTTGTATGTGTTGGGTGTTTACGATGTTGTGTGATTTTTCTCGCTAGTTCATATTCCGTTGCGATCGTGAGGATTCGTTCGACTACACTTGGTTTGTCTTCGTGGCTTCTTCTTCGTCTTCTTCCTGGACTCGTTCTTCTTCCTTGCGGGATCTCATGCAAGATGACCGTCACCTTGGATACCTTTACTATCATTGCCATGCTAGTTGTCTCGATGCTATCGTTATATGTCACGCTACCTATCTATTTGTTGTCAGCCTCTCCTTGTTGCCATGAAACCTCTAACCTTTGACACCATCCCAGCAAACCATTTTTTGGCTATGTTACCGCTTGCACAACCCCTCTTATAGCGTTGTTAGTTGCAGGTGAAGATGAAGATTGGTCCATGTTGGAGCTGGTCGTTGTTGGAATATCACAATATCTATTAATTTAATTAATGCACCTATATACTTGGCAATGGGTGGAAGGCTTGGCCTTTTGCTCGGTGTTTTGTTTCACTCATGCCGCCTTAAGAACCAATAAATCAGTGTTATGTTCCTTGATTTTGCGTTCCTAACACGATTGGGGTTTATGGCCCCCCCTTGATAATTCGCACTACTTAAAGCTTTTCCAGCAAGACCCAACTTTGGTAATACATTTGCCTAATAACTAAAAACTTGCATAGGGACCGGCTAGCACCCGATGACTTTTAATCAACCCCCAGTCCAGTGCTCCTCATGAGTGTTGATCCAAACTAGGCATCCTATGGGGACACCTGGAGGAAACTCAAGGTTTGTCTCCCGTAACTTGTCCCATCCGGTCGTGGCCTGAGACGAGTTACGCGCAGCTACTATCAGGGTGTCGACACGCCAGGAGGTCTTGCTGGATTAGTTTTACCTTTGTCGAAATATCTTGAGCACGGGATTCCGAGAATAATCGGGTCTTCCCAACATGGAGTTACGACTCCGCAGATCGTGAGCTTGTGATGGGCTAAGTTGGGACACCCCTGCAGTGTTATGATCTTTCGAAAGTCGTGCCCGCGGTTATGTGGCAGATGGGAATTTGTTAATGTCCGGTTGTAGAAAACTTGACACAGGATCCGAAATAAAATACACAACCGCGTGAGTAACCGTGACCGTCTCTTTTCACTTTGAGAAGAGAATACGGTGGGGTTATGTTTGACTCGTAGGTAGTTCAGGATCTTTAGCGATCATTACTAGTTTGCGAACGTTTGCGTAGATGCTCATCATATTCTTGTACTCGTAAGTTAGCCACCATACATATGCTTAGTCGCTGCTGCAACCTCGCCACTATCCTCTCCATACCCAATAAAGCTTTGCTAATCTTGATACCCATGGTTATGGGATTGCTGAGTCCTCGTGGCTCACAGATACTACAACAACAGTTGCAGGTGCAGGTTTCCGATGACTTGACGTGAGAGCGATGTACTTGTGTTGGAGTTATTTCTTCTTCTGCTTCGTCAGTCTTGGGTTAGGTTCCTGGTCAGCAGCCTGGGATAGCAGGATGGATGTCGTTGTGCTTTTCATGTTTGCATCCGTAGTCGGATGTCTTGTATTGATGTTGTTGTATTCATGTGACTTGTATGAAGTGTTGTATCCCCATGTATTTATGTAAAGGTACGATGTAATGATATCCATCTTGCTAAGCGCCCAAAATGCGGTTGTGCCCCAATCACGAGTGTGTCACGTGATCGGGATAGAATCGCATCTTGGGCGTTACATACTCTAGCGTCAACGAACGTTAAGCGTGCGACCCTGCGGGTTTGGGAATTATGTAGTCATGACCGAGACACCTCTCAGGTCAATAACCAATAGCGGAACCTGGATGCCCATATTGATTCCTACATATTCCACGAAGATCTTTATCGTTCGAACCGTTATGACAACATACATAATTCCCTTTGTCCATCGGTATGTTACTTGTCCGAGATTCGATCGTCGGTATCTTCATACCTAGTTCAATCTCATTACCGGCAAGTCTCTTTACTCGTTCCGTAATACATCATCCCGTGACTAACTCATTAGTCATTTGCTTGCAAGGCTTATTATGATGTGTATTACCGAGAGGGCCCAGATATACCTCTCCAATACTCGGAGTGACAAATACTAATCTTGATCTATGCCAACCCAACAAATACCTTCGGAGACACCTGTAGAGCATCTTTATAATCACCCAGTTACGTTGTGACGTTTGATAGCACACAAGGTGTTCCTCCGGTATTCGGGAGTTGCATAATCTCATAGTCAGAGGAATATGTATAAGTCATGAAGAAAGCAATAGCAATAAAACTTAACGATCATTATGCTAAGCTAACGGATGGGTCTTGTCCATCACATCATTCTCCTAATGATGTGATCCCGTTCATCAAATGACAACACATGTTTATGGTTAGAAAACTTAAGCATCTTTGATTAACGAGATAGTCTGGTAGAGGCTTACTAGGGACACGATGTTTTGTCTATGTATCCACACATGTATCAAGTTTCCGATTGATGCAATTCTAGCATGAATAATAAACATTTATCATGATATAAGGAAATACAAAATAACAACTTTATTATTGCCTCTAGGGCATATTTCCTTCAGGAGGATAAACTAGAGGGGACGGGGTTGCCGGCACATGGCTTGGTGAATCTTGATGTGTTTCAGGTGCTAGCCCTGCCCCTCTATTTATATGTTGAGCCCTAGGTCGTATCTTGGAGAAAAAGCCTCCTCAAAGTCGGTTTAGCCCGCAAGGAAGAGTCCTTCTCGGACTTCCAGGACCAGACGCCACAGTCCCCGTCGTCTGGACCAGACGTCATGGGCCTTTGCACGAACTAAAGCCTCGTGCCTTACCCCTTGGCCCAACCATATCATCCAATATATAAATTTTTACCTATGGACCCTTCCGGAGCTCCTCGTCATGTCCGTGATCTCATCCGGGACTCCGAACAACATTCGGTCACCATCATACATAACTCATATAATACTATATCGTCAACGAACACTAAGCGTGCGAACCCTAAGGGTTCGAGAATGATGTAGACATGACCGGGATGCTTGTCCGGTCAATAACCAATAGCGGGACCTGGATGTCCATATTGGTTCCTACATATTATACGAAGATCTTTATCGGTCAGACCTTTATGACAACATACGTAGTTCCCTTTGTTTGTCGGTATGTTACTTGCTTGAGATTAGATCGTCGGTATCTCCATACCTAGTTCAATCTCTTCACCGGCAAGTCTCTTTACTCGTACTGTAATACATCATCCCGTAAGTAAATCCTTAGTCACCTTGCTTGCAAGCTTCTTGTGATGTTGTATTGCCGAGAGGGCCCAGAGATACCTCACCGTCATACGGAGTGACAAATCCCGGTCTCGATTCATGCCAACCCAACAGACACCTTCGGAGATACCTGTAGAGCACCTTTATGATCATCCAGTTATGTTGTGATGTTTGATAGCACACAATGCATTCCTCCGGAGTCCGGGAGTTGCATGATCTCATGGTCGAAGAAACATGTAGTTGACATTAAGAAAGCAATAGCAATAAACTGAACGATCATATGTTATGTTAAGAGTTGGGTCTTGTCCATCACATCATTCTCCCAATGACGTGATCCCATTATCAAATGACAACTCATGTCTATGGTTAGGAAACCTTAACCATCTTTGATCAACGAGCTAGTCTAGTAGAGGCTCACTAGGGACACGTTATTTGTTTATGTATCTACACATGTATTTAGGTTTCTGATCAATACGACTTTAGCATGAATAGTAAACCTTTATCATGATTAAGGAAATACATTAATAATCCTTTTATTATTGCCTCTAGGGCATATTTCCATCAGCGTCGCCGGCGTCGATGGAGAAGGTGGGAGCGAGTGGGTGAGTGAGTGGAGAGGCGAACTGGGAGAGGAGACCGCGACACGAGAGGATAAGATGCTTGAGTGGGAGGGGGACTTTCGGGCCGGGCCTGGTTAGATCGAATGATCGAAAAACGTAATGTGGCACTCCTCCCTGCTTCAATATTCGTGCAGCCAATCCAACGACGATTACAACATTTGTCCAAAGTTGCTACGTGCCACATGTGTGACACTTATCATTTGGTTTTGAAAAATAATACAGTACATGTTTTTTTCTTGACAACTGGCAATTTTATGTTATATATCAATGGCCTTTTTTTGTCGTGTGTGTTTGACTGTTTTTGGGTTTGGACTGCTTTCTTTTTAGATATAAAGAATAAGGGGAGGGGAGGGCATCAAATGGCCAGTTGGGCTGGCGTCCTAAGGGCATCTCAAGCGCCGACCCACAAATTCCTTCCGTATATGTCTGTTTATTGTGTCCGGATGTGGTCCGTGGACATGATACGAGAGAGAGGCATCCATCGTTTTTTTCTTGTCCAGACGTGGTTCGCGGACATGATACGGGAGGGAGCCATCCAATGCTAATTGCAAAGTATCCGACTAGGAGAAAAAAATAGGTGGTGACCACGCATGTGGTGCGGTGTCCGGTTGGGAGTAGAGAGAGAGGTAGACCATGCATCTGAAGAGCGAGAAAAGAGAGGAGGATCACACATAGGCTTTTGGTTGGTCACAAGTGGACGTTCGAACTCCGATATATCTCCTCCTGTTTGTCTTCACTTTGCCGAAAAACAGAGGTCCCGACATCTTCGTGGACCGATGCAGGACCGCGTTGGATTGCAAAAGTGAACAAAAATGTCGGATCAGACATATACCAAAGTTTTGCAGGTCTCCATTGAGATGCCCTCAAAGAATAATAGGTTGGCATCATTATACGGTCATCTTATGCTCCATTGCCAGGTCAACGCTGCAAAAATACGAGAACCAACTAATAGTTGGACGCTGCAAAAATAGGAGAACCAACTAAGGGGGTGTTTGTTTCCAGGGACTTTTTGGTGTAGGGACTAGAAAAAGTCCCTCTTAGAGACTTTTTAATCAAACATGAGGGACTACTAGGGACTAAAAATTGCTTTTTGAGACTAAATCAGGAAGACTCTCAAGGAGAGTCTTTTTTAGGACTTTTTGGGACTTTTCCAACAATACCTCTCACTGCACCCATTGCCCCGCCGCCCAGTGATATTGTTTAATAGGGGTAACATGGTCTTTTACATGTCATTTAATAACCTCTAGGGAGGGACGACGGACTTTGTAGTCCCTGGAAACAAACATGAAGGGACTTTTTAGGGACTAGAGACTTTTTAATTCGGATTAGAAAAAAGTCCTAAGACTTATGAACCATACAGGGCCTAATAGTTGGACGCTTAAAGCTTCGTCGATAGCAAGCTTAAAGCTCCGCAACTCTATTTCAATTTTCAGTACTGTGGGTGCTATATGGGTGCATGTGTGTGGTGATGTAAGTGTGGCTATGTTGCCCCATAATCCCATAAGATGTTCGTTTTGCAAGCTATTTTAGCTTCTAAAATTATCTTATATGATGGGATGGAGGGAGTAGTACTGTGTATTTCAGAAATTCGCAATGACTCCTAGGTGTATATGCACCCATTGTCTAAATACACATTTTGAAAAGTTGAAAATTTCCGAACAAAAATTCCGCGTGTATATCCGAACATTCTATGTTCGTGCACAAAGTTTTTGGTGAAAAACGAGGTTTTTCTGGCTTGTGTAAAAAAGACAATATCTGATGCTTCATTACAACTATTTATTTTGCATTTCTTTATCTTTTTACGCAAGCCACAAAAAACGTTATTTTCGCCGAAACTTTGTGCATGCATATAGAATGTCCGGATATATCCGCGGAATTTCTGTTCCGATTTTTCAACTTTTCAAAATGTGTATTTAGACAATGGATGCATATGCACCTTGTACTAAAGGAACTGCAAAAATATATTACAGAGCAGACCCATCTTTATGTAAGTACCTTTCTACACCCAGGAGCAAATGCTTGCTCCTGGTGTGAACAGTGCCATAAAAAATCAGAATTTTTTGTATTGTTTCAAAAAAATTTGCCAT
Organism: Secale cereale; assembly: GCA_902687465.1. Classification (NCBI taxonomy): domain Eukaryota; kingdom Viridiplantae; phylum Streptophyta; class Magnoliopsida; order Poales; family Poaceae; genus Secale; species Secale cereale. The sequence continues at coordinate 499,397,863 of LR738714.1, forward strand.
AACTGTTCACACCAGGAGCATTTGCTCCTGTGTGCAGAAACACCACGTCCCCATCTTTGCTCGATCTCTTTGCTGTCCAGTAGCAAGAACATGCATCTGTCGCTTGGTTATTACTCCCTCTGTAAACTAATATAAGAGCGTTTAGATCACTATAAGAGTGTTATGACCGGTACGGTCTACTCCAGGAGGAGGCCCATTAGACAGGCCTAGTTAGGGGCTTAGCCCAATTAGCACATTTCGCTTATATAAACAAGTTGTAATCGACTAGAATAATCAAGCAATAAGAAAACTCTTGTTGCCGACTCCTCAAGGGAGTCGGGCTAAACCCTAGCCGCCGCCGCCCCCTTGGCCGCCGGCCTCTCCTTCCTCGCTCGCGACGGCGCCGCATCGCCGCCGGCCTCGCCCCCTTCTTCCCCAAGCTCGACTCACTCCCTATAATCTGCGCCCTAGACCCGGTAGGCTACCTGTTCCTACCAACTTGGTATCAGATTGTCCTCGTTCGATCATGACGTCTTCTCCGACTACCTCCACCATACCCACCACCGCATCCCCTCCACCACCGCCGCCCGCCTCCACCGCCGCGCTCACGCAGCCGCCGCCGGCCTCCGGCGCCGCGGCGTCCGTCCCCTCGGGCCCCAACTCGTCGGCGATCTACACTCCGGCGCAGATGACGGGCATCCTCAATGATCTGACACTCGCAGTCCAGGGGCTCCAGCTCTGTTTGCTCGGGCCGCGAGGGCCCCCACCGCCTCCACCGCCGCCGGGCCTCACCGCGCCACCACCGCAGCAGGGGCAGCCGTGGCTCCTGCCAACCCCGCCGCCGCCAGCTTCAACCGGGCCGTGGCAACCCTGGTAGCCGCCGGCCACCTCCGCCGCGCCGTCCCTGGCCCAGGGTGGGGTGCCCATCCACCAGATCGCCTGGCCACCGTCGCCCTCTCCACTACCGGCATGGGCCTCTACCTCCTCCTCGGCCCCCGTCTACACAGCCGCCGGGGAACGGCCGAGCCCGACCCTCCCGGTCGCCCTACCAGCGTACACCGCGGCGCCCTACGACGGGCGCGTCGGCCAGCCTGCCCTAAGCGGGCCGACTCCACCGCGCTTCGCCAAACTCGACTTCGCGACGTACGACGGGACGGAGGACCCGCTGAACTGGCTCAACCAGTGCGAGCAATTCTTCCGAGGGCAGCGTACCCTCGTGTCGGACCGCACATGGCTTGCGTCCTACCACCTCCGGGGCAACGCGCAAACCTGGTACTACGCCCTCGAGCAAGACGAAGGAGGCATGCCGTCATGGGAGCGTTTTCGCGACCTCTGCCTCCAACGCTTCGGACCGCCAGTTCGAGGGAGTCGTTTGGCGGAACTCGGCCGCCTTCACTTCACCTCCACGGTCCAGGACTTCGCCGACCGCTTCCAGGCCCTCGCCTGCCACGCTCCCGGGGTGACGGGGCAGCAGCGCGCCGACCTCTTCGTGGGCGGCCTCCCGGACAACATACGGGTGGACGTGGAGCTCCAGGCCCCCACCGACCTCCAGACGGCGATCCACCTGGCGCGGGCTTACGAGCGCCGCGCCCAGGCCATGCAGCCCCCTCCGCCTCGCGGGGCCCGACAGGCCTCCCGGCCACCGCTGCCCGCCCCGACCCCGGGTCGGCCCCCACCAGCGGCGCCGCCGGCCCCGGCACCGACACGGACTTTCCGCCGCTTGACGCCGGCCGAGCAGCTCGAGCGCCGCCGCCTCGGCCTCTGCTTCAACTGCGATGAGCCCTACACACCGGGGCATGCGTGCCCACGCCTCTTCTACCTGGAGACGGTACTTGACGGGGAGATAGCCGACTCGGCCGAGGAGCCTGCCGCGGCACCGCCCCCGGAGCCACCCGAGCCGGCCGCAGCTTTTGTGGTCTCCCTGCATGCGTTGGCAGGCATCCGGACCGAGCGCACCATGCTCTTGCCGGTGACGATTCGAGGCGAGAAGCTGGTGGCTCTCCTGGACTCGGGCTCTACACACAACTTCCTGCCCGCGGCCACTATGCGTCGCCTTGGCCTAGCGCCGTCGGGAGGCGACAACCTTCGGGTCACCGTGGCCAACGGCGACCGCCTTCAATGCCACGGGGTGGCACAGCATGTGCCGCTCACCATCGGCGACGAGCATTTTACCATCACGTGCGCCGGCATCGACTTGGGCTGCTTCGACTTCATCCTCGGCGTGGACTTCCTCCGGATGCTTGGCCCCATCCTGTGGGATTTCGACACCCTCACGATGTCCTTCTCCCGCCAAGGACGGCGCGTCCAGTGGGAAGGCCTGGGTGGCACCAGCCCGACACCTCACCTGCACTTCGCCGTGACCAGCGCAGAGAAGGAGCACCCGCTCCTTACCGAGCTCCTGCAGCAACATGCCGACATCTTCGCCGAGCCAAAGGGCCTGCCTCCCGCCCGGGCGTACGACCATCGCATCCACCTTCCGGAGGGCACGCCACCGGTCGCTGTCCGGTCGTATCGCTACCCGCAGCTGCAGAAGGACGAGTTGGAGCGACAGTGCGAGATCATGCTCGCCTCGGGGATCATCCGTATTTCGACATCCCCCTTCTCGGCGCCCGTGCTCCTCGTCCGCAAGTCGGATGGCACTTGGCGCTTCTGCATCGACTACCGCGCCCTCAACACACTCACGCTCAAGGACAAGTTCCCGATCCCGGTGGTTGATGAGCTCTTCGACGAGCTCCATGGGGCGCGCTTCTTCACCAAACTCGACCTCCGCTCGGGCTATCATCAGGTGCGCATGCACCCAGACGACATCGCCAAGACGGCGTTTCGGACCCACCACGGCCACTTCGAGTTCGTGGTGATGCCGTTCGGCCTCACCAACGCACCGGCGACTTTTCAGGCCCTCATGAACGACATCCTACGCCCATATTTATGCCGGTTTGTGCTTGTTTTCTTTGATGATATACTGATCTTCAGCGCGTCATGGGCGGAGCACCTGCAGCACATCGCCCTCGTCTTCAACGAGCTTCGAGCGCATCATCTTCACCTTAAGCGCTCGAAGTGCTCGTTCGGGACGACGTCGGTCGCCTACCTGGGCCACGTCATCTCCGCGGAGGGGGTGGCCATGGACGCCGACAAGGTGGCGGCCGTCTCGGCGTGGCCGACACCGCACTCGCCGCGTGCCCTACGTGGTTTCCTTGGTCTCGCAGGATATTACAGGAAGTTCATCCGCGACTTCGGCCTCATCGCCACACCACTCACGCGCCTCCTCAGGCGGGATGCCTTCGCATGGGACAACGAGGCTACCGCCGCATTTGAGGCCCTCAAGGGGGCCCTCACGACGGGTCCCGTCCTTCAGATGCCCGACTTCGACATGCCCTTCATCGTCGACTGCGACGCCTCGGGCACAGGATTCGGCGCCGTCCTACACCAGGGCGCTGGCCCACTCGCGTACTTCAGCCGCCCCTTCGCTGCCCGCCACCTCAAGCTGGCGGCATATGAGCAGGAGCTCATCGGCTTGGTGCAGGCCGTGCGCCATTGGCGCCCTTATCTATGGGGGCGGTCGTTCCGGGTCCGCACCGATCACTACAGCCTCAAGTTCCTCCTGGACCAACGGTTGTCGACGGTACCGCAGCACCAATGGATCAGCAAGCTTTTTGGCTTCGACTTTACGGTGGAGTATCGGCCGGGGCGCCTCAACACCGCCGCCGATGCCTTGTCTCGCCGCGACACTCCAGTCGAAGCCACCGAGGACGACGCCGAGGGGCTGGTGCTTTGCATCCGCTCGGGGCCGACGTTCGCACTATTCGGCCACATTCGCCGCGCCACCGCAGCGGCTCCTGACGCCCAGCTCCTGCGCCAGCAGCTCGAGGCGGGCGAGCTGGACGAGCCATGGCGTATGGCCGACGGCTTGCTACTTCACGGGCGCCGGATATTCGTACCCGCGCATGACGACCTACGCCACCAGGTGCTGCTGATGGCCCACTCCGTGGGGCACGAGGGTGTCCAGAAGACACTCCACCGGCTGCGTGCTGATTTCTATATTCCGGGTGATCGGGCCTTGGTCCGCGATTGGGTGCGCTCTTGTGACACTTGCCAGCGCAACAAGACGGAGACACTGCGGCCTGCAGGGGTATTGCAGCCCTTGGAGGTGCCGTCTCAGGTGTGGGCGGACATCTCCATGGATTTCATCGAAGGGCTACCTAAGGTGGGCGGCAAGTCTGTCATCCTCACGGTCGTCGATCGCTTCTCAAAGTACGCACACTTCATCGCGCTTGGCCACCCCTACACAGCTGCGTCAGTGGCCCGGGCGTTCTTCGACGGCATCGTGCGCCTTCACGGGTTTCCCACATCTATTGTCAGCGACCGGGACCCGGTGTTCACAGGCCATGTGTGGCGTGATCTCTTCAGGATGGCGGGCGTGAAGCTCCGGTTCAGCACGGCGTTCCACCCCCAGACAGACGGCCAGTCGGAGGTGGTTAACAAGGTGATCGCCATGTACTTGCGGTGTGTGACAGGCGATCGCCCGCGTGCATGGGTTGATTGGCTGGCTTGGGCGGAATACTGCTACAACACGTCCTACCACTCCGCCCTGCGCGCGACGCCATTCGAGGTGGTTTATGGGCGACCCCCTCCGCCTATTCTGCCGGTCGACCCGGCGACGGCACGGACGGAGGCTGCGGGTGAGCTCATCCGTAGCCGTGATGAGATGATCGCCGAGGTGCGGCAGTGTCTCGTCCAGGCCCAGCAGCTGGCCAAGCACTACTACGACGGCCAGCATCGCGAGGTGGAGTACGCGGTGGGTGACTGGGTGTGGTTGCGTCTCCTGCACCGCTCCACTCAGTCCTTGGACCCGCGGGCGAAGCGCAAGCTAGGACCGCGCTATGCTGGACCGTTCATCATTTTGGAGCGCATTGGGCAGTTGGCTTACCGCCTTCAGCTACCGGCGGGTGCTCGTCTCCACGATGTCTTCCACGTGGGACTGCTCAAGCCCTACCGCGGCACTACACCAGCCGCCACTCCAGCTCTACCTCCTACAGCGGATGGCCGCCTGCTTCCAAGACCGGCCAAGGTGTTGCGCGCCCAGCTCCGCCGTGATGTTTGGCACTTGTTGGTGCAGTGGGAGGGCCTACCCGAGGAGGAGGCCACTTGGGAGCAGCGTGAGGAATTCCAGCAACATTATCCAGACTATCAGCTCGAGGACGAGCTGTTTGCGCAGGCGGGGAGAGATGTTATGACCGGTACGGTCTACTCCAGGAGGAGGCCCATTAGACAGGCCTAGTTAGGGGCTTAGCCCAATTAGCAGATTTCGCTTATATAAACAAGTTGTAATCGACTAGAATAATCAAGCAATAAGAAAACTCTTGTTGCCGACTCCTCAAGGGAGTCGGGCTAAACCCTAGCCGCCGCCGCCCCCTTGGCCGCCGGCCTCTCCTTCGTCGCTCGCGACGGCGCCGCATCGCCGCCGGCCTCGCCGCCTTCTTCCCCAAGCTCGACTCACTCCCTATAATCTGCGCCCTAGACCCGGTAGGCTACCTGTTCCTACCAAAGAGCGTTTAGATCACTAAACTAGTGATCTAAACGCTCTTATATTAGTTTACAGAGGGAGTACCACATATGCAAGCAATCCTATCTGTAGGATCTTTCGAAATGTCGCATCCTTTTCAAACATCGTTCTCAGGGATCTCCTTTCGTTGCTGTTCAGGTGTTCCCATCACAAAGGCTTCACCAGAAATTCTGTTCAATCGACACCTCTGCATTTTCTGTTCAATCAACACGTCTGGATTTTCTGTTCAATGAATAAGAAGCAAATTGATCCCATTCGCCTGGGCATCGGTACTCCATTATGCTATTGATCCAATTCTGGAGTAATAGCGCATATTAAAGTTTCATTCGCATCGTACTTTATGAAAAATATAAAGAAGTTTCAATTGTCCAGCTTCTGAGACTCTCAATTAATCGCATAAAAAAAGAGAATCTTGAGTCCATTACTGAAACCACACTGAAACTCAACAAACTCATGGAGTACTTTAACATGACAAACTCTTATTCAGATCGACTGCTTGAGCATTAAAAGTATACACGGAAACTTGGAATTCTAGCAGCAAATGGAGTACATCTCACAGAAATAAGCTTCAGGCTGATCAGAATCTAGGACCTTTAAACGACGTATAATGTGTATAATGTACAGAAGAAGAACATGCGTGTAAAAGAACTTTGTTGGTTTAAACTTCTCTTCAGAACCTTCGTCACCATCACACATGAACAAGGACCCCCGATTCCCCTGACTTTATTCAGACTTCATTCATACTTGGTATGATCCACGATGCCGCCGCCCCGCCACGCTGAGCCATGTCAAGCTCGTTCAGCCGGCATGGAAGCTTCTTAGTGGTCCGGCTCCCCAGGTTGAAAGCCGATACACTGTATTTCACACTGCTGGAACGGCTCGCTTCCTTGGTGGTCACCGAGTAGACTGTGTTGCTTTCAAGATTCGTGAACCCTGCCGTCCCCACGGCGAATCCGTGGAGAGGATCGACAAACAGCGCCCGCTCACCGATGCTGGTGAGGTCCTGCCAGACTGGGTTTGTGCTCCGGTGGTTCACGGAGAAGGCCTTGGAGAAGTCCACTTCGTCACCAAAGACGTACATCCACTTGCACTTGACGACAAGGAAGAGCTCCTCACCAGCCACCACGACGCGCGCCTCGGTGGGGATGTCGACTTGGGGCGGCGGGATGATGGCCGTGACCGCGAGGGTGATGGAGTCGACGATGGTGGTGCGGCACGAGTCCTCCTCGAAGACGAAGAAATCGCCGCCGGCGTAGTCGATGCTGCTCACGTTGCAGTCCGGCATGGCGGGGACCGGGGCCCACGAGTCGGCGAGAGGGTCGAGGGCGCAGACCAGGACGACCTCGCCGCAGGACGCCATGACGCTGTGCGGGGACAGGTCCCAGGCCAGGTCATCCGTCTCCGCGAAGAAGGCGGGGAGCGGCGGGAGGGGGCGGACGGAGCCAGTGAAGGGGTGGAGGAGGGACGCGGCGAGATCGGTGGGGTCGATGGCGAGGATCCAGCCGTGCGGGGACGCGGAGAGGCGGCGGCGCCGGCGCCGGCGGTGGGGTTCCTCGGCGGGGACGGGCAGATGGATGTTGCGGTACACGCGGTCCTCCGAGGGGTTGAAGAAGAGAGGCGACGGGGAGGAGGGGAGGAGGAGCCACGGGGGCTGCGACGGAGGGGCGGCCGCTGCATCGACTCCCGCGTCGCGCCAGGTGGTGCAGACGGAGCGGAAGCGGGCGATGTCGGCGAGCTCCGTGAGGTCGCCGGAGACGGTCACGAGGAGATCCGGCGCGAAGTGCGACCAGCCGCGGAGGGCCATCGCGACCGCGATCTGGAATTGGAATCGGGCGTTTCTATGTTGTTGGGTGGGCTGGTTGGTTGCGACGGACCCAAAAAACCTCTTTGCTCGGATTTATGGGCGTGGGCGATGTGCTCTATGGCGGTGGGGGGCGATGTGCCGTGCCTGTTTTGGTTATCGGTCTCCTTCCACACAGGTGGTGCGGGTCGGCTGCCGCTCTTCAGGGCTCGGCGTGCCCGACAAAGTATCGTGTCAAACCATCAAACTGGTGCACCGGATGCACATCAGCTATGAGATGCAAAAGGAAAAGAAGGTAAGAGCAACTCGAACTGGTCGAACCAAAATGACGGCGATTTTGTCCGTTTTCTGTCCGTTTGGGCTGGCAAAGCGAACACGAACGTCCGCTTCCGCGTTTGGGTCGGTGCGTGCGTCCAACGCTGGGCCGACCAATTTTGACGGTGCTAGAAAAAAAAATGCATGCAAATTTAAAATAAAAACATCATTAATTAAAATATTAAAGCCGGCCACAAAGGCCGGCGAGAGTCCACGCGTTCACATTTGCATTTAAGAAAAATAAGAAAACTAAACTACGAGGCGGCGGGCTGCCCTAGGCGTCATCGTCGTCGTCCTCGGTGTCCGTGAGGTTGATGAGGGTCAGCGCCGGGCCGGCCCAGGGGAACGCCGTGTTCCAGAGGGCGTTCATGTCCGGCGCAGGCTGTGCCGGCATGGGCAGTGCCTCCTCGGCCTCGCGCGCCTCCTCCTCGGTGTCCCGGTTGAGCATCTCGAGGTACTCGCCGTCGCGACGCTTCTCGGTCAGCCGGCGTCGCCTCAAGCCAGACCGATGGCGCGCTGACCCATTCGCGCACTACTCCCGTCCAGGAGTAGCGCTCGATGGGGGACGACTCCGGCTCCGGCTCGGCTTTCACAGGGGACGGCGGGGTCACCGGCGGTAGGACGCAGTCGCCTGCCACGGAGAGGGCCATGGCTTGCGCCCTGGCCGCCTCGTACGCCGCCTCATCTTCCTCGGCTGCCGCCGCCCTGCGCCGCTCGTCCTCCTCGCTCTCCCGATAGACCGCCGCAAGGGCCGCCTGGTAGGCGGCCTCCACCTCCTGGTCCTCCTCGCGGACGACGACCAGGGGTGGTGGCACGGTGTGGTCGACTTCGCGGACGCCGCGTCGCCTCGCCTCCTCGTGCTCGAAGGCAAACCAGCGTGCCTAGTTGGGCAAGTCCGATGCGTAGGCGGGGTCGCGGCGCTGCTCCGGCGTCAGGAGCGCCCGCCGGCGCCGCACCTCCTCCGCGTGCGCCCTCGCCGACACTAGGATCCTATCTCGATCCAAGTGCCAGTCGTGCGGCAGGGTGGCGTCGGGGTACGACAGAGGCACGCGGTTCTGCCAATGCCACTCCGTCTGGTGCACCGGCATGTTCACGCGCTTTCTCGGTCAGCGAGCTGGCGCCGCCGGAGGAGGGAGAAACTCCGGAGGGAAAGGAATGGCGGGCTACTTGCCCTTGGCCATGCCGCTGTCGGCGCCGGAGAAGAGCCCCATCTGGGGTGGCTGGTGTTGCCGGGGTGGCTCGGGTGGCTATGATTTGCCGGCGACGGGGGAGCGAGTGTGGCTAGATGGGATGGGAGATGGCTGGAAGTGGATGAGGACGGCCCCAACTCACGGTCGGCTTAAAAAAAGATGACCGCCGTCGCTGACGCGTGGGCCCGAGGTCATAAATTAAGCTGACCGCATGGGCAGCACGTAGTTATACAGCCGCCCCGTGGGACGCGGCGGACACCGAGAAGACGCGCGTGGCGTCCGTTTCGCGTCCGCGCCGACGCATTTGGGGCGCAAATTTGGGCCACAAATGCGTCGGCGCGGACACGAAGCGGACTCGATTTGGGTTTGGGTCGGCGCGTTGGGCCGCTCTTTTGTCCGCCCTGACCCAAACAGACGACGGTGGACGAAATGGGTCGCCCCATTTGAGTTGCTCTAAGGGCATGATCCATCTAAAAAGAACATGCTGGTACATTTGCGAAACAAACTCTGGAAGTATAATTGGACTACACAACCATTGTCTCTCTTCCTTTGCCCCGTCCTCCCCTCTTGTGTCGCTTCCCATCAATGGGAGCTAGGGTTTGAAGAAATCGCCTCAGGTTGTCTCTAACACTCTCTTCCCTCTTCGGTACCTAGTCAGGATTTTTGGCATGGAAGCTATACCTCACCCATCCCCTGTTCCTCTAAGAAACCACAGACGTCCAACTATATGGTGGGAATGGCTTGTCGTCGTGCTATAGTTCTAGAATGTTCACGTAACAGAGCGGTACAGGATTGAGTTGACGGTCTGATGCAATTAACAGTCAACAATATTTTCTCTTCTTTCTTTATCCATAAGGTTTGATTGTATTTTGTTCTTTCAGTTTTGGTGACCCCCACCCCCCTCCCAATTTGTTTGAATCAGTGGCATTGGGAATGGATATGATGTGTGCCGAACTGATGTATGATCTACAATAGGTAAAACTTATATCCTTGGTTGCAACAGTAAGAATTGAAAATCTACCTTTCCCAAGTCAATAAATAAATAAATAAATAAGAACGAGTTTCCACATTTTTATTGTAAGTATTTGTGTATGAAGAATCAATACTTGGGAGTTGTGGAGCAGGTTGACAATATATTATTCTGCAGACGCTCTTTGTGATTCACTTTGTTGATCCAAAAATGAGATGTGCCATTTTTAATGTCCAATACTATTTCTTCATGTTCCTCGGTTTATTTTGCTATAATCCACAATGTGTTTGCTACAATTCACGTTATGTGAAAGTTCCGAAGATAATATCCTTGATGTGTGATGCTTGTCGAATGTTAGTGACCTAGAACTTAAAAGGGTTTTTGAAAGCTCGCTAGTACTCAAAAGGCACATAGGTGGAAGATACACATGTTGTTGATTGAGAATGTTATTATTGTGCCTTGTAAGTGTTGGGGAACGTTGCATGGAAAACAAAATTTTTACTATGAACACCCATGATCAATCTAGGAGATGCACATCTACGAGAGGAGAGTTGGATCCACATACCCTTGTAGATCGCTAAGCGGAAGCGTTCAAGAACGCGGTTGATGTAGTGGTACGTCTTCGCGATCCAATCACGATCCGTCCCACGAACTCCGATCTAGTGCCGAACGGACGGCACCTCCGCGATCAACACACGTACGGCTTGATGACGCCCTCACCTTCTCTATCCAGCGAGCAATGGTGAAGTAGTAGCTCGATGTAACGCCCGGATAATCCAGCTACAGTAACCCTATGCTAATGGTGCCACGTCACCTCGATTATTGTTACTAATCTCGCGTTAGTTCGAAACCGGTTCAAATTCAAAATTTTAAAATCAAGTCAAACTTTAAAAGTTTTCAAATGTTAAAACTAAAATGCTCAACATGTGGAGAATAATCCCTAACTAATTTTAGTGGTGGATTCAACATTTTTTAAAAGTGTTTAAATGCCCTAAAATAATTGAAATAGTGGCTTAAACTATAATTTAAATGCATTTTAAATATTAAAATTTGGCAAACTAATTTATTTAAGTGCCAAACACTTTGTGGCAGTGGCTTATTTTAAACACTAATTTAGGTGCTAGTTCGGTAATTTATAAATCTAAGAAAGTATAGAAACTAATTAGAAAGCACACTTAATAAAAGAAATAAAAAAAGGGTTAGGAAAAACGAAAGTGGAGGCTTAATCTACTGGGCCCTAGTGGCCACACATGGCCCAGCCCTTGAAGCCCCCCCCCCCAAATCTCCTTCCTCCTGTTCACCAGGAGGGTGCGTGTGCACGCCATGGCCGATGCACCGCACGATGCACTCCACCGCGATGAACCCTGTAGCCCTAGCGCAGATAAGAGCAACACCACACACGCGCTGGACGATCCCCAGGATCTTTTCCACCTCTCCTCGCATCGCCCCCATCCCCATAGCCGGCAACCGAAACCCCCGTCGCCATGGACCTCGCCGATCCCGCGGCCACCGGTGTAATGCCCAGGATGGAACTATACCTCCTACGTGTCGAGGCACGACTTAAAGGCATAAGTCCATCCTAGAATGATCTCAAGTTTGGTAATCTTTGCACATCTCATGTAAAAGAGGGGAATTGTAAACATAAATAGTTGGCTTACACTCGCCACGTCACACAATACATGTCTCAAACATCATACATTAAGAACATCACAACCCTCTAAGGGCAAATCCAAATGTCAAGATACCAAACTTAAATAAAATCCACAGGTCGGATCAAATCCTAGTAGAAGTCTCCACTACTGATCATCCGGATAACGAACATAGTACCGACTACGCTCCTCGTCAAACTCCCAATCGAGCTCGGTGCCATCACCTGGATAGCTCATAGCTGGACCTGCATCTGGTGTGGTGAAGTAACTGTGAGCCACAGAGGACTCACCAATCCCGTTCCCGGGTAACAAGACTATTTAAGCCTTGGGAGAGGATAAGGCTGAAGAAAAGAATAAGTGTCTGCAGCAGCAACTAGCAACCAAATTACGTGAGAGAGTGCGAGAAGAGAAGCCTCTGACGAGAAGTGATCACTAAGTGATCCTAGCTACAAGCTCAACAAACATAACCCCTCCGTGTTCAACTCCCAAATCCCTATTCGGAAATTGACGGTCACGGAACACACGCTGGTAGTGTATTAGAAACATTGTGTCAAGTTATCTACAACCGGATATTAACAAGCTCCCATCTGCCACATAACCGTGGGCACGGCTTTCGAAAGTTCATAACCCTGCAGGGGTGTTCTAACTTGACCCATTACAAGCCCACGATCCGCGGAGTCGCAACTCCAAAGTGGGAAGACCCGAGTATTCTCGGAATCCCGTGCTCAAGATACTCCGAACTAAGGTAAGGCTAATCCAGCAAATCCTCCCGGCGTGCCGACACCCTGATAGTAGCCGCGCGTATCTCGTCTCAGGCCACGACCGGATGGGCGATTCTACAGGTTTTTACCAAACCTCGAGTTTCCTTGAGGTGGCCCCGCAGAACCCCCGTTTCGGACCAACACTCATGTGGAGCACTGACCCGGGGTTGTTGATTAAGAAAGAGGGTTAATTACTCCCTATGCAAGTTTAGTTTGTTATTAGGCGAATAGGACCAATGTTGGGACTTGCTGGAAAAGACTTAGCACTTAGCGGTTTATCGAGAGGGTCCCATACACCCCAACCGTGTTAGGAACGCATCATCAAGGAACATAACACTGGTTTATACGGTTCCTAACGACATGAGTGGAACAAAACACCAAGAAAAAGGCTTAGCCTTCCATCCTTGCCAATATATAGATGATTTCATTTAGCAATTATATAGTGTGATATAACCCAACAAAACTTCAACATGAAGCAAGCATCTTCGATCTTCACCTGCAACTAGCAATGCTATAAGAAGGACTGAGCGAAGCGTACTTAGCCAAGCAACGGTTTGCATAGGTAGGGTGGTTAAACATGGTAATGGTTACAAGTAGGAGGCTGACAAGAAAGACATGGGCATCGAGGCAAAACTATAGAGTGGATCTACTAGCAATAGGCAAAGATAGTAATGTTATCGGGGTTCGGTCATCTTGCCTGAAGAGAAGTCGTTCGGATCGTAAGAAGGGTCCTCGTGCTCAACCTCGTTGGTAACCTCGTGCTCGTACTCGTACTCGGTCTCAGCTTCCGGCTCTAAACAAAACAATCACACAAGGCACGAATCAACAAGATGCAATGCGCACTCGATAATGATGGATGCATGATGGATGCACTAAGGATGCACACGGAGCACGGAAAATAGCACTCAAGCAAAACACCTCAAAACAAGATAACAACAGGAGATTATGATTCTACACGGAAAATCAATCAAGTTTCATATAAGACTCGCTGAAATCGGAGCTACGGGCTAAAAGTTATGCCCGGAACAAGAAATGAGCGAAAGCTGAAATTTACAGCAACATAGCAACTTCAGAGCACAAAATAATTAAGCTACAGCACTCAAAAAACATGGCAAAGAGCATGCATAGAAACTAGACATATCCTACAGCAATTAAGTCCAAAGGTGCACCCCAAAGGAGTCACGGATCAATAGCAATAAGCTTGGACATATTGAACTTGACAATAAAATTCTGGCAGCAGAATTTTATTGCAACTTTGGAGCAAAAGATAAACATGCTACAACCACTTAAATAAACATGTGAGAACATGAATGGAAAGCCAACAATATATACTACAAGGAACAATCAAGATCCACTCCAAAACTATCATGGTTTGTCCTAGAGCAGCAAGCAAACATGGCATCGGAACGTTACAGATTTCAGACTTAGTGAAAAACCATCAAGTCCTAAATAGCAGTTTCATCATGGCATCTAAAAGAGCAAGTTTAAGTCACATCGTAACTAAACATGGCAAGTGGTAAGCACCACATCAAAGTACACATGATGGTGATTCCGAAACATACAAGCATGCATCATGGAGATAAACACACCGATATCAACGAGCTCAACAAGATGGCATTTCATAACAAGTGAAACAACATCACAGCCACATGGCACTTTGCAATGATGATAAACATGGCAAGAATAAATCTATCATGCAACCTAACACATACAACACGTAGAGCATGACAAGACGAACACGTGGACATGTCATTTGCATCATTCGGATAAACGAGCTAAAAGTTATCACATGGCAAAGATGGCATAAAAACATCACATAGCAGCAATTATACCGGGATGCACTCTTGCAACGGGAAAACAAGCATCTAGATGATCTCTAACATGCATGACACAAAAAGATAAAACGTAGTGCTAATCACCACGAACGTCTGGACATGCTATTTGCGCGAAACGGACAAACACAGTAAAAGTTATAGTAGTTAGAAAATATGCATCAGACAACTAAAGAACCAGGGATTTAGAGGAAAATAAGAGCAACCTCTCAGATCTGTAGCAAAGGGCCGGATCGGGCTGAGATGCGGCGGCCCAGCCGGGGCGCGGAGGGAAGCCGGCTGGTGCGGGCTCGGCCCGGCTGGTGAGGCGGCCCAGCGCGGAGGCGGTGAAGGCGAGCGGCCCAACAGGAGGGCGCGGCCCGACCGGCGGCTGAGGGGGGCGGCGGCCTGGCGGTGTGGAGGGACAGGCGGCTGGGCCGGCCCGTTTGGAGGCGGAGGGAGGCGGAGCCCCAGCCCGGGCCTCGGCGGGAGGCGATGGGCCGGAGGAGGCGCGGATCGTACCACCACGGCGGGGAAGTGGTCCACGGGGCCAGCTGACTGGCGCGGTGGCGATGGGCGGTCGAAGGAACGGGCCGCTGGCCCCTGCTGCTGGCGACGGCGCGAAGGCGAGGAGAGGGCCCGCGGGATGGCGAGGAAGTGGTCCAGCCGTGCCTCTTCGCTGGGGCTACGAGGGGCTGGCGATCGAGGCCCGATCGGAGCGAAGGAGCTGGGGCCGTTGACCCTGGCCGCTGCCTGGTCGCGGCGCCCGATTGGATCGATGGGAGGATCGAGGGGTTTGGTCGCCCTCGATCCCAGGTGCGGGATCTGCGGGAGGAGTTGCCAAGTGGAGAGATGGGGGTGGATCTGAGAAAAAAAATAGGGGAAGGAGGAGGAAGAAGCTAGAGATGCCTAAAATAGACCTAGGGTCCATTATATAGCAGATTTTTAGGGTTAGGGGGGATTTAGGTGTGTTAGAAGCCCTCCGATCGCGATCCGACGAATCCGATCGTAGGGGGTAGTTTAGATGGGCCTAGGAGAGGGTAGTGGACTGCAGTAGGGGTGTTTCTGGGACACAAAGTGAAGGCACTTTGGACCCACACGAATAACTGAAGGGATAGCAAACGGAGTCCAAACGCGACGAGATTTGAGAGGCGGGTTGCACACAACAAAACAACAACACACGACAAGTCTCGCGCCACACCGGGAACGTTACACGGCCAAACAACAAAGTAGGTCTACGGGACGCCACGGACACGTGAGGGAGCTCCGGAACGCGAAACGGACAACGGGAAGGAACACGTGGAACCGAATGCAACCGACAACACAAATGCAATGTGATGCACATGTCTACATGATATGAATGAATGCCACACACTCACACAACAAAACGACGAAAACCCGAAAGACAAAGAACCCGGAATGGAAATAGATGAAGCCGGAGATATATTATATACCCAAAAGGGAAAGTATTACATCCGGGGCATTACAAAGTCTCCTCTACTACAAAAAGATCTCGTCCCGAGATCTAGGACTGGAAAAAGGAAGGGTACTCGGAACGAAGATGATCTTCTCGTTCCCAGGTAGCTTCTCGGTCGGTGTGATGTGACCACTTGACTTTCAAGAATTTGATGGACTTGTTGCGGGTCTTGCGTTTGGTTTCTTCGAGAATAGCAACTGGATCTCTCGGTAGGACAGGTCTTGTTGAAGATCAATCTCTTCAAACGGAATCATGCGCTCAGGTGCCTTGAAGCATTTGCGAAGTTGAGACACATGGAAGACATCATGAACATTGGCGAAGTTTGAAGGGAGCTCAAGTTGATAGGCTAGATCGCCTCTTTTGCCAAGAATCTTGAAAGGCCCGACGTATCTAGGAGCAAGCTTTCCTTTGATACCGAATCTTTAGGTGCCTTTCATCGGAGAAACACGGAGATAGACATGATCATCAATGTTGAAGGCCAAATCACGATGCTTGCCGTCATAGTAGCTCTTCTGACGCGACTGAGCGGCCTTGAGATTCTCACGTATGACTTTGCACATCTCTTCGGCTTCTGAGATCAAGTCATTGCCAAGAAGTTGACGTTCGCCTGTTTCAGACCAGTTGAGAGGGGTACGGCACTTTCTGCCATAGAGGATTTCAAACGGAGCTTTGCCTGCACTTGCTTGAAAGCTGTTATTGTAAGAGAACTCGGCAAATGGAAGGCAGTCTTCCCATTTCATGCCAAAAGATATGACACAGGCTCTGAGCATGTCTTCTAGAATCTGATTCACTCGCTCGACTTGACCACTAGTCTGAGGGTGAAAAGCAGTGCTGAACCTGATCTTAGTGCCCATGGCGGACTGAAAGGAGTCCCAGAACCTTGAAGTGAACAAACTTCCACGGTCTGAGGATATGACTTGAGGAATGCCATGTAAGGACACAATTCTGGAAGTGTACAGCTCTGCCAATTGAGCTGCATTGATGGATTCTTTGACTGGTAGGAAGTGAGCGACTTTGGTAAGCTTGTCAATCACCACGAAGATCGCATCATTCCCTTTCTTGGATTTAGGGAAGCCAGTGACGAAGTCCATTTCAATGTGGTCGAACTTCCACTCGGGAATAGGAAGAGGTTGGAGAAGACCGGCTGGACGTTGATGTTCTGCTTTCACTCTTCTGCAAACATGACATTCATTCACGAATTGGGCAATTTCCCTTTTCATGCGTGTCCACCAGTAAGACTGCTTGAGGTCTTGGTACATCTTGGAACTGCCAGGATGAATGGAAAGGAGAGAATCATGTGCTTCTTCCATTATGAGCTTCCTGAGATCACCTTTGGGAACTACGAGTCTGTCCTCGAAGAACAAGGTATCTCTCTCATCAACACGGAAGCACTTATATTTCGGAATTCCCTTAGTAATAGCATGTTTCACCTTCTTCACCATGGTATCACTGAGTTGGGCCTCACGGACTTGATCTTCCAAGGTAGGAGCAATTTGAAGATTTGCAAGAAAACCCTGCGGAACAATTTGGAGGTTGAGTTTCCTGAAAGCTTCACAAAGCTCAGGCTGGTACGGCTTGATAAGAAGGCTGTTGCAATATGCCTTTCTGCTCAAAGCATCTGCAATCACATTCGCCTTGCCAGGAGTGTATTCAATGCTGGGATTATACTCTTGGATCATTTCAACCCAACGAGTCTAGCGGAGGTTCAGATGCGGCTGTGTGAAGATGTACTTCAAGCTCTTGTGATCGGTGAAGATGTCGACTTTTCTGCCCAACAACAGATGTCTCCACGTAATCAAAGCATGTACCACAGCTGCTAGCTGGAGATCATGTGTGGGATAGTTCTTCTCACTTGGCTTGAGCTGACAAGAAGTGTATGCCACAATTCTCTTATCTTGCATAAGCACACCACCAAGTCCTTGAAGAGAAGCATCACAGAATACTTCATAGGGCTTGGACTCATCTGGAGGAGTCAGAACTGGAGCAGAGACAAGCTTTTCTTTGAGAGTTTTGAATGCCACTTCACACTCTGGAGACCAAAAGTATTTGACATTCTTCTGAAGCAAGTTGGAAAGAGGCTTGGCAATCTTGGAGAAGTTCTCAACGAACCTTCTGCAATAGCTGGCAAGACCCAGAAAACTGCGGAGTTGCTTGACGTTCTGAGGAGCTTCCCAGTTGACAATTGCTTCAACTTTCTTGGGATTTACCTCAATGCCGTCAGCTGAGATGATATGGCCCAGGTACAAAACCTTATCGAGCCAAAACTCGCACTTGGAGAACTTGGCATAGAATTTATGCTCTCGGAGCCGATCAAGAACCAGACGTAAGTGCTTTTCGTGATCTTCTTCATTCTTGGAAAACACCAGAATATCATCCAGATACACAAGCACAAACTCGCCAGTATAGGGGTTGAAGATGTAGTGCATCATCCTCGAAAAGGTAGGAGGAGCATTGGCGAGACCGAAGGACATGACGGTATACTCGTATGAACCGTAGCTTGTTCTGAAGGCCGTCTTGGGAATGTCTTCCTCGCGAATGCGAATTTGATGATAGCCCATTCGGAGGTCGAGCTTAGAGAACACTTTAGCTCCTTTGGGCTGCTCGAAGAGTTCGTTGATGTTGGGGAGCGGATACTTGTTCTTAATCGTCTTCTTGTTCAATGGCTGGTAATCAACACAGAGACGCTCCGTGCCATCTTTCTTCTTGACAAACAAGACACCACAGCCCCAAGGAGATGTACTAGGCCTGATGAGACCCATACTCTCCTGTTTATCAAGCTGCTTCTTCAATTCCTTCAATTCATCCGGAGAGAGCTTGTACGGACGCCGGCATGCTGGCTCAGTACCCGGCTCGAGTTCAATTACGAATTCCACCTGACGGTGTGGAGGCATGCCTGGAAGTTCTTCCGGAAAGACGTCTTGATATTCGTTCACCACCGGAATTTGAGATATGGCATTAATTTTGCCCTTATCATTGAGAGAGAAAAGCCTGATAGTGTTATCCCTGGAGGCAAAGATAATCACATCTTCATCAGGATGAGTCATCTTGACTTCTTTCTGTGCACAATCAATGTGAGCATCGTGCTGAGAAAGCCAATCCATCCCGAGGATTAGGTCAATGTCAGAATTACCAAGAACCACCGGATTAGCCAAAAATCGATAATCACCCATGCGAATAGAAACATTTGGAGCATATATACTGGAATGCATCTGCTTTCCCGGAGAAGAAACTGCCAACTGCCTCGGTAAAGCTGCTGTGGTCACACTATGCTTGGATGCAAATGGGTATGACATGAAAGAATGTGAAGCACCCGAATCAAATAACACTTTAGCTGGAAAAGGGTTAACTGGAAGGTTACCCAAAATGACATCAGAAGAATTCTCTGCTTGTGCTGCATTCATCAGATTGACCCTTGCTGCCTTTGGATCATGCTTGACCATAGCGGTACCGACAGGTGGAGGAGGTGGAAGACGCTTCGGGTTCGGACATCTGTTGGCATAGTGACCTTTCTGAGTGCATTTGTTGCAAGTCACTTCTGAGAGAGGACGGAAATGAGAACCACTTGACTTGGAGCCTTGAGACTGAAACTGCTTCCTCGACTGGTTGCTCGGGTTGGGTGGGTGGGAGAAACCACGTCCACCGGAGTTCTTGTTGCTGTAGTTGTTGGAGTTGTTGTAGGGAGCTCGAATCACTGGAGGAGGAGGAAGCCAGAATTTCTGTTGTTTCGCAGCCAACTGAGACGATGAGGAAGAGTGGACTGCATCTCGAATCCTCTTTTTAGAAGCCTCCATCTTAAGCTGAGCTGCCTCTGGTTTCAAAGCCATGTTATAGAATTTGTCGAATTCATCGGGCTCGAACAAGGTGAGAGCAAGTTGAAGTTCATCTTTCAGGCCTCCACGGAACTAGTAGATTTTGCTCTTGGCATCAGGAATGTCTTGCTTAGCATAGCGGGCGAGGTTTTGGAACTTGACATTATACTGGTAGACTGACATAGAGCCCTGCTTCAGGTTGCGGAATTGCTCACGCATACCCTCGATGACACTTGTTGGAATGTGGTGAGAGCGAAAGTCCTTGCAGAAATTCTCCCAAGAGATCACTTGACCTGGCCTGGAGTCTTTGTACTGCTGCCACTAGTCAGCTGCTTGGTCTTTGAGTTGGAAGGCTGCAAACTTCACATAGTCCTCTTCCTTCACGTTACTGCACTCAAAATGCTTCTTTATGTCGGTTAACCAATCTTCAGCATCAAGAGGGTCGACACAGTAACTGAAAGCTTTTGGATTATTGGCCAAGAACTGGTTGAGAGTAGCATGGTGCTGCTGGTTGAAGAAGTTGCCTTGATTCCCTGGAACACCCTGATTAGCTTGATTAGCTTGCATCTGTTGCATCATCTGCATCAACATCTGGGTGTTCTGAGCTGTAGTTTGCATAATCGCTCTCCAAGCCTCAGGCGGAGGAGGAGGGGAAGGAGGACGTTCTGGGACCTCTTCACCCTCTGGGTTAGCGTTGGGAACCCTTTTCGGAGCCATCCTGAAAGAGATGACCACGAATCAGCAATTGATTGACAGAAGGTATAAGCTGAATCAATGGAATGAATTGCAACAAGTCTTCACAATAATCATTCGAACAATAGAACGAATGAAATCATTCGAACAAGAGGAACGAATGAAATTCTCAGTTAAATGATAACATCAATCTTCACGAGAAGCCACATAGGGGACAAAAGGTAAAATAAGAAAAACAACAAGGTACAGACGGGAACAAACACAAGATAGGAGCTTCGTTCTAACATCTTTGTGCTGAAAGCATATGAACGCGTTACGAAAAGGTTTTGCAATCCCCGGATCAGCATAGCCAAGGACCCTTTAAGATGCAACTCCTGATCGGAACATCGGTCATAATACCACTTCACTCAATGTAGAACCCCGAACTCACTAACCTGCATTCGTTGGAAGAATGCCTACGATCTACTGGATAAGCCCACCTATAAATTTCCGAAAGATTCCAGTTATGCAATCAGGTGTTGGGGATACACGGGAAGCACCGCGCAATCATCTCTAAACCTACATCCAGGTGTATCCATCCTTCAACACATAACCAGTCTTTCTCGGAAACTGTTTACCTCGGACCTTCGAAAAGCATCCACTATAACAAGCTATGGAAATACTCCCGAACTACCTCCCAAGTACTGGGTGATGTCGGGGTTATCTTGCCACTGACCGTATAGGAGAGATTTTCGACGTCGGCCGTCTTAAGTATTTAGTACTGTCACGATATGCTTGTGACGACAATACCCCGAAGCTCAACTCCCCGGGACACTGCCACAACCCCTAATGTCAGGAGGCATCGAGAACAATATTCTCGTCACAAGAACATCGAAACAATCCCAGAATACTCGCGGGATTCCTAAAAAAAATTTGGTGCAATTTTTGAAAGTAGGAGAGACAAGAGTAGTCGTTAGGAGTCCTCACCAGAGAGAAAGGGGATGAGAAGCAAAGAAATCCTACTCTCCGATATAATATATATAGGACTCAAAATATTTTCAGTGTGTGCCTAGACTCAACCGTCAACGATTCGATCAAACAGTGGGGGCTCCTAGGTCGGAGAAGGCTCTGAATACCAACTTGTAATGCCCAGGATGGAACTATACCTCCTACGTGTCGAGGCACGACTTAAAGGCATAAGTCCATCCTAAAATGATCTCAAGTTTGGTAATCTTTGCACATCTCATGTAAAAGAGGGGAATTGTAAACATAAATAGTTGGCTTACACTCGCCACGTCACACAAATACAATACATGTCTCAAACATCATACATTAAGAACATCACAACCCTCTAAGGGCAAATCCAAATGTCAAGATACCAAACTTAAATGAAATCCACAGGTCGGATCGAATCCTAGTAGAAGTCTCCACTACTGATCATCCGGATAACGAACATAGTACCGACTACGCTCCTCGTCGAACTCCCAATCCAGCTCGATGCTATCACCTGGATAGCTCACAGCTGGACCTGCATCTGATGTGGTGAAGTAACTGTGAGCCACAGAGGACTCAGCAATCCCGTTCCCGGGTAACAAGACTATTTAAGCCTTGGGAGAGGATAAGGCTGAAGAAAAGAATAAGTGTCTGCAGCAGCAACTAGCAACTAACTTACGTGAGAGAGTGCGAGCAGAGAAGCCTCAGACGAGAAGTGATCACGAAGTGATCCTAGCTACAAGCTCAACAAACATAACCCCTCCGTGTTCAACTCCCGAATCCCTATTCGGAAATTGACGGTCACGGAACACACGCTGGTAGTGTATTAGAAACATTGTGTCAAGTTATCTACAACCGGATATTAACAAGCTCCCATCTGCCACATAACCGCGGGCACGGCTTTCGAAAGTTCATAACCCTACAGGGGTGTTCCAACTTGACCCATTACAAGCCCACGATCCGCGGAGTCGCAACTCCAAAGTGGGAAGACCCGAGTATTCTCGGAATCCCGTGCTCAAGATACTCCGAACTAAGGTAAGGCTAATCCAGCAAATCCTCCCGGCGTGCCGACACCCTGATAGTAGCCGCGCGTATCTCGTCTCAGGCCACGACCGGATGGGCGATTCTACAGGTTTTTACCAAACCTCGAGTTTCCTTGAGGTGGCCCCGCAGAACCCCCGTTTCGGACCAACACTCATGTGGAGCACTGGCCCGGGGTTGTTGATTAAGAAAGAGGGTTAATTACTCCCTATGCAAGTTTAGTTTGTTATTTGGCGAATAGGACCAATGTTGGGACTTGCTGGAAAAGACTTAGCACTTAGCGGTTTATCGAGGGGGTCCCATACACCCCAACCGTGTTAGGAACGCATCATCAAGGAACATAACACCGGTTTATACGGTTCCTAACGGCATGCGTGGAACAAAACACCAAGCAAAAGGCTTAGCCTTCCACCCTTGCCAATATATAGATGATTTCATTTAGCAATTATATAGTGTGATATAACCCAACAAAACTTCAACATGAAGCAAGCATCTTCGATCTTCACCTGCAACTAGCAATGCTATAAGAAGGGCTGAGCGAAGCGTACTTAGCCAAGCAACGGTTTGCATAGGTAGGGTGGTTAAACATGGTAATGGTTACAAGTAGGAGGCTGACAAGAAAGACATGGGCATCGAGGCAAAACTATAGAGCGGATCTACTAGCAATAGGCAAAGATAGTAATGTTATCGGGGTTCGGTCATCTTGCCTGAAGAGAAGTCGTTCGGATCGTAAGAAGGGTCCTCGTGCTCAACCTCGTTGGTAACCTCGTGCTCGTACTCGTACTCGGTCTCAGCTTCCGGCTCTAAACAAAACAATCACACAAGGCACGAATCAACAAGATGCAATGCGCACTCGAAAATGATGGATGCATGATGGATGCACTAAGGATGCACACGGAGCATGGAAAATAGCACTCAAGCAAAACACCTCAAAACAAGATAACAACAGGAGATTATGATTCTACACGGAAAATCAATCAAGTTTCATATAAGACTCGCTGAAATCGGAGCTACGGGCTAAAAGTTATGCCCGAAACAAGAAATGAGCGAAAGCTGAAATTTACAGCAACATAGCAACTTCGGAGCACAAAATAATTAAGCTACAGCACTCAAACAACATGGCAAAGAGCATGAACAGAAACTAGACATATCCTACAGCAATTAAGTCCAAAGGTGCACCCCCAAAGGAGTCACAGATCAATAGCAATAAGCTTGGACATATTGAACTTGACAATAAAATTCTGGCAGCAGAATTTTATTGCAACTTTGGAGCAAAAGATAAACATGCTACAACCACTTAAATAAACCTGTGAGAACATGAATGGAAAGCCAACAATATATACTACAAGGAACAATCAAGATCCACTCCAAAACTATCATGGTTTGTCCTAGAGCAGCAAGCAAACATGGCATCGGAACGTTACAGATTTCAGATAGTGAAAAACCACTAAGTCCTAAACAGCAGTTTCATCATGGCATCTAAAAGAGCAAGTTTAAGTCACCTCGTAACTAAACATGGCAAGTGGTAAGCACCACATCAAAGTACACATGATGGTGATTCCGAAACATACAAGCATGCATCATGGAGATAAACACAACGATAGCAACGAGCTCAACAAGATGGCATTTCATAACAAGTGAAACAACATCACAGCCACAGGGCACTTTGCAACGATGATAAACATGGCAAGAATAAATCTATCATGCAACCTAACACTTACAACACGTAGAGCATGGCAAGACGAACACGTGGACATGTCATTTGCATCATTCAGATAAACGAGCTAAAAGTTATCACATGGCAAATATGGCATAAAAACATCACATAGCAGCAATTATACCGGGATGCACTCTTGCAACGGGAAAATAAGCATCTAGATGATCTCTAACATGCATGACACAAAAAGATAAAACGTAGTGCTAATCATCACGAACGTCTGGACATGCTATTTGCGCGAAACGGACAAACACACTGAAAGTTATAGCAGTTAGAAAATATGCATCAGACAACTAAAGAACCAGGGATTTAGAGGAAAATAAGAGCAACCTCTCAGATCTGTAGCAAAGGGCCAGATCGGGCTGAGATGGGGCGGCCCAACCGGGGCGCGGAGGGAAGCCGGCTGGTGCGGGCTCGGCCCGGCTGGTGAGGCGGCCCAGCGCGGAGGCGGTGAAGGCGAGCGGCCCAACAGGAGGGCGCGGCCCGACCGGCGGCTGAGGGGGGCGGCAGCCTGGCGGTGTGGAGGGACAGGCGGCTGGGCCGGCCCGTTTGGAGGCGGAGGGAGGCGGAGCCCCAGCCCGGGCTTCGGCAGGAGGCGATGGGCCGGAGGAGGCGCGGATCGTACCACCACGGCGGGGAAGTGGTCCACGAGGACAGCTGACTGGCGCGGTGGCGATGGGCGGTCGAAGGAATGGGCCACTGGCCCTTGCTGCTGGCGACGGCGTGAAGGCGAGGAGAGGGCCCGCGGGATGGCGAGGAAGTGGTCCAGCCGGTCCTCTTCGCTGGGGCGACGAGGGGCTGGCGATCGAGGCCCGATCGGAGCGAAGGAGCTGGGGCCGTTGACCCTGGCCGCTGCCTGGTCGCGGCGCCCGATTGGATCGATGGGAGGATCAAGGGGTTTGGTCGCCCTCGATCCCAGGTGCGGGATCTGCGGGAGGAGTTGCCAAGTGGAGAGATGGGGGTGGATCTGAGAAAAAAATAGGGGAAGGAGGAGGAAGAAGCTAGAGATGCCTAAAATAGACCTAGGGTCCATTATATAGCAGATTTTTAGGGTTAGGGGGGATTTAGGTGTGTTAGAAGCCCTCCGATCGCGATCCGACGGATCCGATCGCGGGGGGTAGTTTAGATGGGCCTAGGAGAGGGTAGTGGACTGCAGTAGGGGTGTTTCTGGGACACAAAGTGAAGGCACTTTGGACCCACACGAATAACTGAAGGGATAGCAAACGGAGTCCAAACGCGACGAGATTTGAGAGGCGGGTTGCACACAACAAAACAACAACACACGACAAGTCTCGCGCCACACCGGTAACGTTACACGGCCAAACAACAAAGTAGGTCTACGGGACGCCACGGACACATGAGGGAGCTCCGGAACGCGAAACGGACAACGGGAAGGAATACGTGGAACCGAATGCAACCGACAACACAAATGCAATGCGATGCACATGTCTACATGATATGAATGAATGCCACACACTCACACAACAAAACGACGAAAACCCAAAAGACAAAGAACCCGGAATGGAAATAGATGAAGCCGGAGATATATTATATACCCAAAAGGGAAAGTATTACATCCGGGGCATTACAACCGGCCTCCCTGTCGCCGTCTAGCATGTCCAGGAGCCTCCCCGCGGTCGTCTCCATCGACTACACTGAAGAGCCCGTGCCGGAACGCCCCGCAGCTTCGCCATCGTCCTCATCTTCTCCAACGGTCGCCGACGTCCATCGCCGGCTGCCGCTGCTCTGGGCCGCCCCCGACCTCTCTACCTCGTCCACAAGCACCGGGGTGAGCATATCTGTTGATTCCTTCGCTTTGCCCCTTCGATCTGTGCTATTTGCCGCTGCTCCCGTGGTCGTCTGTAGTCGCCATGGCCGGAGCCCGGTCTCCTGCGCGCGCCTCGTGCTGCTGCTACTTACTGCTGCGCGCGCCTGCTACAGCCCCGCGCGCGCCCACGCCCGCTTGTCCCCCCGCCACTGCCCCCTGCTCGGCCATCCCGACCGCTCGCCCCGCCTTTCGCTGCCGGCGGCTGCTGCTGCCTACTGCTCACGCCGCGCGCCGTTGTCGGCCGCAACCCAGCCGCTCCCTCGCAGGCCTGCACCTGCGCCGCTTGCTGTCGGCCACGCCCAGCGCCGGGACGGGCATGCCCCGCCTCCCCTGCTCCGATCGGCCGGGCCGCCGGCCGCGCCCCTGGCTGTGCCGCGCCGGTGCCCCGCCGCACCCGCCGGCCTCGCCCCGTACCCCCGCAGCCGCCCGCATCCACCCGCCGCGGCCGGCCTTGCACCGTCGCGCGCCGCCGCGGCCGGCCCCCGATCGGGCCCCTTGCATCGCGGCGTGCCACCGTGGCTGGCCCTGCCGGCACGGCCGAGCAGCCCGGCGGCCGTCGCCTGGGTGTGCCCTGACGGGCGCCCTGCGCCCGCGCCCTGTACCCGATGGCCCAGCGCCCGTTACACCCGCCCCGCTAAGCCCCTGGCCCACTGCCAGGTGGGGCCCACCCCTGTTAAAAAAGGAAATGTTAGAAAATATATATATATATATATAATTAAATTAATTAATTAATTAGTCAATTAATTAACTAAATTAATCTTGCTTAATTAAACTAATTACATAATTAGTCTAATTAAACTGCCAGCTTAACTATCAGTCTATGACAGTGGGCCCCACTGCCTAGTTTGACCCAATCAACATCCTGGTTGACAGCTGACATCGTGCTGATGTCATAACCCTGTTATCCTTTTAATTATTTCCATTAATCCCAAAATGTATTACAAACTTTAGAAAATCATATAAAATAATCTGTAGCTCGGATGAAAAAGTTTTATATATGAAAATCGCTCAGAACGACGAGACGAATCCGAATACGCGGTCCGTTCATCCGCCACACGTCCCTAGCATAGTGAACCTGCAACTTTCCCCCTCCGTTTCATCTGCCCGAAAACACGAAACACCGGGGATACTTTCCCGAGTGATATCCCCCTTCGCCGGTACCGCGTACCACCGCGATAGAGCCCCCTAGCACCGCGTGTTAACTTGCCGTGCTTCTTTATTGCATCTGTTTGCTTTATATTTACTGTTTCTTCCCTCTCTTCTCTCCGATAGACCCCGAGACCGATGATGCCCCGGTGATCGACTACGGTGTTGATGACCCCTCCTTCTTGCGAGAGCAACCAGGCAAGCCAACCCCCTTTGATCATTCCGATATCGCCTATTCTCTTCTCTCTTATGCTTGCATTAGAACTGCTACTGCTTTTTGTATGATCCTATTCTGATGCATAGCCTGTTGTTGATACTGCTTTCATACCTTACATGTTTATACTAAACTGCTTAGTATAGGCTGGTTAGAGACCCACCAATGACCCCCCTACCTTGTCCCGACTGCCCCGCTGGTGTAATGCCCAGGATGGGACTATACCTCCTACGTGTCGAGGCATGACTTAAAGGTATAAGCCCATCCTAGAATGATCTCAAGTTTGGTATCTTTGCACGACTCATGTAAAAGAGGGATTAAATTGCAAAAGAAGATAGTTGGCTTACACTCGCCACTTCACGCAATACATTACATAAGAAATACATCACTCAAAACATCACAACCCGACTACGGGTGAAGATCCAAAAGAAAGATACCAAAACAACATAAAGCCACAGGTCAGGATCGAATCCTAGTAGAAACCACTACTGATCGTCGAAAACGTCACAAGCAAACGGCCACGAACTCCATCGAGCTCCCAGTGAAGCACTTGAACCAGCTCCTGCTTCGAACTCGGCTGAACCTGCATCTGGTGTTGTAGTATCTGTGAGCCACGAGGACTCAGCAATCCCATAACCATGGGTATCAAGACTAGCAAAGCTTTGTGGGTAGGAAGAGGTAAAGTGGTGAGGTTGCAGCAGCGGCTAAGCATAATATGGTGGCTAACTTACGAGTACCAGAATAAGATGAGCATCTACGCAAATGGTCGCAAAAGAGGTGATCGCTAAAGATCCTGACTACATACGAGTCAAACATAACCCCATCGTGTTCTCTTCTCAAAGTGAAAGGAGACAGTCACGGTTACTCTCACAGTGGTGTCTTTTACTTCGGATCCTCTGTCAAGTTTTCTACAACCGGACATTAACAAATTCCAATCTGCCACATAACCGCGGGCACGGCTTTCGAAAGATCATAACCCTGCAGGGGTGTTCCAACTTAGCCCATCACAAGCTCTCACGATTAGCTGAAGTGATAAATATAATATCATCACTCCTTATCTTAGGGAAAATCCGATCAGGCTCGGCATCCCGGTAGCACAAGTCATTTCGACAATGGTAAAACAAGTCCAGCAAGACCTCCCGGCGTGCCGACACCCTGATAGTAGCCGCGCGTATCTCGTCTCAGGCCACGACCGGATGAGCACAGCGTACAGTGGCCGAAATACCTAAGTTGCCAAGGGGGGCCCCGCACACGACTCTAGTTTGGGACCAACACCATCAGCACTGGCCCCCCTGCTATGTAGAATTAAGAATCCTCGGGTAGCGCTAACTCCCTATGCAATTTAATTAATTAATTAAGTTGTTATTATGAGCAAATTAAAACCAAAGTTGGGCCTTGCTGGAGGAGTTTTATTCAAAGTCGAACTGTCAAGGGGTCCCCATTTCACCCATCGTGTAAGGAACGCAAAATCAAGGAACATAATGCCGGTTTATCGGTGCCTAAGGTGGCATGAGTGGAACAAAACACCGAGCAAAAGGCCAAGCCTTCCACCCATGCCCAGTATATAGGTGTGTTAATAATAATAATAGATATTGTGATATTCCAACAACAAGTTCCCACCTGGAACGATCTTCATCTTCACCTGCAACTAACAACGCTATAAGAGGGGCTGAGCAAGCAGGTAACATAGCCAAACAGTGGTTTTGCTAGGAAGGTGTCAAGGTTAGAGGTTTCATGGCAACAAGGAGAGGCTGACATAAAAGATGGGTAGCGCTACATGTAACGATAGCATCGAGACAACTAAGCATGGCAATGGTAGTAAAGGTATCCAAGGGTATGATCATCTTGCATGGGATTCCACAAGGGAGAAGAATGGATCCATGAAGCAGACGGAGCAACAGTCGAGCGAAACCTCACAACTCCGGAACGAAACCGAAGCTAACAAGAGAAGCAACCGGAAAGTAGCAAACACACGGTAAACACACAAGAATAAACATGGCATACGATGCACATCCAAGTATGATGCATGTCCGGTTTAAATATGCATGGCATGGCAAAGTGCACAAACAAAACTACAAGTTAAGTGGAGCTCAATATGCAACGAGTTGCATATTGACGAAACACCACATTTAATTATTTAGTTGACTCTCGTTTATTTACAAGACAAGATTAAATGTTTGTTAACATGGCAAGAGGTGAGGCATAATAAACTACACTATTTAGGCATTTTAAATGAGGCCGGAAAATAACAACAACATATCCGGAAAATCCCCATGAGCATGTTTAGTAATTATAAGCAAACAACAATTAAACATTCTCATGTTGTTATCATGATGCGGATGGCATGATTAAGTTTATGCAATTATGTTAAAAGGTTGACAAGAGAGATAATATGAAGCAATTGTCCCCGCGGTGGAAGGAAAAGGTGCCACGGCAACGATCCGAAATGATGCAACGGCATCATATCGGTACCGGTATCTCGTTGAGAGTCCGGTGCAAAAGGAAAGATGGCGTGAGCGAGTCAAACGAGATGAAAGGTGGGGCGATCCCGTCACCGGGTTCCCACGAGTCGGCGACGAGGCAACCGAGGAACATGACAAACGGACGAAACGGCACGGAGCACACAAGGGAGACATTTCATACAACCACAAGCATCACACGGGTCATCTCGGTATACCTTCAGAGCGATCGTTTCGGGGCGGTTCGAGATCGTAGAGGGACGTAGTGGAAGTAGTGGTACACGGCCGTAGAGGAAGTAGTTGTTCACGGGGTGTAGTGGAAGTAGATGTTCCGTTCGGAGAGGAAGTAGACGTTCTCATCTCTTCACCGAAGGTAGTCGTACACGTTCGTTCCGTAGAGGTACTTGGCGCATCGGTAGGGGTACTTGTCGCGTCGAAGTTGTCGTCGGGGTACACGTTCGTAGAGGTACTTGCGGTCTCGGCGACGGTAGTGGTTCACGAGCTCATTTTCCCTTAGATGTTCGGGTCGGTGTCGAGGTACTTGTCGCATCGCCGATCGTAGTGGTACTTGGCGTCTCATCGTGTAGTCGTACTCGTTCATATAGTCGTTCTCGAGGTCGTTGACGTCGTGGTACTTGGTGTCTTCGGACTCGCCGGTCTCAATACTTGCGACGGTACCGGAACACTTGTTGTCGGACTTGGCGAAACAAAACAGCAGCAAGGTCTTCGCTGATGGGGCCACGAGGCCATGGCAACGGCATCTTGGCAGCAAGCAAAACAGCCTTGGGGCGCCGAGGGTGCGGTCGAAGCTGGGCGGCATCTCCTGGCCGCTGGAGCGAGGCAGAGGCCGGGTAAACAAGGCGAGGCGGCTTCGGGCAGAGGGAGCGGTGGCTCTGGCCACGGCTTGAGGACGAGGAGGTCGGAGCAGCATCTGGCCGTCCGGCGCGGCGAGGACGGGACCGGAGGGAGGCGGGGCCTGGCCGCGGGAGGAGGAGTCCGGGCGCGTCGAGGTTGCTGGAGACGGGGAGGACGAGCGGCGCTGGTCGCCTGGGTGCAGAGGAGGCGCGGACTTGGCCGCGGGAGGGACGAGGCCGGGCGCGGTGGGGCTCGGCCGGCTCGCGGCACCGCGGCGCTGGCCATGGCCTCTGGAGGTTGCGGGGAAGGGGCCCTGCGGCGCTCGAGGGGGAGCCGTGCTGGGGCGGCTACGAGGGAAGGAAGCGGGCGCGGGAAGAAGAGTGGGGGAGATCGAGGGATAGAGAAGGGGAGGGGAGGTCGGGTGCGGTCGAGGGAAGAAGATCGAGGGAACGGGCGCTGCCTGGCGGCGCTCAGCAGGAGAGAGGAGCGACGGGGTCGAGCGATGGGTGCGCTAGGGTTACGGGGGGATGGGCCAATGGGCCTGCCTGGGAGGAAAGGGCGGCTGAGAGGAGATGTGCCTCAGGAGGAATGGCTGTTGGAAGGCCTAGAGTTGGCTGGTGGGTCTGGGAGGCCCAAGCTGGACTCTCCAGCCTCACTCTTCTTAGGGTTTTTTTATTTAAAACAGAAAAGAAAGAAGAAAGAAAAGGGAAGAAAAGAAAAGGTTAGGGGAGAGATTTAAACACGGAGTTAAAACTCTAGACTCACACAAAATGTAAGGAAATTAATTAAAATAGAAGGAGGGTTTTTGGAAGATGAAAATTCAAACAAGTTCGAATAAAAGTCAAACTATTTGAATTTAGAAATCCCTTTAGATGAAATCCAAAAGGCTAGAATTATAGGGAGGGTTTTGACGGTGAAACTAGAATTAAAGAGGCATGGAGAATATTTGCAAGTGTGTTGATTGATTCCAAACAACGGAATAATTATTAATGTAGCTCCATAAATATTAGGAGGCTTTTATATGTTATAAAGAGAAGTCACCTTCCCTCGATTTAAAGGGACCGAAGGTCCACACAATTTATTTGGTTGAGATGCAAAAATAAATATGACATGATGGCACGATGACATGATGCAATGCGAAAATAAATAACACAAGCACAAACGAAACACACGGGCAACCCAGAACATCTGGAATCTTCTGGAATCTTCTGGGACGTCGGTCTTCGGGCGTCACAACTCTCCCACACTAACAGAGGATCTCGACCCGAGATCCTAGAGATAGCACCGGGTAAAAACGAAAAAGAAGAGGTAAAACAAAGTTGCTTCTTTGACAGAGGAGTGAAACCAAAGAACCTTGAGAGGTTGAACAAGTTGAAAGAACAATGCAACAGAGATGAACGAAGATGAAAAAACTTCGTTAGAAAAGAGGAACAAGGAGCATAACAAGAACCTTGTAGGTTGAACGACATGAAACAAGAGCTTACGAACGAAAAGAATATGAAACCGCAATGGTATAGCCAAGGAATAAGAATGACAGAATTTGGGCAGCACTCCGTCTGAAAATGGAAGGAATTAACATGAACTAGAGAAGATGGATGATAGTTGATGAAATCAACAACACATTGCCTCTGAAACAATTGAAAGGATGGCACAAGAGGTAAGAAAGATTCAGACAGCACTCCGGTTGAAAAGAGAGGCAAACTAGATAAGATGAGAGAACTTGAATGAAGAATACAACACTCCGGATAAATAGATAAACAAGGAAAGAACATGATCTTGATAAAAAACGAGATGATGGTTAAAGAGAGCAATATCACAAAGCCTCCGGAATGAAAGAATAGCATATAAATCAATGAAAGAAATGACTGGAGAAGAAAAAGACAACTTCTCCGACAAATGACTTTGAAAGAGCATCCTTACGAAGAATTATTGAACGGAGTTGTTGGGAAATCAACAACAAAAAGAATAAGCTCGTTGTGGGCTTATGGAAAACATCTCAAAATTATGAGGTGACAACCAGCCACTAACAGAAACGAATTGCTTGGATTGAGATCAACAAGCAGACGAAAAACTTATTTCACCGGAATGATAAATAAAGAACTTGGGTCATTAATAAGCACCATAATAGCAACAATCCTTAGGGAAAGCTTTTTGGCGAAATACAACCCAAGATAACTCCAATGAATAAATTGAAGGGTTGAAAAGATCTCCTGAACAAAGAAAATGATGGGTTTACATGTCTCATTCTTGATAACTTGTGAATCATGAAACATGAAGGAATTGTCAAGAATGACGTAACACCATCTGAAAGATAAGGTAGAAAGGATTGCAATTGGAAAGCATGATGAAGAATGCTTGAGCTCCAACAAGAATCTTGATGAAGACTACGAGGAAGAATTAAAACATGATAAACCACCAAGATGGACTCCGGTAATTAAAAGCATGAGAAATGAAAGATGAAAGAATAAGATTCAAGGCCTGTGATGAATTAGATGGAGCTTTGAAATGATATAATTGAATTAACTTAAAGCTCCGGAAAAACAAGATGAACAGCTTAGAACAAGAATATGATATGATGAACAAGCTCTGGAAAAAGATATTAATCACCTTGAGGGAATAAGAATAAGAATTATGTTATGCATCTCCTTCACCAATTTAATTGATGACAACCAAAGGATTTGGCATACTACTTATTCTCGTTGGAAAGAATTAAAGAGAGATCTAGCACAAGCTTGGGTAAATCTTCAACGAACCACCGGTAGGATTATGAAAGAACAAATGAATTAAAACAATAACAACGGAAGAGTAAACTAGAAAGAACCACCGTAAGAATAGGGAGACGAACGAAGAGACCTCAATGAAGAATATTTGGAGGACGAAGTTGAAAACTGAGAACGAAGAAATATTCTGAAATGATGGCCTTCGGAGGAACACAAGAAAAGAATTCATGAAATGCTTCGGATGGGTAAAAGAATTCCCCAAAATCAGAACAATGATGAGGATGGCAAGATGCTAGAACCACGAATCTTCAAGAGAACGGGTCAAAATTTAAGAGAAACACTTCTCCGGTCTTCAATTGTTGATAGTGAAGACGAGAAATGCCATAAGAATTGTTGAGCACTCCGGAATGAAGAATTTAAAAGGTTGAACCAATGATGAAAAGAATTGAACGCGATCTTGGAGAAGGACTGTGACTGATGGGATCATTCTTACGTCACACTTTGAAAAGAATTTAAGAATAACTCCGGAAAAACAGAAGAGTCAGGTAAGATCCTGGGAAAAGACCTGTGGGTTAGGGCCCACTAAAGAAATCACCGTTGAAAAAGATTGCTTAAGAGATATATTGCACCGGTTGAATTAAATGGCTTGAATAAGAAGACAATGCTCAAAATAATTTGAACGGGTTAAGAATGGAATTATGAATCTTCAGCACTCCGGATATGAATAGCAAGAGGAGAATGATTAATTGGTGCACCGGAATAAGAAAGCATTGTGAAATGAGGAAAAGGATAAGATTAACACAGAAATCTTGAATTACATCCACCGGCAGAATTAGAGAACAAAAGAATGATGAACTTGAAGCTCTTGAGCATCTTCACGATAAATCACCGGATAAGAACATTGGAGGAAAAGAATGAAGAAATATCACATGAATAAAATGGATACTTCATCTGAGAATTTCTGGCTCCGAGAAGAAGAAGGGTGGGAGGGTGGGGAAAAACAAAGATGACTTGAGATGAATGAAATGGACACCGGTTGACAAAGAATTTAACATGACCATCTTGATGATTAAGAAGGACTAGCACTCCCATAGAAATATGAGAACACCGATTAGGAAAAGGTATGGAATCAACATTTGACATCGAAGCAACTCGAATACCAGAATCAAATCAACAACAAAGGGTAGATATGTTGCAGCATTATCTTCACAATCTCATTCGAACAGAGAATTGAACGAATGAATTCCGCAAGTACATCAACTAGGCGAGAAGCCACTTGGAGAACAAAAAGTAAATAAAAAGGAACAAGGAACAGATAGAACAAATACAAGATAGAAGTTTCATTCGACATCTTCGTGCTGAAAGCTCATGGAACGTGTTATAAAAGGGTTTTGCAATCCCCGGATCAGCATAGCCAAGGACCCTTTAAGATGCAACTCCCGATCGGAACAAGCCCATAAAACCACTTCACTCAATGTAGAACCCCGAACTTCATATCGTGCATCCGTTGGAAGAATGCCTAGAACTACTAGATGAACCCACCTATAGATTTCCGAAAGTTTCTAGTTATGCAATC
The DNA here is from genome assembly GCA_902687465.1 of Secale cereale. Classification (NCBI taxonomy): domain Eukaryota; kingdom Viridiplantae; phylum Streptophyta; class Magnoliopsida; order Poales; family Poaceae; genus Secale; species Secale cereale. The sequence goes on from LR738714.1 coordinate 499,432,409, forward strand.
AGGTGTTGGGGATACACGGGAAGCACCGCGCAATCAACTCTAAACCTACATCCAGGTGTATCCATCCTTCAACACATAACCAGTCTTTCTCGGAAACTGTTTACCTCGGACCTTCGAAACGCATCCACTATACAAGCTATGGAAATACTCCCGAACTACCTCCCCAGTACTGGGTGATGTCGGGGTTATCTTGCCACTAACCGCATAGGAGAGTTTTTCGATGTCGGCCGTCTTAAGTATTCTAGTACTGCCGCGATGGATTTGTGACGACAACACCTCGGAGCTCAACTCCCCGGGACACTGCCACAACCCCTAATGTCAGAAGGCATCGAGAAGAATGTTCTCGTCACAAAGACATCGAAACAATCCAAACAATACTCGCGAGATCCTAAAAAAAAATTTATGCAATTTTTGAAAGTAGAAGAGGCAAGAGTAATCGTCAGGAGTCCTCACCAGAATGAAAGGGGATGAGGAGCAAAGAAATCCTACTCTCCGATATATATATAGTACTCAAAACATTTTCAAGTGTGTGCCTAGACTCAACCGTCAACGATTCGATCAATCAGTGGGGGCTTCTAGGTCGGAGAAGGCTCTGATACCAACTTGTAATGCCCATGATGGGACTATACCTCCTACGTGTCGAGGCACGACTTAAAGGTATAAGCCCATCCTAGAATGATCTCAAGTTTGGTATCTTTGCACGACTCATGTAAAAGAGGGATTAAATTGCAAAAGAAGATAGTTGGCTTACACTCGCCACTTCACGCAATACATTACATAAGCAATACATCACTCAAAACATCACAACCCGACTACGGGTGAAGATCCAAAAGAAAGATACCAAAACAACATAAAGCCACAGGTCAGGATCAAATCCTAGTAGAAACCACTACTGATCATCGAAAACGTCACAAGCAAACGACCACGAACTCCATCGAGCTCCCAGTGAAGCACTTGAACCAGCTCCTGCTTCGAACTCGGCTGAACCTGCATCTGGTGTTGTAGTATCTGTGAGCCACGAGGACTCAGCAATCCCATAACCATGGGTATCAAGACTAGCAAAGCTTTGTGGGTAGGAAGAGGTAAAGTGGTGAGGTTGCAGCAGCGGCTAAGCATAATATAGTGGCTAACTTACAAGTACCAGAATAAGATGAGCATCTACGCAAACGGTCGCAAAAGAGGTGATCGCTAAAGATCCTGACTACATACGAGTCAAACATAACCCCATCGTGTTCTCTTCTCAAAGTGAAAAGAGACAGTCACGGTTACTCACAAAGTGGTGTCTTTTACTTCGGATCCTCTGTCAAGTTTTCTACAACCGGACATTAACAAATTCGAATCTGCCACATAACCGCGGGCACGGCTTTCGAAAGATCATAACCCTGCAGGGGTGTTCCAACTTAGCCCATCACAAGCTCTCACGATTAGCTGAAGTGATAAATATAATATCATCACTCCTTATCTTAAGGAAAATCCGATCAGGCTCGGCATCCTGGTAGCACAAGTCATTTCGACAATGGTAAAACAAGTCCAGTAAGACCTCCCGGCGTGGCGACACCCTGATAGTAGCCGCGCGTATCTCGTCTCAGGCCACGACCGGATGAGCACAGCGTACAGTGGCCGAAATACCTAAGTTGCCAAGGGGGGCCCCGCACACGACTCTAGTTTGGGACCAACACCATCAGCACTGGCCCCCCCTACTATGTAGAATTAAGAATCCTCGGGTAGCGCTAACTCCCTATGCAATTTAATTAATTAATTAAGTTGTTATTATGAGCAAATTAAAAGCAAAGTTGGGCCTTGCTGGAGGAGTTTTATTCAAAGTCGAACTGTCAAGGGGTCCCCATTTCACCCATCGTGTAAGGAACGCAAAATCAAGGAACATAATGCCGGTTTATCGGCGCCTAAGGTGGCATGAGTGGAACAAAACACCAAGCAAAAGGCCAAGCCTTCCACCCATGCCCAGTATATAGGTGTGTTAATAATAATAATAGATATTGTGATATTCCAACAACAAGTTCCCACCTGGAATGATCTTCATCTTCACCTGCAACTAACAACGCTATAAGAGGGGCTGAGCAAGCGGGTAACATAGCCAAACAGTGGTTTTGCTAGGAAGGTGTCAAGGTTAGAGGTTTCATGGCAACAAGGAGAGGCTGACATAAAAGATGGGTAGCGCTACATGTAACGATAGCATCGAGACAACTAAGCATGGCAATGGTAGTAAAGGTATCCAAGGGTATGATCATCTTGCCTGGGATTCCACAAGGGAGAAGAACGGATCCATGAAGCAGACGGAGCAACAGTTGAGCAAAACCTCACAACTCCGGAACGAAACCGAAGCTAACAAGAGAAGCAACCGGAAAGAAGCAAACACACGGTAAACACGCAAGAATAAACATGGCATACGATGCACATCCAAGTATGATGCATGTCCGGTTTAAATATGCATGGCATGGCAAAGTGCACAAGCAAAACTACAAGTTAAGTGGAGCTCAATATGCAACGAGTTGCATATTGACGAAACACCACATTTAATTATTTAGTTGACTCTCGTTTATTTACAAGACAAGATTAAATGTTTGTTAACATGGCAAGAGGTGAGGCAAAATAAACTACACCATTTAGGCATTTTAAATGGGGCCGGAAAATAACAACAACATATCCGGAAAATCCCCATGAGCATGTTTAGTAATTATAAGCAAACAACAATTAAACATTCTCATGTTGTTATCATGATGCGGATGGCATGATTAAGTTTATGCAATTATGTTAAAAGGTTGACAAGAGAGATAATATGAAGCAATTGTCCCTGCGGTGGAAGGAAAAGGTGCCACGGCAACGATCCGAAATGATGCAACGGCATCATATCGGTACCGGTATCTCGTTGAGAGTCCGGTGCAAAAGGAAAGATGGCGTGAGCGAGTCAAACGAGATGAAAGGTGGGGCGATCCCGTCACCGGGTTCCCACGAGTCGGCGACGAGGCAACCGAGGAACATGACAAACGGACGAAACGGCACGGAGCACACAAGGGAGACATTTCATACAACCACAAGCATCACACGGGTCATCTTGGTATACCTTCGGAGCGATCGTTTCGGGGCGGTTCGAGATCGTAGAGGGACTTAGTGGAAGTAGTGGTACACGGCCGTAGAGGAAGTAGTTGTTCACGGGGTGTAGTGGAAGTAGATGTTCCGTTCGGAGAGGAAGTAGACGTTCTCATCTCTTCACCGAAGGTAGTCGTACACGTTCGTTCCGTAGAGGTACTTGGCGCATCGGTAGGGGTACTTGTCGCGTCGAAGTTGTCGTCGGGGTACATGTTCGTAGAGGTACTTGCGGTCTCGACGACGGTAGTGGTTCACGAGCTCATTTTCCCATAGATGTTCGGGTCGGTGTCGAGGTACTTGTCGCATCGCCGATCGTAGTGGTACTTGGCGTCTCATCGTGTAGTCGTACTCGTTCATGTAGTCGTTCTCGAGGTCGTCGACGTCGTGGTACTTGGTGTCTTCGGACTCGCCGGTCTCAATACTTGCGACGGTACCGAAACACTTGTCGTCGGACTTGGCGAAACAAAATAGCAGCAAGGTCTTTGCTGATGGGGCCACGAGGCCATGGCAACGGCATCTTGGCAGCAAGCAAAACAGCCTTGGGGCGCCGAGGGTGCGGTCGAAGCTGGGCGGCATCTCCTGGCCACTGGAGCGAGGCAGAGGCCGAGGAAACAAGGCGAGGCGGCTCCGGGCAGAGGGAGCGGTGGCTCTGGCCACGGCTTGAGGACAAGGAGGTCGGAGCAGCATCTGGCCGTCCGGCGCGGCGAGGACGGGACCAGAGGGAGGCAGGGCCTGGCCGCGGGAGGAGGAGTCCGGGCGCGTCGGGGTTGCTGGAGACGGAGAGGACGAGCGGCGCTGGTCGCCTGGGTGCAGAGGAGGCGCGGACTTGGCCGTGGGAGGGACGAGGCCGGGCGCGGCGGGGCTCGGCCGGCTCGCGGCACCGCGGCGCTGGCCATGGCCTCTGGAGGGTGCGGGGAAGGGGCCCTGCGGCGCTCGAGGGGGAGCCGTGCTGGGGCGGCTACGAGGGAAGGAAGCGGGCGCGGGAAGAAGAGTGGGGGAGATCGAGGGATAGAGAAGGGGAGGGGAGGTCGGGTGCGGTCGAGGGAAGAAGATCGAGGGAACGGGCGCTGCCTGGCGGCGCTCAGCAGGAGAAAGGAGCGACGGGGTCGAGCGATGGGTGCGCTAGGGTTACGGGGGGATGGGCCAATGGGCCGGCCTAGGAGGAAAGGGCGGCTGAGAGGAGATGGGCCTCAGGAGGAATGGCTGTTGGAAGGCCTAGAGTTGGCTGGTGGGTCTGGGAGGCCCAAGCTGGACTCTCCAGCCTCACTCTTCTTAGGTTTTTATATATATTTAAAACAGAAAAGAAAGAAGAAAGAAAAGGGAAGAAAAGAAAAGGTTAGGGGAGAGATTTAAACACGGAGTTAAAACTCTAGACTCACACAAAATGTAAGGAAATTAATTAAAATAGAAGGAGGGTTTTTGGAAGATGAAAATTCAAACAAGTTCGAATAAAAGTCAAACTATTTGAATTTAGAAATCCCTTTAGATGAAATCCAAAAGCTAGAATTATAGGGAGGGTTTTGACGGTGAAACTAGAATTAAAGAGGCATGGAGAATATTTGCAAGTGTGTTGATTGATTCCAAACAACGGAATAATTATTAATATAGCTCCATAAATATTAGGAGGCTATATAGTTTATAAAGAGAAGTCACCTTCCCTCAATTTAAAGGGACCGAAGGTCCACACAATTTATTTGGTTGAGATGCAAAAATAAATATGACATGATGGCATGATGACATGATGCAATGCGAAAATAAATAACACAAGCACAAACGAAACACACGGGCAACCCAGAACATCTGGAATCTTCTGGAATCTTCTGGGACGTCGGTCTTCGGGCGTCACAGCTGGATTATCAGAAGACCCGATCAACGGGATCGAAGACCAGGTCTCGGCACCGCACATCACTTTCCCCTTAGTTGCTCGACACTACTGGGTTACTATCGAGTGCCGAGGGTGAGACCTCATCAGCACTTCTGATGTTAACCTTGTAGGTTAGTTCATCGGTTGTGGTCATCGAGGGTGATTCCTCTTTCTCCACTCCCGATAACGACACTATCGTGCAACTCCTCAAGAGTGGACCTCGAGGCTGACTCCTCTTTCGTTCACCTTGACGATAAACATCAGGTGGAATTCCATCGAGGGTGATTTCCTCAGGTTTTCCTTTGGTGTCAGACACACAGTTACTATGGTTACTATGACTTTACACTGAACCTGGTTACTAAAGACGGGTCGACCCTGAGGGGTACCCGCGCGAGCTTAATTGCGAGTGATGTGTAGTCGGGTTGACCTGGAAGGTGCCCGCAAGTTAAATACGAGGCGTGGCCGGGCACTCGCCCTTGCCGCAAGTTCTCGAGACGGGGCGATGGGGTCACATTTTCGTGAGTCTCTGCTCGTTACCGCGCGTTCCCAAGACACTAAACGGTTTGGATATTTGATCCGAGGGGCCTCTGGCCCGATAGCGCTAACCATCACATGGGCATAGTATGGGCGTTCTGCGTCGTATGCATCAGCCGAAGCTTAACTGACGTCATTGCGACTGAGCGGCGCGCGCCAGGTTGGACTGGTTAGGCTCCTACCTTTTAAGGTGGTTGCTAGGTCTGCTCACCGGCCGCCCACGCAACGTGCAGGAGTTCCCGGGGCGATTGGCACATGACCCTTGGGGGCATAGGGTTTAGTCCGGCGTGCATGACCTCTCTATTAAGCCTAGGTCGGGTTGCGGCGTATTGTTTGGCCGAGGGCGGGCATGACCTGATGGTGTGTCCGGCCGGAGTTAAGCAAGCATGTTGGGTAAGTTGGTGCACCCCTACAGGGAAGAAAACATCTATCGATAGCCTGTCCTACGATAACGGACACTTGGAGTTGTATCCCGATCGCTACAACTAGAACTGGATGCTGAGGCATTGTTTGGATATGTTGCTTCGGGAGTCGAGAAAGGATCCCGGAGTGTTGGAACAACAACATAAATATGACTTATGTTATACTACTCTACTTCCCCCCTCTTGCTGCAAGACGGTGTTTTCCAGAAGATGCTAGTCTTCGATAGGACTAGCTTCTCCCCCTCTTATTCTGGCATTCTGCAGCTTAGTCCACATATACTACCCTTTTCATTGATACCGATGCATTTGTAGTGTAGATCCTTGCTTGCGAGTACTTTGGATGAGTACTCACGGTTGCTTTGCTCCCCCTTCCCTCCCCCTTCTTTCTTCTTGCTGGTTGATGCAACCAGATGGTGGAGTCCAGGAGCCAGATGCCACCTTGATGACTGCTACTACCCCGACAAAGCCTACTACTACGTGGAGACAGCTGACGACCAGGAGTAGTTAGGAGGTCCCAGGCAGGAGGCCTTGCCTTTTCGATCGTTTTGTTTTTGTGCTAGCCTTCTTGAGGCAAACTTGTTTAACTTATGTCTGTACTCAGATATTGTTGCTTCCGCTGACTCTTGTGTTTTCGAGCTTATGTATTCGAGCCCTCGAGGCCCCTGGCTTGTAATATAAAGCTTGTATTATTTTATTTGTGTCTAGAGTTGTGTTGTGATATCTTCCAGTGAGTCCTTGATCTTGGTCGTACACATTTGCGTGCATGATTAGTGTACGGTCAAATCGAGGGTGTCACACTCGAGTCCTCCGACAGCACGACGACGTGATGGCGGTGGTGGTGGAGAAATCTCAGCAGAGCTTCGCTAAGCGCTACGGAGAGGAAGAAGGCTACGAGAGAGAGAAGGGGCAGCGCTGTCGGATTATGGGTTCCGGCAAACCCTTGAGGTTCGAACACTGCGGTGCGCACGAAGATCTCTCCTTTCCGACTTAGTTCGCTCTTGCACCGATTCCTAGGTCTAGCTCGTCATGCCCAAAGAACAAGAGACACAAGGATTTATACTGGTTCAGGACACCGTTGTGGTGTAATACCCTAATCCAGTGTGGTGTGGTGGATTGCCTTGTAGGCTGAGGATGAACAAGTACACGGGAAGAACAACCTCCTGAGGAGAGCTGTTCTTGTGCTCAGTGAGCTTGTGGATGCCAGGGTGGTCTGAATGATTCGTTCCCCCTCTATGATGGTGTCTAGTCCTATTTATAGTGGCCCGGGTCCTGTTACCAAATATTGAGCGGGAAGGGATCCCAGAACGGCCAAGTTTGAAGGGGGGCAGCTAGTACAAGCTATCCTGACAAAAGGTGGTCTTCGCATGCCAAAGGCTCTGGCGATAACACCGTCGTGGGCTCTGTGGTGACCTTCGCTCTGTCGTCCTTCTGGTCTTGCTCTTGTTGCACCGATATGGAAACCTTTGCGTGGCGCCTCGGGACTCCTCGCCCGCGCTTGCCCCTTTAGAGCCAAAGAGGAAACAGGCTCCCTGCGCCCGCTGGCGCCCACCTGGTCTTGGTCGTCATGGCTCACGTCACGTCAACCTCGCGAGGTGCCCCTTGTCTTGATATCTCCGCTCCTCGGGAGCCAGCCTAGTGAGGCCGCCCCTGGGGAGGTCTCGCGTCGTGCGCCTCACGAGGCTTGGCCCCTCGCGAGGGTCTTGAGTGGTTTGCTAATGAAGATGGGCCGTACCAGGCCGCTGGATGAGCCACGCTCTAGGCTGCAGGTAGGCAAGTCTGGGTACCCCCGTTCCCAGAACGCCGACAATAGCCCCCGGGCCCAAGGCGCGCTCGGATTTGGCTTCGCGGACAAGGGTCAAGTGTGGAGCGCCGCGGGCCCCAACAGCCTGCGGGCTTGACGGACGCTTGGTGATTGACAGGACGTGGGCGTCTCCACTTCCCCACGCTGTCTCAGCAACTGCACGACTTGACGAGTCCCTGCATGCACAACGATCATCATTACCTGCGATTATGGAGGCCGGCGGTTGGCCTTCTCCTGGCTATAAATGAGGTGGCAGGCGGAGCCCCCACTGCCCATCTCTTCCTTCATTCTGCCTGCTTCTCCTTCTTCCTCATCACTCCTTGCTTCGCCGCGACACTCATGGCGCCGAAGAGGAGGTTCTCGTCCGCAGAGAAAGGGAAGACCCGCCAGGAGGGCCCGGCTCACCACCGCCTAAGAGGGGACGAGGCCGCCCTCGCAAGCACGTCGCGACCCCCGCCGCGGCCCCGCGTGGGCGCGGGCGGACCTCTTCGTGGCTCGACGCGTCGTCGTCCTTGGCGGCCGCGGTGGTGCCTCTTCGCACGTTGGGGATTGCCAGGGTCACGGTTGCCCCATTGATGAAGGAAGGCACACCAGGGTCGCCATGCCTTCCCGGCCTCGCTTCCACTCGGCGAAGATGCTGCCGAAGTTCGTCGTGTGGTCGGAGCACCCGGCTGGCACCCGACTTCAGCTCCCGCGCTCCTTCACCGACGAACTGCCGGCTGCGGGTCCTTGCGGTCTCTGGCTGCAGGCGGATGGTTGCTGCAGCAGGGCTTCGTGGGTCACGGTGGAGGTCTCTGATGCGGGAAATGTAACCCTGGCCCGCGGTTGGCAAACATTTGCTCGCGCGCGTGACCTGAGGAGGCAGTGCACCCTCTACTTCAAGTACGACGGCGACGCGGCCCTCTTCGTGAGGGTATTCGGGGAAGACGGCCACCGCGCCGAGTGCTGCCTCGAGGACAACGATGGCGGCGAGGTGCTCGGCCTTGGCGACGGTCGTGACAAGGGTGAGGATGAACTCACCCTAGGCGCCGGCCATAGTTCATCCAGCTATGACAGCTCCTCCCTCAAAGGCAGCTCCAGCAGCGGTGGCAACGACCAGCCGCCACCCCGTCGTGCCTCAAGATGGCAATGGGGCCCTAAAACCCACGTCCCCTCGGGTTTTTACCCTATTAGGGGACGGGGATGGGCGTCTTTTCATCCCCGCGGGGTTGTTGTTGGGCACATTATACAATCCGACATGTTTCATGGATTTGCACCCGTTTCAGTAGTCCCCGAAAACGAAACCGGTCAAACCCGGCAAAATACATTTTTCTACCTAGCACTGATACAGCGCGGCCCAACCCAAAGCTACCGAGCCTAAGCGACCGAGCCCCCCACCCCCAGCGTCGAAGGCCAAACCAACCCCTCGCTGGGTGGCCAGTATCGCTCGCTCCTTCCCCCTCCCTATAGCTGTTGAACCATCTACTATTGTTTTGTGTTAAAATTTGCTAAAGTTATGCTGCTGAAATATGCTCGTGTTGTTGTCAAAATATTATTATTTGTTGGTTCTATGTTTCCTTATATATGTCGATTTCCCCGTGGGCTCCCCGCGGGTTTAGAAAACCCGATGGGTTTAGGGGACGGGCGAAAAACTAACCCCGCGCACGGTGACGGGGACGGGGACGGGTTTACGATTTTCTCGTGGGGATGGGTTTGGGAATGCAAAACCCAACGAGTTTCATCCTCGTTGCCATCTTGAGTCATGCCCGCTTCGAGGGCGGTGTCGGGTCGTCTCGTCTCTGCGTCCCAGTGAAGCGTGAGGAGGGCTCTAGCTGAGCCGGGGGG
>LR738714.1:499442043-499548456 GCA_902687465.1 Secale cereale
CGTGAGCAGCCGCATCATAGGAGCCACTTTTGCCTATCCTCGCTTTCCTTTCCTACTGCATTACCAAAAACAGGTATGGGGCCCTGCCAGGGCGTGTAATGTACCATGATTTTTATGAAGTTTTGTGCTATGTTTATTGTATCTGGATAGTGTTGCGAGATCCGTGCATCATGCGGGCGTAGGGGGAGGAGACTTATCTTGACGCGCTGGGGGTAGCCCCCATCTCGCGAGGCGCTGCCCTTCGCGAAGCTGCAAAAATTCGTTAGGAGATTCTTGTCCTTTGTTGCGCGAGGTCCCAGGCATGGGCTGAACATGGCCAAATGCACTTTGGCACGATACCCGTGGGGCATGGACTTAGAGAGTGGGATGCGCCAATCACGAGCTCAAACGAGGGCGCCTCGCAGAGATTAAGGAGGCGCGCGAGGGAGAGCATCGGGCAACTGCCGCCCTCCCTAGCGCAAAGCAAAGAATCAAGGGAAGAATCAGAGAGAGGTGGTTCGACCAAGCCATCGAGAAACACCAGAACTCCAAATTCCATTAAGAGAAAAACAAAGAAGGGGCAAGCCAACTTCAGAAAGCAAATGAACAGCCGCGTCCGGCACCTAGTCTAGTATTCTCACCAGCGCGGAGCTAAGTGTTGCCGCTAGGATGTGCCAGGAAGCCCCCAAGGCCCGAGGGCGGCCCTCCGGAGACTCCGAGGCGTGTACAGCCCCACTTATTATTATGTGAGAGTGTCACGGGTGGATACCTTCATAGGCACTGGTCTTTGCTTCACAGGCACAGGGCCTTGGCTTCACAGGCACTGGGCCTTGCCATGGGTAGAACCAGAGGTGCTGGATGTTCCAGGCGTTCTGGATGGGGACGCCGTCCCCCGTCTCCAGGCGTACGGCGCCAGGCCTGGAGACGTGGGCAATCCTGAACGGGCCCTCCCACATGGGTGAGAGCTTGTGCAGCCCTTCCCTGGAGAGGACCCGCCTTAGGACGAGGTCGCCCACCTCGAGCGTCCTAGAGCGGATATTGTGATAGTGGTACTGTCGCAGCGCCTGCTGGTACCTTGCCGCTCGGAGCGAGGCTTCCCGACGGCGTTCCTCCCCCAGCACGAGGTCCATCCCTCGCATGGCGTCCTTCTGTGTTTCATCGAACACCAGGACCAGCGTGGAGTGATGCCTGACCTTGTGAGCGAGAACCGCTTCTGCTCCGTAGACGAGGAAGACCGGGGTCTCGCTTGTTGGCTTGGTGGCGGTGGTGCGGATGGACCACAACACAGACTGGAGCTCGTCGGGCCAGCCCCTACCGCAAGCCTCGAGCTTCTTCTTGAAGGTCCTGGTCTTGAGGCCTCTTAAAACCTCCGCGTTGGCACGTTTGGCCTGGCCATTGCTCCTGGGGTGTGCCACCGAAGCGTAGCAAATCTACGTTCCAAGGTTAGCACAATATGTCTTGAAGAGGTTACTAGTGAACTACGAGCCGTTGTCGCTGATGATGCGGTTGGGGACCCCGAACCGGCTTACGAGACCCTTCATGAACTTGACCGCGGATCCGGCTGGGATGGTGCGGACGGCTTTCACCTCCACCCATTTGGTGAACTTGTCGATGGCGACGTAGAGATAGCGGTAGCCCCCGGGCGCTCGAGGGAATGGACCCAGGATATCCAGCCCCCAGACCACAATGGCTAGGAGAGTGGGATGGTTTGGAGGCCCTGAGCCGGCTGGTGGATCTGCTTGGCATGGAATTGGCAAGCCTCGCAGGACTTTACGAGCTCGGCTGTGTCGTTGAGCGCCGTGGACCAGTAGAAACCGCTGCGGAACGCCTTGCCAACCAGGGTGCGTGAAGACGAGTGATGCCCGCAGTCCTCGGCATGTATGTCAGCTAGCAGCTCGCTCCCTTGCTCCCCGGAGATGCATCGTAAAGAAACATCATTTGGTCGTTTTCGGTAAAGCTCACCGTCTTGAATGCAATACGACGTAGCCTGTCGGGCTACACACTCTGCATCCTCTTCTTTCTCTGGCAGTGCTCCTCGCACCAGGTATGCCTTGAGCTCCTTGGTCCAGCACCCCTCCTGAGACTCGAACGCCAGGAGCAGGCGTGCTCCCGAGGTCGGGCCACAGGCGGGGGTTCCCGAGGTTGGTGGTTGGGGGAGTTCCTCCTGAGGCGTCGCCGGGCCCTCAGGCGGAGGTGACGTCGAAGGCTTGAAGAGTCGTTCCTCGAAGACGTCGGGCTCCTGGGGCAGGCGCATGGATGCCCTTTTGGCAATGTCATCAGCTTCCTTGTTGGTACCACAGGGCATGTGCTGCAGCTCCAGGCCTAAGAACTGCTTCTCCATTTTGCGTACCTCCGCGAGGTATGCTTCCATGTGCTCGTCCTTCGGCTCGTATAACTTGTTGGAGAAGTTAACGAGGAGCTATGAGTCACCCCTAATGATGAGGTACTTCACTCCCAGGGCCGCCGCAGCCTTAAGGCCAACGATGAGGCCCTCGTATTCCACGATGTTGTTGGATACCTTCTTGCCCTGCTGGAAGCAGGGCTGCACGACATAGTAAATCTTGTCCTGAGTGGGCAAGATGAGCACAGTTCCATCCCCCGCGCCCTGGCGCGCGAACGCGTCGTCGAAGTACATGACCCAGCCATCGGGCGCTTCACTTCTTGGCAAGAGGGATCGGTCCTCCCCCGCTTCAAGCACCGGAGCGTCGGTCCATTTTGCCACGAAGTCAACGAGCGCGACTCCTTTGATGACTCTGGTTGTGCTGAACTCCAACTGAAACGCCTGCAGCTCGATATTCCATTCGGTGACCCTTCCAGCAGCATTGGGGCTCCGGAGTACCCTCTCCAACAGGTAAACCGAGACGACCTTGATGGGGTGGCCTTGGAAGTAATGACGCAGCTTGCGCGAAGCAATGAGGAGCGCGAGCAGAAGCTTCTATGGCATGGGGTAGCGTGCCCGAGCGTCGCGGAGCACCGTGCTGACGAAGTACACCGGGTGCTCGACGAGGGTGGGGGCCAAGCTCTCCTAAGGTCGCGGTGCCTCGTGAGGCGAGACGGCCCCAGGAGCTTGGCCGTCGGACGTAGCAGCCGAGGCTTCGGGAACGTCACCTTGCAGAGCTTGGTCGTCGGCTAGCCCTGGCGGAGGCTCGTGGGTGTCACCCCGTGGTAGTGCGGTCTTGTCCTGGCGCTCCTCCCGGACTACCACCAGCGCCGCGCTGGCAGAGTGTGGTGTCGTGGCTATGTAAAGCAACAAGGGCTCTCGGGGTTTCGGCGCCACCATTACTAGCGGGCTAGTGAGGTATTTCTTGAGGTCTTCGAATGCTGAATTGGCCTCAGGGTCCACTCAAACGGGCCTTTTCTTTTCATCAATTTGAAGAAGGGGAGGGCACGCTCCTGTAGCTTAGAGATGAAACGCCCGAGCGACGTCATGCAGCCGGCCAGCTTCTGCATCTCTTTGAGGGTCTTCGGTGGACTCATCTTTTCTATGGCCTTGACCTTCTCAGGGTTAGCCTCGATCCCTCTGTGTGATACCAGAAAGCCCAGCAACTTGCCTGAAGGGACGCCGAACACACACTTCTCCGGGTTAAGCCGCAGGTCTACCTTGCGCAGGCTGGCGAAAGTCTCTTCCAAGTCCTCGATGAGGGACTTGGCCTCCCGAAATTTTACCATGATGTCATCAACATAGGCCTCAGCGTTCCTCCCGAGCTGCTCTCCCAGGGCGATATGCATCAGTCGCTGGAAAGTCGCTCCTGCATTCCGCAACCCGAACGACATACAAGTGTAGCAGTATACCCCGCACAGGGTGAGGAAGGAAGTCTTCTCGACATCTTGTACTGCCATCTTGATTTGATGGTAGCCCGAAAAGGCATCCAGGAAACACAGTAGGTCGCACTCGGCGGTGGAGTCGACAATCTGGTCGATTCGAGGCAGCGGGAACGGGTCTTGTGGGCAGGCCTTGTTGAGGTTGGTGAACTCGACAAACATGCGCTCCTTACCGCCTTTCTTCGGCACAACGACGGGGTTTGCCAGCCATTCCGGGTACCGGACCTCGCGGATGACACCAGCTGCTTCTAGCTTGCGGGTTTCTTGCACGATGAAGGACTACTTCTCTATAGACTGGCGCCTGGCCTTCTGCTTCACGGATCGCACGTTGAGGCATACATTTAGGTGATGATCAATCACCCCCCTCGGGACCCCTGCCAGGTCCTTGGGTTCCCACGCGAACACCTCCTTGTTAGCACGCAGGAATCCAACCAGCGCCTTTTCTTGAGCTGGGGGAAGGCCAGCACCTATGGTGAAGGTGGCTCCTGACGCCCATCTTCATCCACCAGCACCTGCTTCTTCTCGGCCTGGTCTTGAGAGAAAAGCTGCTTCTTTTTTGCCGGCACAGCCCCCTTGGCCCCTAGGGTGGCCTCATCGACCGGCCGTGCCGTCGCGGCAGTCCGGAAGGCTAGCTTGAGGGCTGTCAGAGCCTCCTTGGTGTCTCTAGCCACGGTGAGGATGCCGCTGCTCCCCGACATCTTCATGAGGTTGTAGGTCGGATGGGTTGCGGCCATGAATTGAGGCAAGGCAGGATACCCGAGGATGGCATTGTACGGGAGGCCGATACGAGCGATGTCGAAGTCAATCAGCTCGGTGCGGTAGTTGTCATGGGTACCGAAGGTGACCGGGAGGCGGATCTGCCCTAGAGAGCTGGCGGAACCGTTGCCGACTCCGGAGAAGGGCTTGGTGGGGGTAGCTGCTCAAGCGGCATGTGGAGCAAGCTAAAAGCCTCTACTGAGAGCACGTTGAGGCCAGCTCCACTGTCGATGAGGGTCTTGGTGACTGCTACGTTGCAGATGGTGGGTGTGCAAAGCATCGGGAGAGCGCCTGAGCCCGCAGCGGAAGCGGGATGGTCCCCTGGGTCAAAGGTGAGGTTGGTCTTGGGTGCCGCCCATCCGGGAGGGGCTCCCCGGCGTATGGAGGCAGCGTCGATCTGGCGGAAGAACTGCTTGACGTGGCGGTCTGAGGGCGGCATTTGAGAGCCGTCGAGGAGGGCCGCGACGGCGTGGGGTGCCGGCACCGCGAAGCGTGCGGTGAAGAGGCCGCGCAGCTCCTCCCAGGGTGCCACAGATGACTCTGGCAAGCTAAGAAACCAGGCACGTGGAACGCCGGTGGGCGCCATGGGAAGCCAGCTAGCCGTGACCTTGCTGTCGCCGCCGGCCACCGAAACGGCCTACTCGTAGGCCTGAAGGAAGACGGCCTGATCCACCGCCCCGTCGTAACGGGGTGGTAGCTCCGGCCTAAACCTGAGTGGCCACTGCACCCGTCGCAAGGCAGGGGTGAAGCCTCGGTGGCCCGCGACACCGTCGCGCGTGCCCACCGAGCCGGTCGGAGGAGAGGTGCCCGCCATAAGAGCCTGGCGGATGGAGGGCGGGGTGGACGGAGAGGCGAAACTTCGGCGCACCCCTACCTGGCGCGCCAAATGTCGGATTATGGGTTCCGGGAAACCCTTGAGGTTCGAACACTGGGGTGCGCATGAAGATATCTCCTTTCCGCCTTAGTTCGCTCTCGCACCAATTCCTAGGTCTAGCGTGTCATGCCCAAAGAACAAGAGACATAAGGATTTATACTGGTTCGGGCCACCATTGTGGTGTAATACCCAAATCCAGTGTGGTGTGGTGGATTGCCTTGTAGGCTGAGGATGAACACGTACACGTGAAGAACAACCTCCTGAGGAGAGGTGTTCTTGTGCTCGGTGAGCTTGTGGATGTCAGGGTGGTCTAAATCATTCGATCACCCTCTATGGTGGTGGCTAGTCCTATTTATAGTGGCCCGGGTCCTCTTCCCAAATATTGAGCGGGAAGGGATCCCACAACGACCAAGTTTGGAGGGGGACAACTAGTACAAGCTATCCTGACATAAGGTGGTCTTTGCCTGCCAAAGGCTATGGCGGTGTGTCACACCCTGCATTTTGTAACATGGTTATTGCATTAATAAAGCATGAAATTTGGACCAACAAAACTTTTTGGCATCATTTGGCTTTTATTTGGAATTAAGTTTTTCTCTGTGTGATTTTCAAGTGCTCTTTAAAGTCAACCACTCCATCTTATATACTTCATCTCCTTACCCCAAACTTCTGCCCAATGATCATACCAAGTGTATATAACAGTATAGTATATTCGTATAAGAATATTTTGGCCAAATAGTATTTTCAAAAATTAGTTTTCCAAAAAACCCCTGAATTGAGGTTTGCACTGCAAGTACTTTATTTAGGGTGATAAAAATATTTCAAAGAGTATATTTGAATCCTATTAGGTATAGGACTCCCAAAAACCACAAAAGTATAATTTTAAAAGTTATTTTCCTATTTTATTTAAAGGATTTTTATTAAGGCCAGAAATGGTCTTTAATAGGTAAAAATTATTTAAGTATTTCAAAAATATTTGCTAAAATTCAGAGAGACTCTTAGGACATATATTGTCCATATATAAGAGTTTCAACACTTGGTCATGTTCAAAATATTGGGCAAATCCCTCAGACACCCTTTCTGGATATTTCAAGCTTTTGAAATATTTTCAAAGGAAATATTCTCTAAAAATTCCAGGGAAATTCCATCATGTCATATATGACATATTTGATGATCTTGCCAAGCCCCATGCCTTGGGAAGCAAGAAAACATCATCAAAACCCCTCAAGACCATTCTGTCCATTTTTGAAGTTTGAGAAACCTTACATTGCCAAACTTGTCCAAATGCTCTCAAACTTGGTACACATGCTAGAATGGTCTAATAATGTATCTAGACCAAATGGCACAAGTTTTGGAGAAGGGTAACTTGATCAGAGTACCCCAAAACCATTTCTGTTCAGATTCAAATTTGAACAACTTTACATTACCAACTTTTTACTTGTGACCTCAAATTTTGTGGGCATGATCACAACCCCAAAAGATGACACTACACCAAGTGGTGCATCAAGGAGGGATGATTTGCTAACTTAAACTTGGAAAATCCATTTCTGTTGATTTCTTGGGTTTACCAAAGTTACATTGGCAAGTTTCTTCAAATGAGCCTAAACTTGGTGGAACACCCTATTTCTATATACCATTTGATCTTGTTAAGTCTCATGTCAATTGGAAATCATTTGCTTGCCCAAAACCACATCAAACACCTTCTAGTAATTTTCCAAAACTATCACTTTTACCTCTTTCCTTGTTCTCCTTAAGCTAGGATTTTTACCACAGCTTCCCCAAGTCCCCTTGCACCTCCAGTAACTCTCCCCTGGCCTCAGCTCAATGATTGAGGGGGGGGGGGTAAAACCCCATTTTACATTCTGGATAGCTACTTTCACTCTTCTCTCTTAGCACTCCCTCCTTCTAGAAGCTCTCCAGGGCATCCAACGCCCCTCCCACATTCTTTACTCCCCCTAGAGCCAATGGTCATGGTGGCCGCGTCCAGAGCGCGTGGGACACGGCCATGCCGGCCATATGGGCGCTCTGGAGCACGCTACAGTGTGCTCCCGCACTGTAGCCACATCCTGCCCGAGGCGCCCGACCACCTAGGGCGTCGGGATGGAGTCTCCCAAGGCCGCCTCGACGTCCACAACACGGCAGCTGGTCTGCCCCCTCCTCCTTCTCCCTCCTCTCGCCCTAGCTCGCACGCGCGCTGGCCACCCGATAGCTCCAATGAGCTTCCTCACGCGCACGGTGCCCCTGGTCTCCCCCTGCTCTCTCTCTTCTCTCCCCTAGCTCTGGACCGCATTCAGGAACACCCCAGACACGGCACCAGCCCCTCCCGAGCCCTGTGGCAACGAGCAGGAGCTCGCCGGCGCACGGGTCCATGGCACCCCGCCGTTCGCCTATAAAAGGGACGCCCCGCGCCCTCCTCTCCTCACCACTCGCTCTCTCACACACCCAATCTTCTGCCTACACCACTCAACCCTCTCCAGAGGAGCCCGAGCTCGAGATCGAGCTCGAGCTCCGCCGCCTCGGGTCACCGTCGATCCAGAGGTATACGCCTTCTCCGCTACCGCTCTCACTCGATCTAGAACCGCAGGAGCCCACTCACCATTTCCCCCTGTTTCCCCTCTCTTTAGCTGCCGGAAACGGTCGGAACCGCCGCCACCTGAAGCAACTCCGCCGTGCCTCCTCGTCGTCGGCGAACCAGGCCACCCCGGCGACCAACTCCACCTCCATCCAAATGGTGGCTCCTCCCTGAGCACAACGGTACCACCCACGCATCCTCCCATGCCCTATATCGCCGCCGGCAAGCTCACCGTCGCCTCTGGATGGAGGTAGACGATGACGGTCGTGGGCCCTGTCCGTCAGCCTCACGCCCTGACGGGTGCGACCCACCCATCAGGTTTAAAAATGCACGCGCGCGCACCGGTTCGCCGTCGGTCGAAGGCGTACTTCGCCTTTACGCCTTCGACGTGGCAGCCTTGCGCAGGCTGATTTCCCTCTGGGCCTGCTGCACTGTGGCCTTTCTGGCCCAGTGGCACAGTGCCACTTTTCTGTTTCTTTTTCTGTCTGTTTTATAAAAATTCAACAGGAGAAAACATTTATCCAAAGAAAATAATTCCAGTTCCTAAAAACTTGTAATATTCCAACCTATTTAATGATATAACTTTCACAAATATAAATGAACCTTTTCTGTACTGTTCAAATTTAAATCTAAATTTGAACACTAAAACCTATGTTCAAAAATCCATGTACCCCATTCTGTCACTCCAAATCCCAAACTAAGAATTTTTGCCATCTTAGTTTTCCCTCTAGTATTTTATAAAAATAAGTTGACATTTTTCTGAGCACTTTGATTTTTTCCGCTTTTATTATTGTCTTATTTTCCCGTTATTTATTGCGACGATTAGATACCGTGTTTGCCGGAGTTGCTGAAGAAGAAGAAGAAGCGAAAGGATTTTAAGACTTTGAAGACCAAGCCAATCCAGGCAAGCAGCCCTTTGACCATGATACCCCTCTTGTTCATCGGTACCCTTTTGCTTGATGATAAAAAAGTGACGGTGGTAAACTTGTTGGGAGCCACCACATGATGCATACCCCTACTCATAATCTTTACCATGTGCATAGATGCAATGACAAAGGATTAGTTGTTGATACATTATGTTGCATATGTACCCTGAACCCTTCGTGGTTACATCCTTTCGAAAACCCCATCGGGTGCCCCTAATGCCCAAGGGTGATGTTGAGTTAAGGTCATCACTTGAGGAAGAAGTGGTGTGCCAAAGAGAGTACTCGTGTGTGGGTAAAATAATAGATTAGATTTATGTGTGATTACCGTCCCAACCAAACATGTGCAACCACTCTACCCCTTATGGGACGGGGCTTTATTGATTACTTAGGCTGATACTAGCATGGTGCCCACATCACTAGTGACAGGGGAGACTTGAGGTCACTCCCGGGACGGGGTCGTGCTTGGATAGACGACCATGACTGTTTTTACAGGGCACCGAACACACTGTTGGTCCCTTCGTGCATGCGTGACATTGTAAAAAGGGCAAGTCCCATGATCTTTCGTTTGTACAGGAGGGTCGTGCACCAACGTGTGGACCCTATGTTAGTGTCGTCTAGGGAAAGGTAATGACCGAGTGCTTCCCCCGAGTACTTGAGGTACTGCGGGATCGTGGGTGACACGAAAGCTTCCCAAATCTTGTGGGTAAAGTGCGCAACCTCTGCAGAGTGTAAAACTATTCGAGTAGCCGTGTCCACGGTCATGGACAGTTGGGAGGTGCTACTTAAACTATGTCCAGAATTTTACAACCTCGGTGAAAGTGTGTGTGTGTTGAGTCAAGGTGGTGACTTGACTCGTTGAAAGAACCAGAAATGAATTGAACTCTATTTATGTTGATATCTGTAACCTGTCCTCGAGGTTACCCAAATACATTGATGCATGTTTCACAAATGATAGGATATCTTATCTAGCTTGTAGCTAGGTTGCTTATTGTTGTACAACTTGCATTGTTACCTTGAACCAAATCATGGGTTGCTTGCAAGTACACTCAAAGTACTCATTGGCTTGCCACTGGTTATTTAATTGGCCAGGCATGGAGGAGCAGGAATTTGAAGAAGAACTCTATGGAGACGATCATGCGAACTAGGACGCTTTCCCAGTCAGAATGCCTGTAGGGTTAAGGCAGATGGCATGGGTTCTACTTATCTACAAAGACTTCCGCTATTCGAGTTTATTTGCTATTCAGCCCATGAGGCTTTATCTATGTAAGACTTTGCCATAATGGTCATAATTTGTGTAAGAAGGTATGTATGGATGTAAGACTCTTGTTATTCAGCTTCTGTCTGTTCAGTGAGCATTGATCTCTCGGATGACTGTACACGTGCATTCGGTGATCTCGACTCTTAAGTCGGGGTCCCCACACGGTGACGCCGTCGTGGGCTCCGTGCTGACCTTCGCTCTGTCGTCCTTCTGGTCTTGGTCTTGTTGCACCGATATGGAAACCTTTGCCTGACGCCTCAGGACTCCTCGCCTGCGCTTGCCCCTTTAGCACCAAAGAGGAAACTGGCTCCCTGCGCCCGCTGACACACGCCTAGCCTTAGTCGTCATGGCTCACATCATGTGAACCTCGCGAGGTGCCCCTTATCTTGATATCTCCGCTCCTCGGGAGCCAGCCTAGTGAGGCCGCCCCTGGGGAGGTCTTGCGTCGTGCGCCTCATGAGGCTTGGCCCCTCGCGAGGGTCTTGAGTGGCTTTCTGATGAAGATAGGCCATACCAGGCCGCTGGACGAGCCATGCTCTAGGCCGCACGCAGGCAAGTCTGGGCACCCCCGTTCCCAGAATGCCGACAAGCGCCATGGCGTATGAGGGTGCAGCTGCCCTCTCTCTCCCTCACTATATATAGGGGGAAGGCGGAAGGAGGAGGCGCCCTAGGGTTTCCATAGGGGAGGGGCGGCGGCCACAGGGGAAACCCTAGATGGGTTTGGGCGCCCCACCTCTCCAAGTTACATGAGATAGGGTGGGAGGGGCGCACATCCCCTTAGTGGGCTTGTGTGCCCCCTCCCCTTGGCACATTATGCCCCCCAATACTTGCCAGGACCTCCCAAACCCCTTTCGGTCACGCTGGTCGTCACACGGTACCCCCGGAACAATTCTCGACTCCAATACTCTTCGTCCAATATATCAATCTTCACCTCCGGACCATTCCGGAGTTCCTCGTCACGTCCGGGATCTCATCCGGGACTCCGAACAACGTTCAGTAACCACCATAATGTCTCGACTATACTAATATCATCACCAAATGTTAAGTGTGTAGACCCTGCGGGTTCGAGAACTATGCAGACATGACCGAGACACCTCTACGGTCAATAACCAATAGCGAGACCTGGATATCCATATTGGTTCCCACATATTCTATGAAGATCTCATCGGTTGAACCTTTGTCTATCGGTATGTTACTTGCCCGAGATTCGATCGTCGGTATCTCCATACCTAGTTCAATGTCATTACTGGCAAGTCTCTTTACTCGTTCCGTAATACAAGATCCCGCAACTAACTCGTTATGCGCATTTCTTGCAAGCTTCTCGTGATGTTGTATTACCGAGAGGGCCCAGAGATACCTCTCTGTCTCACGAAGTGACAAATACCAGTCTTGATCCATGCCAACTCAACAAACACCCTCGGAGATACCTGTAGAGCACCTTTATAGTCACCCAGTAACGTTGCAACGTTTGTTACACACAAGGTACTCCTCCGGTGTCAGTGATTTGCATGATCTCATGGTCATATGAACATATACATGACATGTAGAAAATGATAGCAATAAACTTGACACGATCATATGCTACGTTCATAGTTTGGGTCTCGTCCATCACATCATTCTCCTAATGATGGCACCTCATTATCAAATGACAACTCATGTCAGTGGCTAGGAAACCATAGCCATCTTTGATCAACGAGCTAGTCCGGTAGAGGCTGACTAGGGACATATTGTCATCTATGCATCCACACATGTATTTGAGTTTCCAATTAATACAATTATAGCATGGATAATAAACGATTATCATGAACAAGGAAATATGATAATAACCAATTTATTATTGCCTCTAGGGCATATTTCCAACAGTCTCCCACTTGCACTAGAGTCAATAATCTAGTTCACGTCGCCATGTGATTAACACTCATAGTTCACATCGACATGTGACTAACACCGAAAGAGTTTACTAGAGTCAATAATCTAGTTCACATCATCATGTGATTAGCACTCAATGAGTTCTGGGTTTTGATCATGTTATGCTTGTGAGAGAGGTTTTAGTAAACGGGTCTGCAACATTCAGATCTGTGTGTACTTTGCAAATGTCTATTTCATATTGTAGATGCTGCTACCACGCTCCACTTGGAGCTATTCCAAATGGTTGCTCCACTATATGTATCTGGTTTGCTACTCAGAGTCATCCAGATAGGTGTCGAAGCTTGCATCGACGTAACCCTTTACGCCGAACTCTTTATCACCTCCATAACCGAGAAACATTTCCTTATTCCTCTAAGGACAATTTTTGACCGTTGTCCAGTGATCTGCTCCTGGATCACTCTTGTACCCCCTCGCCAGAAACGTGGCAAGGAACACATCAGGTGCGGTACACAACATGGCATACCGTACAGAGCCCATGACTAAGGCATAGTGGATGACCTTCGTCCTTTCTCTTTCTTCCGCCGTGGTCGAGCTTTGAGTCTCACTCAACTTCACACCTTACAACTCAGGAAAGAACTCCTTCTTTGACTGATCCATTTTGAACTCCTTAAAATTCATGTCAAGGTATGTGCTTCGTGAAAGTCTTATCAGGCGTGTCGATCTATCTATATAGATCTTGGTGCCCAATATGCAAGCATCTTTACCCAGATCTTCCTTTGAAAAACTCCTTTCAAACAAACCTTTATGCTTTCCAGAAATTCTACATCATTTTCGATCAATAATATGTCATCCACAAATACTTATAAGAAATGTTGTATTGCACCCACTCGCTTTCTTGTAAATACAAGTTTCTTGCTAACTTTGTATAAAACCAAAAAAAATTGATCACCTCATCAAAGCGTATATTTCAACTCTGAGATGCTCGCACCAGGTCATTGAATAATCGCTGGAGCTTGCATATCTTTTAGCATCCTTAGGATCGACAAAACCTTTCGGTTGTATCACATACACTGGAAACCGTTAAGGAAATGACATCCGTCTGCTAGATTTCATAATTGAAAAATGCAGCAACTGCGAACATAATTCTGACGGACTTTAGCAGCGAGTGAGAAAGTCTCATCATAGTCAACTCCTTGAATTTGTCGAAAAACCCTTTGCAACAAGTTGAGCTTCAGAAATGGTACCATTAGCATATGTCTTCTTCTTAAAGATCCGTTTATTCTCAGTGGCTTGCCGATCATCGGGCAAGTCCACCAAAGTCCATACTTTGTTCACATACATGGATCCTATTTCGGATTTCATGTCTCCTAGCCATTTGTTGGAATCCGGGCCCATCATCGCTTCTCCATAGCTCGTAGGTTCACCATTGCCCAACAACATGACCTTTAAGACAGGGTTACTGTACCACCCAGGAGTAGTACGTATCCTTGTCGACCTACGAGGTTTGATAGTAACTTGATCCGAAAGCTCATGATCACCATCATTAGTTTCCTCTTCTACTGACGTAGGTGCCACATAAACTTCTTTCTGCACTGCGCTACTATCTGGTTGAAGTGAAGGTTCAACAACCTCATCAAGTTCTATCTTCCTCCCACTCAATTCTTTCATGAGAAACATTTTCTTGAGAAAGGACCCATTCTTAGCGACAAATACTTTGCCCCCGGATCAGAGATAGAAGGTATACCCAACCGTCTCCTTTGGGCTGCTTTGGGTTCAAGCTTTTCCGGCTGAAGCATTTTGACATAGGCATCGCAACCCCAAACCTTAAGAAACGACAGCTTAGGTTTTTTTGCCAAACCATAGTTCATACGGTGTCGTGTCTACGACTTATATGGTGCCCTATTTAAATAGAATGCAACTGTCTCTAACACATAACCTCAAAACGATCGTGGCAAATCAACAACAGACATCATAGAACACACCATATCCAATAAGGTACGATTACGACGTTCGGACACACCATTACGCTGTGGTGTTCCAGGTGGCGTCAACTGTGAAACAATCCCACATTGTCTTTCGTGATTGCCAAACTCATAACTCAGATATTCTCCCCCTCGCTCGGATCGTAGGGATTTGATCTTCTTGTTACGATGATTCTCGACTTCACTCCGAAATTGCTTGAACTTTTCAAATGTTTCAGACTTAAGCTTCATCAAGTAAATATACCCATATCTACTCAAATCATCAGTGAAGGTGAGGAAATAACGATATCCACTGCGTGCGTCAACGCTCATCGGATCGCACACATCAGTATGTATGATTTCCAACAAGTCACTTGCCCGTTCCATTGTTCCGGAAAACGGGGTTTTGGTCATCTTGCCCATGAGGCATGGTTCGCATGTGTCAAGTCATTCAAAATCAAAAGACTCCAAAAGTCCATCAGCATGGAGTTTCTTCATGCGCTTTACACCAACATGACCTAAGCGGTAGTGCCACAAGAAAGTGGTACTATCATCATCAACTCTACGTCTTTTGTCATCAATATTATGAAAACGAGTATCACTACGATCGAGATTCAATAAACCATTCACATTAGGTGCATGGCCATAGAAGGTATTATTCATGAAAACGGAATAACCATTATTCTTTGACTTAAATGAATAACCGCATTGCAATAAACACAATCTAATCATGTTCATGCCTCAACGCAGACACCAGATAACATTTATCTAGGTTCAACACTAATCTCGAGGGTAGAGGGAGCGTGCGATGGTGATGACATCAACCTTGGAAACACTCCCAACACACATCGTCACCTCGCCTTTGGCTAGTCTCCGTTTATTCCGCAGCTTTTGTTTCGAGTTACCAATATTAGCAACTGAACCGGTATCTCATACCTAGGTGCTACTAGGAGTACTAGTAAGGTACACATCACTAAGACATATATATATCAAATATACTTTTGTTGAAGTCGCCAGCCTTCTTATCTACCAAGTATTTGGGGTAGTTCCGCTACCAGTGACCGTTCCCCATACAATAGAAGCACTTAGTCTTGGGTTTGGGTTCAACCTTGGGTTTATTCACTGGAGCGACAAATGGCTTGCCATTCATGAAGGTTCCCTTCTTTCCCTTGCCCTTATTGAAACCAACAGTCTTGTTGAGCATCAACGCTTGATGTTTCTTCTTGATTTCTACCTTCGTGGCCTACCGCGAACAACTCTAGGATCATCTCCATCCCTTTCATGTTATAGTTCATCACGAAGTTCTAGCAGCTTTGTGATAGTGACTGGAGAACTCTGTCAATCACTATCTTATCTGGAAGATAAACTTTCACTTGATTCAAGCGATTATAGAACCCAGACATTCTGAGCACTTGCTCATTAGCTGAGCTATTCTCCTCCATCTTGTAGGCAAAGAACTTGTCATAGGTCTCATACCTCTCGATTCGGGATTTTTTCACAAAAATAAACTTCAACTCCTGGAACATCGCATATGCTACATGACGTTCAAAACGCCTTTGATGCCCCGATTCTAAGTTGTAAAGCATGGAGCACTAAACTATCAAGTAATCATCAGAACATGTCTAACAGATGTTCACAACATCCACAGACGACGCTAAAGGGGTTGGTACACCGAGCGGTGCAATAAGGACATAAGCCTTCTATGCAACAGTGAGGACAATCTACAGATTACGGACCTACTCCGCATAATTTCTCACAATACCTTTCAACTTAGTCTTTCTCTAGGAACATATTTAAATAGGGAGCTACAACGTGAGCTATTGGTCTACAACATAATTTGCAAAGGTAATTTTAGACTATTGTTCATCATAAATGAGTTCAATTAATCTTATTACTTAAGAACTCCCACTCAAATCGACATCCCACCGTTCGTCCGAGTGTAACACGATCCAAATTCAACAACCCAAGTGCGATCATCATGTGAGATGAGATGGTTTCAATGGTGAACATCTCCATGTTTATCATATCTAGTATATGACTCGTGTTCGACCTTTCGGTCTCTTGTGCTCCCAGGCCATGTCTGTACATGCTAGGCTCGTCAAGTTTAACCCAAGTGTTCCGCATGTGCAAAACTGGCTTGCACCCGTTGTATGTGAACGTAGAGTCTATCACACCTGATCATCACGTGGTGCTTCAAAACGTCGAACTTTTGCAACGGCGCACACTTGATGAGAACAAAATTTTATCATGAAATTTTAGTGAGGTATCACCTTATAATGCTACCATTGTCCTAAACAAAATTAGATGCATAAAAGGATTAACATCACATGCAAATCATAAGTGGCATGATATGGCAATCATCTTGTGCTTTTGGTCTCCATATCCAAAGCACCGGCATGATCTCCATCATCACCGGCTTGACACCATGATCTCCATCATCGTGCTGCCATCGGGTTTGTCATGCCAACCATGCTTGTACCACTATTGCTACTGCTTAGCGATAAAGTAAAGCATTACAAAGCGTTTAATGATTGACACGCAGGTCATACAATAATTAAAGACAACCATATGGCTCCTGCCGGTTGCCGTATTCATCGACATGTAAGTCATGATAAATTATTACAAAACATGATCATCTCATAGATCAAATATATCTCATCATGTCCTTGGCTATATCACATCACAACATACCCTTCAAAAGCAAGTTAGACGTTCTCTAATTTGTTGTTGCATGTTTTATGTGGCTGCTATGGGTATATAGCAAGAACGATTCTTACCTATGCAAAGCCACAACGGTGATATGCAAATTGCTATTCAACCTTCTACAAGGACCGCCTTCATCAAATCCGATCCAACTAAGGTGGGAGAGACAGACACCCGCCAGCCATCTTTATGCAACAAGTTGCATGTTTGTCGATGGAACCGGTCTCATGTACGTGGACATGTAAGGTTGGTCCGAGCCGCTTCATCCCACAATACCGTTGAATCAAAATAAGACTAGGGAAGGAAGGAATATGAATATCAATGCCCACAAACTCCTTTGTGTTCTACCCGTGATGTCATCTATGCATAGACCTAGCTCTTGATGTCACTGTTGGGGAACGTTGCATGGGAAACAAAAAAATTCCTACGAACACCCAAGATCACTCTAGGAGATGCACATCTACGAGAGGAGAGTTGGATCCACATAGCCTTGTAGATCGCTAAGCAGAAGCGTTCAAGAATGCGGTCGATGTAATGGTACGTCTTCGTAATGCAATCATGATCCGTCCCGCGAACTCCGATCTAGTGCCGAACGGATGGCACCTCCACGTTCAACACACGTATGGCTTGATGACGCCATCACCTTCTCGACCCAGCGAGCAATGGTGAAGTAGTAGCTCGAGTCCACCGGCAGCACGACAGCGTGGTGGCGGTGGTGGTGGAGAAATCTCAGCAAAGCTTCGCTAAGCGCTACGAAGAGGAAGAAGGCTACAAGAGAGAGAAGGGGCATCACCGTGGCGTATGAGGGTGCGGCTGCCCTCTCTCTCCCTCACTATAAATAGGGGGAAGGGGGAAGGAGGAGTCTCCCTAGGGTTTCCCTAGGGGAGGGGTGGCGGCCACAGGGGAAACCCTAGATGGGTTTGGGCGCCCCACCCCTAGGAAACTTGGCCCCCAAGCCAGGAGGGGGCGGCTGCCCTAGGGGAGGCGCCCCACCTCTCCAAGTTACGTGAGATAGGGTGGGAGGGGATATTAAAAACATAATTTTTGATGTGGAATGCTACCTAACATATTTATAAATGTAATCTTCTCTATTGTGGCAAGAATATTCAGATCCATAAGATTGAAGACAAAAGTTTAATATTGACATAAAAATAATAATACTTCAAGCATACTAACAAAGTAATCATGTCCTCTCAAAATTACATGGCCAAAGAAAGCTATCCCTACAAAATCATATAGTTTGGCTATGCTCTATCTTCATCACACAAAATATTTAAATCATGCACAACCCTAGTTTCAGCCAAGCAATTGTTTCATACTTTAGTATTCTCAAACTTTTTCAACTTTCGCGCAATACATGAGCGTGAGCCATGGACATAGCACTATAGGTGGAATAGAATGGTGGTTGTGGAGAAGACAAAAAAGGAGGAAGATGGTCTCACATCAACTAGGCATATTAATGGGCTATGGAGATGCCCATCAATAGATATCAATGTGAGTGAGTAGGGATTGCCATGCAACGGATGCACTAGAGCTATAAGTTTATGAAAGCTCAAAAAGAAACTAAGTGGGTGTGCATCCAACTCGCTTGCTGACGAAGACTTAGGGCATTTTGAGGAAGCCCATCATTGGAATATACAAGCCAAGTTCTATAATGAAAATTCCCACTAGTATATGAAAGTGAAAAAACAAGAGACTCTCTATCATGAAGATCATGGTGCTACTTTGAAGCACCAGTGTGGAAAAAGAATAGTAGCATTGCCCCTTCCCTCTTTTTCTCTCATTTTTTTATTTTGGGCCCTTTTCTTTCTTTATGGCCTCTTTTTTTTTCTCTTTTTTTTTGTCCGGAGTCTCATCCCGACTTGTGGGGGAATAATAGTCTCGATCATCCTTTCCTCACTTGGACAATGCTCTAATAATGAAGATCATCACACTTTTATTTACTTACAACTCGATGCTTAATTAGAATTTAGAACAAAATATGACTCTATGTGAATGCCTCCGGAGGTGTACCGGGATGTGCAATGAATAAAGAGTGACATGTATGAAAAAATTATGAAGGGTGGCTTTGCCACAAATACAATGTCAACTACATGATCATGCAAGACAATATGACAATGATGGAGCGTGTCATAATAAATGGAACGGTGGAAACTTGCATGGCAATATATCTCGGAATGGCTATGGAATGCCATAATAGGTAGGTATGGTGGCTATTTGTAGGAAGATATATGGTGGGTGTATGGTACCGATGAAAGTTGCGCGATAGTAGAGAGGCTAGCAATGGTGGAAGGGTGAGAGTGCGTATAATCCATGGACTCAACATTAGCCATAAAGAACTCATATACTTTTTGCAAAAATCTACAAGTTATCAAAACAAAGCACTAAACGCACGCTCCTAGGGGAAGGGTTGGTAGGAGTTAACCATCGCGCGATCCCGACCTCAACACAAAGGAAGACAATCAATAAATAAATCATGCTCCAACTTCATCACCAAACGGTTCACCATATGTGCATGCTACGGGAATCACAAACTTTAACACAAGTATTGCTCAAATTAACAACTACTCCACTAGCATGACTCTAGTATCACTATCTTCATATCTCAAAACAATCATAAAGAATCAAACGTCTCATAGTATTCAATGCACTTTATATGAAAGTTTTTATTATATCCCTCTTGGATGCCTATCATATTAGGACTAAATTTATAACCAAAGCAAATTACCATGCTGTTCGAAAAGACTCTCAAAATAATATAAGTGAAACACCGAGAGTTCATCAATTTCTTCAAAATAAAACTACCATCATGCTCTAAAAAGATATAAGTGAAGCACTACCACAAACGACAAACTACTCCAGAAGATATAAGTGAAGATCAATGAGTAGTCGAATAATTATATAAATATGTGAAGATTATCTAACATTTAAGAATTTCAAATCTTGGAATATTATTCAAACAGCAAGAAAAACAAAATAAAACAAAATGACGCTCCAAGCAAAACACATATCTTGTGGTGAATAAAAATATAGCTCTGCTACCTCTTGAGCTTGTGTTGTATTCCCTCAAAGAGGAAAGGGAGATGCAGCACAGTAGCATAAGTATTTCCCTTAGATTTTTAGAACCAAGGTATCAATCCAGTAGGAGACCACGCGCGAGTCCCTCGCACCTGCACAAACAAATAAGAACTTCGCAGCCAACGCGATAAGGGGTTGTCAATCCCTTTACTGTCACTTACGAGAGTGAGATCTGGTAGAGATGATAAGATAATATTTTTGGCATTTTTTGTTTAATAAAACAACAAATAAAAGCGGTAAAAGTAAGTAGATGTAGATTGATATGTTGAGAATAGACCCGGGGGGCATAGTTTTCTCTAGTGGCTTCTCTCATGATAGCGGTATTCTACGACGGGTAAACAAATTACTATCGAGCAATTGATAGAAAAGCGAATAATTATGATACTATCTAGGTATGATCATTGTATATAGGCATCACCTCCAAGACAAGTAGACCGAAACGATTCTGCATCTACTACTATTACTCCACACATCAACCGCTATCCAGCATGCATCTAGTGTATTGAGTTCATACGAACAGAGTAACACCTTAAGCAAGATGACATGATGTAGAGGGATAAACTCAAGCAATATGATGTAAACGCCATCTTTTTATCCTCGATGGCAATAACACAATACGTGCCTTGCTGCCCCTACTATCACTGGGAAAGGACACCGCAAGATTGAACCCAAAGCCAAGCACTTCTCCCATTGCAAGAACTATAGATCTAGTAGGCCAAACCAAACTGATAATTCGAAGAGACTTGCAAGGATATTATGAGCACACATAAAAAGTTCAGAGAAGAACCAAATATTTTTCATAGACAACCTTCATCATAAACTCACAATTCATCGGATCTCGACAAACACACCGCAAAAAGAGATTACATCGAATAGATCTCCTCGAAGACCGAGGAGAACTTTGTATTTAGATCCAGAGAGAGAGAAGAAGCCATCTAGATACTAGCTATGGACCCGAAGGTCTGTGGTAAACTACTCACAACTCATGGTGAGGGCGATGATGATGATGATGAAGGCCTCCGTGATGGACCCCCCTCCGGTGGAGCTCCGGAGCAGGCTCCAAGATGGGATCTCCACGGGAATAGAAGCTACGGCAGTGGAATTAGGGTTTTCTCTCTGCGTATGGAGTTTCTGGGGTACGTGGATATATATAGGAAGAAGGAGGGCACCGGGGGCCACACGAGGGGGCCTCGAGGCAGGTGGGCGCGCCCTGGAAAGGGGGGCGCGCCCCCACCCTCGATGGCAGCCCCTCTGTCCCCTCACTTGGTCCTGAAGCTTCCTGTGCGTGATTTTCTCCAAAAATATCTCCCGCGAAGGTTTCA
This sequence comes from Secale cereale, assembly GCA_902687465.1. Taxonomy (NCBI): domain Eukaryota; kingdom Viridiplantae; phylum Streptophyta; class Magnoliopsida; order Poales; family Poaceae; genus Secale; species Secale cereale. The sequence goes on from LR738714.1 coordinate 499,463,161, forward strand.
TTCCATTTGGACTCCGTTTGATATTCTTTTTCTGCAAAACCCTAAAATAGGCAAAAAAAACAACAATCTGGACTGGGCCTTTGGGTTAGTAGGTTAGTCCCAAAAATGATATAAAAGTGAATGATAAAGCCCATTAAACATCCAAGACTTCATAAATAATAGCATGGAATAATAAAAAATTATAGATATGTTGGAGACGTATGAAGCATCCCCAAGCTTAATTCCTGCTCTTCCTCGAGTAGGTAAATGATAAAGAAAGAATTTTTGATGTGGAATGCTAACCAATATAATTTTTCAATGTAATTCTCTTAATTGTGGCATCAATGTTCAGATATGAAAGATTCAAGATAAAAGTCTATATTGACATAAGAAATAACAATACTTCAAGCAATACTAACAAAGCAATCATGTCTTCTCAAAATACTATGGCTAAAGAAAGTTATCCCTACAAAATCATATAGTGTAGGCTATGCTCCCTTATTATCACACAAAAATATTCATATCATGCACAACCCCGATTTCAGCCAAGCATTTGTTTTCATACTCTATCTTTTCAAACCTTTCAACTTTCACGCAATACATGAGCGTGAGCCATGGATATAGCACTATGGGTGGAATAGAGGTGATTGTGGAGAAGACAAAAAGGAGGGAGATAGTCTCACATCGACTAGGTGTATCAACGGGCTATGGAGATGCCCATCAATAGATATCAATGTGAGTGAGTAGGGATTTCCATGCAACGGATGCACTAGAGCTAAATATAATGAAAGCTCAACAAACGAAACTAGTGGGTGTGCATCCAACTTGCTTCCTCACGAAGACCTAGGGCATTTGAGGAAGCCCATCGTTGGAATATACAAGCCAAGTTCTATAACGAAAATTCCCACTAGTATATGAAAGTGACTAAACATGAGACTCTCTACAATGAAGAACATGATGCTACTTTGAAGCACAAGTGTGGAAAGCGATAGTAGCAATTGTCCCTTTTTTCTTTTCCCTTTTTTTTCTTTTTTTTGGGACTTTTTTTTCTCTGGCCTTTTTTTTTTCTTTTTTTTTGCAGAGGGGCTTTATAGATTCAGCCTTTCCTCCCATGGGACAATGCTCTAATAATGATGATCATCACACTTTCATTACAACTCGATACTACAACAACAAAGTATGACTCTATATGAATGCCTCCGGTGGTGTACCGGTATGTGCAATGAAACAAAAGTGACATGTATGAAAAGATTATGCATGGTGGCTTTGCCACAAATACGATGTCAACCACATGATCATGCATGGCAATATGACAATATGGTGCGTGTCATATAAACGAAACGGTGGAAAGTTGCATGGCAATATATCTCGGAATGGCTATGGAAATGCCATGATAGGTAGGTATGGTGGCTGTTTTGAGGAACAATATGGTGGCTGTTTTGAGGAAGGATATATAGTGGGGTTTATGGCACCGGCGAAAGTTGCGCGGTACAAGAGAGGCTAGCAATGGTGGAAGGGTGAGAGTGCGTATAATCCATGGACTCAACATTAGTCATAAGAACTCACATACTTATTGCAAAAATTTACGAGTCATCAAAACAAAGCAATCAATGCATGCTCCTAGGGGGGAGGTTGGTAGGAGTTAACCATCGCACGCCCCCGACCTCCACACAAAGGTTGGCACTCTACAAATACCTCGTGCTCTAACTTAGTCACACAACGGTTCACCATACGTGCATGCTACGGGAATCACTAACCTTAACACAAGTATTTCTCAATTTCATAATAACTCCACTAGCATGACTCTAATATCACTATCCTCATGTCTCAAAACAATTATCGAGCATCCAACATCTCATTCTATTCAATGCACTTGGTGTGGAAATTTTACTACATTGACATTAGATGTTTATCATGTGAAGACTAGTTTCTTTAGCCTAAACACTTTACCATGATATTTTGATAGACTCTCAAATAGATATAAGTGAAGCATGAGAGTTCAACAATTTCTACAAAATATTACCACCACCATGCTCTAAAAGATATAAGTGAAGCAGTAGAGCAAAAACTATTCAACTCAAAGGATATAAGTGATGCACTTAGAGTGTTCTAATAATTTCTAGGTCATATTAAACTCTCTCAAATAGGTGTGTCCAGCAAGGATGATTGTGGCAAACTAACAAGCAAAGACTCAAATTATACAAGACGCTCCAAGCAAAACACATAGCATGTTGCGAATAAAAATATAACTCCAAGTATAGTTACCGATGGATGAAGACGAAAGAGGGGATGCCTTCCCGGGGCATCCCCAAGCTTAGGCTTTTGATTATCTTGAATTTACTTGTGGTGTCATGGGAATCCCCAAGCTTAGGCCTTTGCTAATCCTTGTTCCATAGTCCATCAAAGCAATACTCAAAACTTGAAAACTTCACAACACAAAACTTAGACAAAAATTCTCGTGAGCTCCGTTAGTATGAGAAAGCAAACCACTACTCAAAGGTACAGCAATGAATTCATTCTTTGTTTATATTGGTGTTAAACCTACTGTAATCCAAGTTCTCTATGGTTCGTATCCTCCAATATTACTCATAGATACTTATGGAACACCAAAAAATTCAAACCAAATTGGTAAATTTGCGAAATTTGTCTACCAATCAGCAGCAAAAAGAATCAACTAAAAACCAAGCTCTGGTAAAATCCCACGACTACTTTATTGAGCGCTAACGATTCTGTTTTTCACAGCAAGATCATATAAACTTCACACAAGTCTTACCAAAGGTTCTACTTGGCACAAACACTAAACAAAACATGAAACCACATCTAATCAGAGGATAGATGCAATATTTATTCCCTAACAACAACAAAAGCAAAAAACATAAAATTTGGTTGCCTCGCAACAAGCGCTATCGTTTTACGCCCCTAGCTAGGCACGATACAAGATAGATCTAGGTATTGCCATCTTTGGATGGCAATCCATAAGTGGCTCCCATGATAGATTCATATGGTAATTTGATTTTCTTTCTAGGAAAGTGTTTCATGACTTTCCTTAATGAAAATTGGAATCTAATATTTCCTTCCTTCATATCAATAATTGCACCAATCGTTCTAAGGAAAGGTCTACCAAGAATAATAGGACATGAAGGATTGCAATCTATATCAAGAACAATGAAATCTACGGGCACATAATTCCTATTGGCAACAATAATAATATCACTAATTCTTCCCATAGATTTCTTAACAGTGGAATCCGCAAGATGCAAATTTAAAGTACAATCATCAAGCTCATGGAACCCTAGCAAATCACACAAATTTTTTGGGATAGCGGAGACACTTGCACCCAAATCACACAAAGCATAACATTCATGATATTTTATTTTTATTTTTATAGTAGGTTCCCATTCATCATAAAGCTTTCTAGGTATAGAAACTTCCAATTCAAGTTTTTCTTCATAAGATTGCATCAAAGCATCAACTATGGGCGTGTTTGGTTCCATGGGTGCATCTGGGATGCATTGCATGAAGGAGCATGGCTGGGGCTAGCCTGGTTGAGCTAATGCAAAAAAGAGTTGAGATGCGTGTTTGGTGTACTGCATGATATAGGCCAGACTGAGCTTAGATTTTGTTTGGTATGTTGCATCTGAAATTGTATGAGAGAGGCACTGTACATCTTAGAGTTCACATATTAGATAGAGCTACAAATACATATTGCCCATATTAGTCCATTACACTCCAAGAAAGGAACATAAGAATGGTGCTGCACCTATTTACATAAAAAAATCTGCAGACATTTTTCATGAAGCGACAGATGACACAAGTCTCAGCCTAAATACCAATCGCCAGCAATGTACGTATAATCCTATGGAAAATGAGGCTGGGGACAGATCTCTGTCCAATTCATGCCAATCAATAGCCACGCTTATATATAATAAACAACCCAACCATCTCTAATCGACAGAGGAAAATGAGGTTTGGGTCAGATCTAAGATTAAATAAAAAGGAAGAGGGGAGGAGATAGGATAAGCACGCATCGGTCAGATGAGCCCCCGCTCCTTCCTGAACCTCCAGCCCCGCCTTGACTTCGTTCCCATTCACGGATGGATGAGGCTGCCGATCCATTCCGCTCACGCATCCGTCACGAGCAACGCCAAGGACAGCGCGAGCGGCAGAGAGTTGGAGATGGGAGGGAGGATAGATGGATGCAGGCAGATGGGAAAGGGAATGGAGGACGAGAGTACTCCCTCCGCCGGAGATGAGGATGCGCTCGGCGATGCGGCAAAGGCGACGGGGCTGCGAGATGTGAGTCGCGGGAGAGAAGAGAAAAGCGAGGAGAGGCGCGAGTCGCAGGAGAGAAGAGGATGCGAGAGAAGACCCCCTTTGCTCGAGTGGGTGCATGCGCGGATGCAGGCTCGGGGAAACGGCGGAAACTTGCGTTTTCCCTCAGCCTGGCTGGAAGCCTCGTTTTGCATCTATCGGGCCAGGCCCAGTTGGACATACAGGGTACCAAACATCTAGAAAATTGCATGGTGGGTGCGAGCCAGGTGCAACCCAAGGAACCAAACACGCCCTATGTGTTTAGTGAAAGCTTTATTTTGACTATAAGCATGCGGAGAATTTTGCAAGGATTGCAATAAGGAAATGCAATCAATCAAAGAGCAATTATCATAATTGAATCCCTTGAAATCCAAGGTAGTAGGTTCATCACTATGCAAAGTTTTAATCTCTTCACTACCACTTTTAGCAATTTTAGCATCAAGATCTAAAAACTCCGAATCATTGGGACAAATTAAAGCAGAATCATCTCCAATTCTATTCTCATCAAGATTAATACTAGGAAACAAGGATCTAATAGGAGACACATCAATAACTTTCATATCTTCATCTTTATTTTCATGCTCTTCCGGTTTAGCAGCCATCTTATTAATCAAGGTGGACTGTTTATCCGAAATTTGGGCAATTAAGTTCTCAAGATGAGCAAAGTGAGATTTCAAGCCATAAAATTCCTTAGACATATCATCAAGGTCTTTATTCATATACTCCATAAACTTTTTTTGTTCTTTAAGCTCACTTCTGAAGAAGTCATTATGCTCAAATTGTATAGTCATAAAATGTCTAACATTGTTTTCTATCTCCTCCAGCCTCTTGAGGTGAGGGTCAACACTAGAAGGGAGAGCCATAGTGACAAGCAAGCACTCCAACACACACAAGCAAGCAAAAAGGCAAGCGAACGATAAACACACGGCGGAAGAAGGGCAAATAAAACGGCAAGGGTGAAGTGGGGGAGAGGAAAACGAGAGGCAAATAAATGTAATGCGAAGGATAAGGGTTTGCGATAGGTACTTGGTATATGATTTTTGCGTAAGCCTCCCCGGCAACGGCGCCAGAAATTCTTCTTGCTACCTCTTGAGCTTGCGTTGTATTCCCTCGAAGAGGAAAGGGAGATGCAGCACAGTAGCGTAAGTATTTTCCTCAGTTTTTGAGAACCAAGGTATCAATCTAGTAGGAGACCACGCGCGAGTCCCTCGCACCTGCACAAACAAATAAGAACTTCACAGCCAACGCGATAAGTGGTTGTCAATCCCTTTACGGTCACTTACGAGAGTGAGATCTGATAGAGATGATAAGATAATATTTTTTGCATTTTTGGTTTAATAAAACAGCAAATAAAAGCGGTAAAAGTAAGTAGATGTAGATTGATATGTTGGGAATAGACCCGGGGGCCATAGTTTTCTCTACTGGCTTCTCTCATGATAGCGGTATTCTACAACGGGTAAACAAATTACTGTCGAGCAATTGATAGAAAAGCGAATAATTATGAGACTATCTAGGCATGATCATTGTATATAGGCATCATGTCCGAGACAAGTAGACCAAAACGATTCTGCATCTACTACTATTACTCCACACATCGACCGCTATCCAGCATGCATCTAGTGTATTGATTTCATACAAACAGAGTAACGCCTTAAGCAAGATGACATGATGTAGAGGGATAAACTCAAGCAATATGATGTAAACCCCATCTTTTTATCCTCGATGGCAACAATACAATACGTGCCTTTCTTCCCCTACTGTCACTGGGAAAGGACACCGCAAGATTGAACCCAAAGCCAGGCACTTCTCCCATTGCAAGAACTATAGATCTAGTAGGCCAAACCAAACCGATAATTCAAAGAGACTTGCAAGGATATTATGAGCACACATAAAAAGTTCAGAGAAGAACCAAATATCTTTCATAGATAACCTCGATCATAAACTCACAATTCATCATATCTCGACAAACACACCGCAAAAAGAGATTACATCGAATAGATCTCCTCGAAGACCGAGGAGAACTTTGTATTGAGATCCAGAGAGAGAGAAGAAGCCATCTAGATACTAGCTATGGACCCGAAGGTCTGTGATAAACTACTCACAACTCATGGTGAGGGCGATGATGATGATGATGAAGGCCTCCGTGATGGATCCCCCTCCGGTGGAGCTCCGGAGCAGGCTCCAAGATGGGATGTCCATGGGAACAGAAGCTACGGCGCTGGAATTAGGATTTTCTCTCTGCGTATGGAGTTTCTGGGGTACGTGGATATATATAGGAAGAAGGAGGGCACCGGGGGCCACACGAGGGGGCCTCGAGGCAGGGGCGCGCCCTGGTAAGGGGGCGCGTCCCCCACCCTCGAGGGAAGCCCCTCTGTCCCCTGACTTGGTCCTGAAGCTTCTTGTGCATGATTTTCTCCAAAAATATCTCTCGCGAAGGTTTCATTCCGTTTGGACTCCGTTTGATATTCTTTTTCTGCAAAACCCTGAAATAGGCAAAAACAACAATCTGGACTGGGCCTTTGGGTTAGTAGGTTAGTCCCAAAAATCATATAAAAGTGAATGATAAAGCCCAGTAAACATCCAAGACTTCATAAATAATAGCATGGAACAATCAAAAATTATAGATACGTTGGAGACTTATCAAGCTCCAAGTACAGTTACCGATGAACGAAGACGAAAGAGGGGATGCCTTCCGGGGCATCCCCAAGCTTAGGCTCTTGGTTTTCCTTGAATATTACCTTGGGGTGCCTTGGGCATCCCCAATATTAGGCTCTTGCCACTCCTTATTCCATACTCCATCGAATCTTTACCCAAAACTTGAAAACTTCACAACACAAAACTCAACAGAAAACTCATAAGCTCAGTTAGTATAAGAAAATAAAAACCACCACTTTGATACTGTTGTGAACTCATTCTAAATTCATAATGGTTTAATATCTACTGTATTCCAACTTCTCTATGGTTCATACCCTCCGATACTACTCATAGATTTATCAAAATAAGCAAACAACACATATAAAACAAAATCTGTCTAAAATAGAACAGTCTGTAGCAATCTGTAACTTTCGAATACTTATGTAACTAAAAAAATTCCTAAATAAATTGGTGGAAGTGAGGAATTTGTCTATTAATCATCTGCAAAAATAATCAACCTAAAAGCACTCTCCAGTAAAAAATGGCAGCTAATCTCGTGAGGGCAAAGTTTATGTTTTTACAGCAAGATCACATTAACTTTCACCCAAGTCTTCCCAAAGGTTCTACTTGGTACTTTATTGAAACAAAAGCTATAATACATGATTACAACAGTAGCTTAATCATGTGAACACACAAAAACAGTAGGGGTAAATATTGGGTTGTCTCCCAACAAGCGCTTTTCTTTAATGCCTTTTAGCTAGGCATGACGATTTCAATGATGCTGGCATAAAAGATAATAATTGAAACGTAAAGAGAGCATCATGAAGAATATAACTAGCACATTTAAGTCTAACCCACTTCCTACGCATAGGGATTTTGTGAGCAAACAACTTATGGGAACGATAATTAACTAGCATAGGAAGGCAAAGCAAACATAACTTCGAGATTTTAAGCACATAGAGAGGAAACTTAATATTATTGCAATTCCTACAAGCATATGTTCCTCTCTCATTATAATTTTCAGTGGCCTCATGAATGAATTCAACAATATAGCCATCACATATACTCCCTCCGTCCCATAATGTAAGACGCTTTTTGACATTAGTGTAGTGCCAAAAAACGTCTTACATTATGGGACGGAGGGAGTAGTATTCTTTTCATGATCCATAAGCATAGAAATTTTACTACTCCAATCATAAGCAAAATTCTTCTCATTCATAGTAGTGGGAGGAGAAAATTCAACAAAATAACTATCATGAGATACTTGATTGACATAATCAAATTTAACATTAAAATCATGATGACATGTTTCATGGTTATCATTATTATTTATAGCATACATGTCATCATCATAATCATGATAGATAGGAGGCTTGCTACCATTATAGCAAATTTGGACATCAAAACTTGGGGGACTAAAAATATCATCTTCATCAAACATAGAATCCCAAAGCTTGTGGCTTTGCATATCATTAACATCATGGATATTCAAAGAATTCATACTAGCAACATTGCAATCATGCTCATCATTGAAATATTTAGTGCCAAACATTTTAATGCATTCTTATTCTAGCACTTGGGCACAATTTTCCTTTCCATCATTTTCATGAAAGATATTAAAAAGATGAAGCATATGAGGCACCCTCAATTCCATTTTTTGTAGTTTTCTTTTATAAACTAAACTAGTGATAAAACAAGAAACTAAAAGATTCGATTGCAATATCTAAAGATATACATTCAAGCACTCACCTCCCCGGCAACGGCGCCAGAAAAGACCTTCGTTGACGGGATGTGAGTGCTGCTTACCTAGCCTCCCCGGCAACGGCGCTAGAAATTGGCAAGTTGACGGGAGATCAAATCTTGAATTTTACTTGGCGTAAATCTCCCCGGCAACGGAGCCAGAAAAGAGCTTGATGTCTACTACGAAACCTTCTTCTTGTAGACGTTGTTGGGCCTCCAAGTGCAGAGGTTTGTAGGACAGAAGCAAATTTCCCTCAAGTGGATGCCCTAAGGTTCATCAATCCGTGGGAGGCGTAGGATGAAGATGGTCTCTCACAAACAACCCCGCAACCAAGTAACAAAGAGTCTCTTGTGTCCCCAACACACCCAATACAATGGCAAATTGTATAGGTGCACTAATTCGGAGAAGAGATGGTGATACAAGTGCAATATGGATGGTAGATATAGGTTTTTGTAATATGAAAATATAAAAACAGCAAGGTAACTAATGATAAAAGTGAGCACAAACGGTATTGCAATGCTTCGAAACAAGGCCTAGGGTTCATACTTTAACTAGTGCAAGTTCTCTCAACAATAATAACATAATTGGATCATATAACTATCCCTCAACATGCAACAAAGAGTCACTCCAAAGTCACTAATAGCGGAGAACAAACGAAGAGATTATTGTAGGGTACGAAACCACCTCAAAGTTATTCTTTCTGATCGATCTATTCAAAGAGTCCGTAGTAAAATAACATAAAGCTATTCTTTCCGCTCGATCTATCCTAGAGTTCGCACTAGAATAACACCTTAAGACACACATCAACCAAAACCCTAATGTCACCTAGATACTCCAATGTCACCTCAAGTATTCGTGGGCATGATTATACGATATGCATCACACAATCTCAAATTCATTTATTCAACCAACACAAAGAACTTCAAAGAGTGCCTCAAAGTTTCTATTGGAGAGTCAAGACAAAAACGTGTGCCAACCCCTATGCATAAGTTCACAAGGTCATTGAACCCGCAAGTTGATCACCAAAACATACATCAAGTAGATCACATGATATCCCATTGTCACCACAGATAAGCACATGCAAGACATACATCAAGTGTTCTCAAATCCTTAAAAACTCAATCCAATAAGATAACTTAAAAGGGAAAACTCAATCCATTACAAGAAGGTAGAGGGGGCGAAACATCATAAGATCCAACTATAATAGCAAAGCTCGCGATACATCAAGATCGTGCCATATCAAGAACACGAGAGAGAGAGAGAGAGAGAGAGAGAGAGAGAGAGAGAGAGATCAAACACATAGCTACTGGTACATACCCTCAGCCCCAAGGGTGAACTACTCCATCCTCGTCATGGAGAGCGCCGGGATGATGAAGATAGCCACCGGCGATGGATCCCCCCTCCGGCTGGGTGCCGGAACAGGGCCCCGATTGGTTTTTGGTGGCTATAGAGGCTTGCGGCGGTGGAACTCCCGATCTAGGTTTCTTTTCGGGGGGTTATGTATTTATAGGAATTTTTGGCGCCGGGCTCACGTCAGGGGGGTCTCCGAGTCGTCCACGAGATAGGGGGGCGCCTAGGGGGGTAGGGTGCGCCCTCCACCCTCGTGGATGGCCCGGGACTCTTCTGGCCCAACTCTTTTACTCCGGGGTCTTCTTTTGGTCCATAAAATATCATAAAAAATTGGCACGTCAATTGGACTCTGTTTGGTATTCCTTTTCTGTAAAACTCAAAAACAAGGAAAAAACAGAAACTGGCACTCGGCTCTAGGTTAATAGGTTAGTCCCAAAAATCATATAAATGCATATAAAACATCCAAGATGGATAATATAATAGCATGGAACAATAAAAAATTATAGATACATTGGAGACATATCAGGGGTGCACAGCCCCTTAGTGGGCTGGTGTGCCCCCTCCCCTTGGCCCATTAGGCCCCCCAACGCTTGCCTGGACCTCCAAAACCCCTTTCGGTCATGCTGGTCGTCACCCGGTACCCTCGGAACAATTCCGGACTCCAATACCCTTTGTCCAATATATCGATCTTCACCTCCGGACCATTCTAGAGTTCCTCGTCACATCCGGGACTCCGAACATCCTTCGGTAACCACCATAATGACTCAACTATACTAATATCGCCGCCAAATGTTAAGTGTGTAGACCATGCGGGTTCGAGAACTATGCAGACATGACCGAGACACCTCTACGGTCAATAACCAATAGCGGGTGCTGGATGTCCATATTGATTCCCACATATTCTACGAAAATCTCATCGGTTGAACCTCGATGTCAAGGACTCAAATAATCCCGTATGTAGTTCCCTTTGTCTATCGGTATGTTACTTGCCCGAGATTCGATTGTTGGTATCTCCATACCTAGTTCAATATCATTACCGACAAGTCTCTTTACTCGTTCCGTAATACAAGATCCCGCAAATAACTCGTTAGTCACATTGCTTGCAAGCTTCTTGTGATGTTGTATTACCGAGAGGGCCCAGAGATACCTCTCCGTCTCACGGAGTGATAAATCCCAGTATCGATCCATGCCAACTCAACAAACACCCTGGGAGATACCTGTAGAGCACCTTTATAGTCACCCAGTTTCGTTACGATGTTTCATACACACGAGGTAGCCCTCCGGTGTCAGTGAGTTGCATGATCTCATGGTCATAGGAACATATACTTGACATGCAGAAAACGATAGCAATAAACTTGACACGATCATATACTACGTTCATAGTTTGGGTCTCGTCCATCACATCATTCTCCTAATGATGTGACCTCATTATCAAATGACAACTCATCTCAGTGGCTAGGAAACCATAGCCATCTTTGATCAATGAGCTAGTCCGGTAGAGGCTAACTAGGGACATATTGTCGTCTATGCATCCACACATGTATTTGAGTTTCCAATCAATACAATTACATCATGGATAATAAACGATTATCATGAATAAGGAAATATGATAATAACCAATTTATTATTGCCTCTAGGGCATATTTCCAATAGTCTCCCACTTGCACTAGAGTCAATAATCTAGTTCACATCACCATGTGATTAACACTCATAGTTCACATCGCCATGTGACTAACACCCAAAGAGTTTACTAGAATCAATAATCTAGTTCACATCATCATGTGATTAGCACTCAATGAGTTTTGGGGTTTCATCATGTTATGCTTGTGAGAGAGGTTTTAGTCAACGGGTCTGCAACATTTAGATCTGTGTGTACTTTGCAAATGTCTATTTCATATTGTAGATGCTGCTACCATGCTCCACTTGGAGCTATTCCAAATGGTTGCTCCACTATACGTATCTAGTTTGCTACTCAGAGTCATCCTGATAGGTGTCGAAGCTTTCATCGACGTAACCCTTTATGCGGAACTCTTTGTCACCTCCATAACTGAGAAACGTTTCCTTATTCCTCTAAGGATAATTTTTTATCGTTGTCCAGTGATCCACTCCTGGATCACTCTTGTACCCCTTCGCCAGAAACGTGGCAAGGCACACATCAGGTGCGGTACACAGCATGGCATACCGTACAGAGCCCATGATTAAGGCATAGGGGATGACCTTCGTCCTTTCTCTTTCTTCCGCCGTGGTCGAGCTTTGAGTCTCACTAAACTTCACACCTTACAACTCAGGCAAGAACTCCTTCTTTGACTGATCCATTTTAACTCCTTAAAAATCATGTCAAGGTATGTGCTCCATGAAAGTCTTATCAGGCGCCTCGATCTATCTCTATAGATCTTGTTGCCCAATATGTAAGCATCTTTACACAGGTCTTCCTTTGAAAAACTCCTTTCAAGCAACCCTTTATGCTTTCCAGAAATTCTACATCATTTTCGATCAATAATATATCATCACATATACTTATCAGAAATGTTGTATTTCTCCCACTCACTTTCTTAAAAATACAAGTTTCTTGCTAACTTTGTATAAAACCAAAAAGCTTTGATCACCTCATCAAAGTGTATATTCCAACTCTAAGATGCTCGCACCAGGTCATAGAATGATCGTTGGAGCTTGCATACCTTTTAGCATCCTTAGGATCGACAAAACCTTCCGGTTGTATCACATACAACATTTCCTAGCGGAAACCGTTAAGGAAACTCTGTTTTGACATTCATCTGCCAGATTTCATAATAAAAAAATGCAGCAACTGCTAACATAATTCTGACGGAATTCAGCATCGCTACGAGTGAGAAAGTCTCATCATAGTCAACTCCTTGAATTTTTCAAAAAACCCTTTGCGACAAGTTGAGCTTCAGAAACGGTGACATTACCATTAGCGTCTGTCTTCTTCTTAAAGATCCATTTATTCTCAATGGCTTGCCGATCATCGGGCAAGTCCACCAAAGTCCATACTTTGTTCACATACATGGATCCTATTTTGGATTTCATGGCTCCTAGCCATTTGTTGGAATCCAGGCCCACCATCGCTTCTCCATAGCTCATAGGTTCACCGTTGTCCAACAACATGACCTTTAAGACAGGGTTACCGTACCACTCAGGAGTAGTACGTATCCTTGGGACCTACGAGGTTCGATAGTAACTTGATCCGAAATCTCATGATCACCATCATTAGTTTCCTCTTCAACTGACGTAGGTGCCACAGAAAATTCTTTCTGCACTGCGCTACTATCTGGTTGAAGTGAAGGTTCAACAGCCTCATCAACTTCTATCTTCCTCCCACTTAATTCTTTTGAGAGAAACTCTTTCTCGAGAAAGGACCCGTTCTTGGCGACAAACACTTTGCCCTCGGATGTAAGATAGAAGGTATACCCAACTGTCTCCTTTGGGTATCCTATGAAGACGCATTTGTCCGCTTTGGGTTTGAGCTTTTCTGGCTGAAGCCTTTTGACATAAGCATCGCAGCCCCAAACCTTAAGAAACGACATCTTAGGTTTCTTGCCAAGCCATAGTTCATACGGTGTCATGTATACGGACTTAGATGGTGCCCTATTTAAAGTGAATGCAGTTGTCCCTAAAGCATAACCCCAAAGCGATAGTGGCAAATCAGCAAGAGACATCATAGAACACACCATATCCAATAAGGTACGATTATGACGTTCAGACACACCATTACGTTGTGGTGTTATAGGCGGCATCAACTTTGAAACAATCCCACATTGTCTTAGGTGATTGCCAAACTCATAACTCGGATATTCTCCCCCTTGATCGGATCATAGGGATTTGATCTTCTTGTTACGATGATTCTCGACTTCACTCCGAAATTGCTTGAACTTTTCAAATGTTTCAGACTTAAGCTTCATCAAGTAAATATACCCATATCTACTCAAATCATCGGTGAAGGTGAGGAAATAACAATATCCACTGCGTGTGTCAACACTCATCGGACCGCACACATCAGTATGTATGATTTCCAACAAGTCACTTGCCCGTTCCATTGTTCCAGAAAACTGGGTTTTGGTCATCTTGTCCGTGAGGCATGGTTCGCATGTGTCAAGTGATTCAAAATCAAAAGACTCCAAAATTCCATCAGCATGGAGTTTCTTCATGCGCTTTACACCAACATGACCTAAGCGGCAGTACCACAAGAAAGTGGTACTATCATCATCAACTGTACATCTTTTGGCATCAATATTATGAACACGTGTATCACTACAATCGGGATTCAATAAACCATTCACATTGGGTGCATGACCATAGAAGGTATTATTCATGTAAGCAGAATAATCATTATTCTCTGACTTAAATGAATAACCGTATTGCAATAAACACAATCTAATCATATTCCTGCCTCAACGCAGACTCCAGATAACATTTATCTAGGTTCAACACTAATCTCGAAGGTAGAGGAAGCGTGCGATGGTGATCACATCAACCTTGGAAACACTTCCAACACACATCGTCACCTCGCCTTTAGCTAGTCTCCGTTTATTCTGTAGCTTTTGTTTTGAGTTACCAATATTAGCAACTGAACCGGTATCTCATACCCAGGTGCTACTAGGAGTACTAGTAAGGTACACATCACTAAGATGTATATCAAATTTACTTTTGTTGAAGTTGCCATCCTTCTTATCTACCAAGTATTTGGGGTAGTTACGCTGTAGGATCGAAAGTAGGTCTAGAGGGGGGGTGATTAGACTACTTGACAATATAAAAATCTGCCTTTAGATCATGCAATGTTTTTGGCAGTTTCACAATTAAGACCAATTCAAGTAACACCCTACACATGCAATTCTAGAGTATATGCAGCGGAAAGTAAATTGCACATGTAAAAAGGAGGTGGAGAAGATCAAACGCAGTTTGGTGACACGGAGATTTTTGTCGTGGTTCCGATAGGTGGTGCTATCGTACATCCACGTTGATGGAGACTTCAACCCACGGAGGGTAACGGCTGCGCGAGTCCACGGAGGGCTCCACCCACGAAGGGTCCACGAAGAAGCAACCTTGTCTATTCCATCACGGCCTACGCCCACGGAGGACTAGCCTTACTCGGGGTAGATCTTCACGAAGTAGGCGATCTCCTTGCCCTTACAAACTTCTTGGTTCAACTCCACATCTCGAAGACGGAGGCTCCCAAGCGACACCTAACCAATCTAGGAGGCACCACCCCCCAAAAGGTAATAGACGGTGTTGATGATGATGAACTCCTTGCTCTTGTGCTTCAAGTGATAATCTCCCCAACACTCAACTCTCCTCACTGATATGGCTGTGGTGGAAGAAAGATTTGAGTGGAAAGCAACTTGGGAAGGCTAGAGATCAAGTTTCATATGGTAGGAATGGAATGGCTTGATCTCAACACAAGGGTAGGTGGTTCACTTCTCAGAAAGTGTATGGTAGAAGTGGTGGTACTTTCTGATGGCTCTCCTCACGAATGAGGAGGGGGTGGAGGGGTATATATATAGCCTCCACACAAAATCCAACCGTTACACACACATTTGACCAATCTCGGTGAGACCGAAGTGAAAACTCGGTCAGACCGAAAGTTCAAATATAGTGAACGTTGGGATTTTCGGTGGGACCGAAAATACCATCTCGGTGTGTCCGAAGTGAGTCAAAGATTAGGGTTTGCCATCTCGGTGTGACCGAAAACAACAACTCGGATATTCCGAAATGCTGTCATTTGGTTACAGAAGGTTGGCAGAACATTTTCGGTGCGACCGAGACTCAGAATCGGATGGACCGAAAAGTTAGGGTTTAGGGAAAGAATTGAAGTGGTTCATCTCGGTGGGACTGAGTTTGCAGAATCGGTTTGTCCGAGATTACTTATGAGTGTGTTGTAAAGTGAAGAGTGCTGATAGTTGAGGGAGCTAGATCACCAAGCACTTGAGCAACAAGAACATTAACACAACCTCATCCCCTTTTAATAGTATTGGCTTTTCCTATGGACTCAATGTGATCTTTGATCACTAAACCAAAAATGGAGTCTTGAACCTTTGCCAATGCTTGTCTTAGCATTTTGAGGGGTCCACTTCTTCAGACATTTCCATACCCATATCATCGAACTTTTCTGAAATGATTCTCAAGAGAATATTAGTTCAATGATATATATGTTGTTATTAATTACCAAAACCACCCGGGGATTAGTTGCACTTTCAATCTCCCCCTTTTTGGTAATTGATGACAACATATAGATCAAAGCTTCGACAAAGGATATAATCAAAGAATAATATCGTCGCTTTGAGAAGTATGTGATAGACAAGAGCTCCCCCTAAATTTGTGCATTATTTGAAATTTGCGTTTGAATGCAAATGCACAATCGATTAGGATTATGGGTCACTCTTCCATGTCACATACATCTTGGTGGAGCGCACAAAATGATAAGAATGAGTAACATACACTCAATCACCAAGACAAGAGTAAATAGCCATACAATAAGAAATAGCATATGATAAGCAATAAGCACACATTAAGGCATAGTATGACTGAGCACTCATTAAGGTAGCATCAAACGTAGTAGCAAGCACACATAAAGTAACTGGAACCAAAAGAAACCAATGTATCTCAAGGAAAACCGGCAAAAGAACGAAAAGACGAAAGAGCACTCTCTCTCTCGAAGCCCTATGATCTATAACAATTTCTCCCCCTTTGGCAACAAGTTACCAAAAAGTTCGAAAAGGTATAGAGCTAAACGTCACTGCGGGCTCTGCTGGCGGCTCCCGTCTGGGTAGATGTCGGTGTAGAGATAGCTGCATCTGCGAAGACCTCTGCTGATGTCTGCGGTGGAGGAGTGGATGCTGGAGCTGAAGGAACTGCTGGAGCTGTAGCTGGTGCTGAAGTGGTAGCCCTAGAGTCTGTCACTGGGATAGCTGCAGATCTGGATCCTCTGGGAACCTGAGCAGTCTGGCGATGAGAGTCCTGGACTAGATCATCCTGCATAAGCTCTGCTCTCTCCTGCCTAGTCTCCTCCATGTCTGCCTCAAGCTTGTTGACAGACACCTGAATCTCAGTCAGCTTCACGTCCAGAGCGTGGATCTTGTCCTCGACAATCCTCTCAAGGCTCTCCTGAGATTGCTCAATGCTGGCCAGGCGTTGTTCAATCCTTTGGGTGGCTTCAAGAATTTGTTCTCCAAAGCTCTTTGGCTTAGCTGCTGCAGCTGCTGCCTCTTTGTCAGCTTTAGCTTTCTTCGCAGCTTCAATTTTGGCTTGCCCTTCAACTGAGGTGGGATCCTCTTCATCCATCACAACTACGTTGTCCTCATGCTCTGGCTGCAGTGGCAAGTGCTTCCTATCCAACAAGAATTTGCCCGTGCCAAACTTGGCGTTGATGAGCATCTGTATCTGCGGTGCAAACCCACATGACCTCTTTTGGTCAGCTGCAGTCCTCTTAATGGTTTCTACCATCAAGTCCATCACCTTAAAAGGTGCCTTCTCATCGAGAATGTGCAGCATGTTGATAGAATAGCCTCGTATCATCCGGTGGTCAACTGACTTAGGCATCAAAGTATGCCTCAGAATAGTGTTAGTGGTGGTCAGACCTGCCTGGAGATAATACACTGAGCCGAGCTTCCATCCCTCTAAATCAGCAGCTGGGATCTCCTTGTACATATTCTTCATGGAATCATGACTCTTCTTAGGAATCCCATAGACATCAATGTCGTCCTCTCTCTGCACTGGAGCGTTCAGAAGTTCTGCCCATTCTTCAACAGTCGAAGAAAACCTTTGACCTTCAGTCATCCAGGTGATCTTGCCATCAGGGTAGAAGTGGGCAGTGGCATAGAACTGCATGATCATCTCGTCATTCCAGGCTGTCAGCTCTTGACCCACGAAGTCAGCAACTCCACATGCAGTAAAGCTCTCATGCACATGGGGAAAGAAGTCCCGGTGCTCTTCACTGTCAATGTACTCCCAGTCAACATACCTGGTGTCAGCAACAATGGGCTTCTTATCCATTAGCACGGTCTCATAGAAATCCTGCTGCTCTCTGGTGTGGAATCTGGGGTCCACAGCAGTCCTTCTCCTGACGGCATATGGATCAGACTGTCTCCATAGCCTGAGACCTTTGTCCTTCCTTGCCTTCATGTCCTCAGCTTGAGGATGAGCATCATTGTGGAGTGGCAACTTGGGACGGAGCTTGAGCAACACATGCTCTTCATCTGATTCAGACGGTGGCATCTCTCCTTTGTTCTTCTCAGAAGCTGGAATGCTTCTGGTTGTTCTCTTGGGCTTGGCTGGAGCTGCTTTGGAAGGAGCAGGCTTCTTGGGCTTAGAGGAGGCTTGAGCCCGAATAGCATCACCCATAAACTTAGCTTTCTGAGGAGGAGGCTGGGGTGCTTCTTCTTCTTCTTCTTCAGCATCAACTTGAGGTTCAGCATAAACAACCCTCTTCCTTTTGGAAGTCTTCTTCACCTTGCTTGGAGCAGGCTCTTCCAAGTTGAGCTTCTTAGCAACTGCAGACTGTTTCACTTTGCTTGTGCCTTTCCTTGGCTGCTGCCCTTGGTGCTCTTTGGCAACCACATTCCTCTTGGGCTTGGAGGTAACTTCCTCAGCAACAAAGTCGGAGTCCTCATCATCCGAAGTTCTCTTCTTCCTGGTTCTCGTAGCTGCGGGAGGCAGACCACTAGGGGTGCTCCTCTCACCATCATCACTAGAGCTGCTTGCAGGACTTGTATCTGCCTCTGGAATTTCAGCAAACGGTGATTCAGACCTGTTCTGGCTGTCACTGACATCTGACATGGCTGAAAGACCTGTGAAAAGATAAGGTATAGGCAGAATGGAAGAGTTATCACAACTGCAGAAGTTTTTGCAAAAAAAATGAGTTAAAAACTTAGTTTTGAGTTTTCACAGAATGTATTTCGGTCAAACCGATTTTAGGTTTCGGTGCAACCGAAGTGCTCAACAGAAACCTACACACCACTTTCGGTCAGACCGAAGTGGGTTTTGGTCCTACCGAAAACTTAGGGTTTCACTGAAACTTCTTTTCGGTCGTTCCGATTGACACAACTCGGTTAAACCGAACTATGCAGTGCAATGGCCAGAGGCCAAATCGGTCATTCCGATTTTCAAAAATCGGCTTCACCGAGATGCATTCCGTGGAAACCTAAACCTAAGAATTTTCCTCGAAACTAGACGATCTGAACTATTGTGTGGGGAACATATCAAACATGGATTGAATCATGGCAGCCTATCGTGCAAGAATCAGCAGTGGAGCACGAAAAGGGGTCGAGACACACCCTAACTTGGTGGTGTCCCTCTACGGCGGCAACGGTGGAGATGATTACCGTTGACGGCGGCGGAGACCTGCGGCGAGGGCGCACAGGCGACGAAGGCGACGATCCGTAGACCAGGGCGGCGGCAGCAGGGGTCTTGGGGGCGAACGGTTTGAAGAAAGAAATCGCGCGCAACCCCTCAGGTATATATAACCCCATGCTGTCGGTGGGACCGAGTTGAAAAACTCGGTGTCACCGAGATGTATATCTGCTGTGCAGTTACACATATCGGTCAGACCGAGAGTTTGAACTCGGTTTCACCGAGATGAAACCTAGATCAGTCTAAGCGTTTCGGTTGGACCGATATTGAGAAACCGGTCAGACCGAAATGGACTTAGAAGGTTTTGGAAGTCAGCCTTAGACGAATCGGTGGTTCCGAGTGCTCCTCACTCGGACTGTCCGAAAAAGACTTGTTCAAAGTTGTGATATGAGCATGAATAGAGTTTTGAGACAAGAAAGCATAGATACCTAGGGAAAGGTGCTTAGGCATTCTTGTCCATCCATTTGGCCAGAAAAAGAAACCAAAACAATCAAAACCACAAATGGATGTCCTTGAATGAATAGAATCATGCATTCAACATGCTCACACAATAAGATAGCAACTGAAACATGTGTCAAACATGCACAACCAAACACTCTAGCTACTAGCACACAATTTGTCGATGACTAGGTCATCTATATATGAGTATATTGACTTAGGAGCCAAATGAGAACATTTGATCATAGGTCATACTCATCGTTTAAGCACAAGTGGGGTTACCACTTTTACATAAAGCATTTATGTGTTCACATCACTTGGAGATGCTTTAGCCCAATTTTTAGAGCAAAGCTCCCCCTAGATGTGAGAACCCCTTTTAAAGGGTCAAACTAACCTTGGGTTGTCGTAGAAGACTTCATGTAGATGTTGAGGATGTGGATGCTCAATGTTGATGTAGATCATCATGAGTTAGGAGCAATCCTTTGGATTAGGGCACTTTCAATACCTACATGGGTTAGTCCCACAAGGAACAAACAAGAATATCCATAGACATAGAGTGAAGTACACAAAAGATGATGTCCATGAAAGCAATGATTACCTTGTCCCTTGACTTACCAACAAGAGGGTTTGTGACTCCATGAACAAGTGCATGATGTGGAAGTTGATTGCACAAGTTCTTGCCAAAATGAATATGAGTGAAGTTTGTTGGCGGAGTCACCCTCAAGAACCTACTAGTTCTTCTTCTTTGGGATCCACATCATCTTGATGGGAATCCTTGGTGTTGTAGTTGAGCTTGACGAAGTAGAACTTGATGTGTCCTTGGGAACCCACTTGACCATAGCTTGAGGTGCTTCAATGAATGCATCAATCTCCTCTTGAAGCTTGTCCTTGGCCTTTAGCTTGTGGTCTTGTGGTGGAAGGTCATCTTCTTCCCACTCAACACCTTTGGCGTTGAACTTTCGCTCAAAACCAATCCCTTGATTCTTCCGGTGTCTTCCTTGTTTGCGAACAATCTCCTCAAAGTTCTTGCTTCCGGCAAGACTCTTGTAGACACCTTTCTCTATGATTTCCTTCAATAAGCTATTTTCTTGCTCAAGTGTAACTTGGCTTAAACATTGTTAGTGGAATCAAGAGAACTACTAGAAGCAACAATATTGGATTTAACATTGTTATTGTTACTACTAGAGGAAGAATTTTTCTTATGCTTGTCATGCTTAGTCTTAATAGGTGGCAAGAAATTAGACAAGAGAAGTCGTTTGGCAAGATATGAAGAACTCTTCTTTCGAAGATCATCATTGATCGCTTTTAGAAACTCATGTTCTTGCTCTAGAGTGAGCTTCTCGAAGCGTAGCTTCTCATGAGATCTTAGGAGCTCTCTATGATCTTCTTGAGTTGTTTCATGAGCTAACTTAAGAGTGTTTAGTTCTTTAGTTAGACGCTCAATCTCCTTCATAGCATTGTCATTCGACTCTTCTCGACTATAAAGACTACTAGCATTTTCATCATTACTAAGCTCACTAGATTTATCATGCAAGAGCTCATCTTCACCAAGCAAGTCATCCTCATCACTATCAAAGTCAATGAATTCAGGGTGTGTTACCTTGGGGCCTTTAGCCATGAAGCATCTTCCAATTCCCTCATTTGGTGAATCAAATAAGTCGTAGGAGTTGGAGTTGGAGGATACAAGTGCAAGTCCGGCAACACCTTCATCTTGACTATAGTCGGAGTCGGAGTGATAGCTTCCATCGGATTGATTGTCAGAGTCGGAGCCGGAGACCCATTCACCAACATGAGCTTGATGTCTTCTTCTTGTGTAGCTCCTTGATGACTTGTCTTTCCTCTCCGAATCCTTGCTTCTCCGAGAAGGTCTTCGTTCATAGCGATCATCTCTACTCCTTCTCTCTCTCCGAGGTGACTCATCTCTTGCTCTTCTTCTTGGAGATTCTTCTCTTCTCTTGTGGGGAGCCGTACACTCATTTGAGAAGTGTCCGGGTCTTCCACAATTGTAGCAGTTTCGATCACGACTAGAAGATCTCTTTTCATCATATGATCTAGACTTTGAGCTTCTTTCTTTGCCTCTGTTCTTGTAGAACTTGTTGAAGTTCTTGACCATTAGGCTTATCTCTTCATTGGAAATTAGCTTGTCACTTGAGGTAGTAGGAGCATCACTTGTAGCTTTGTAAGCACCACTTGACTTGTTGTGAAGCTCTTCCTTATCCTTAAGTGTCATTTCATGAGCAACAATTCTTCCAATGACTTCAGTTGGCTTGAGAGTCTTGTAGTTTGGCATCATTTGGATCAAAGTGCACAGGGTGTCATACTTTCCATCCAAAGCTCTGAGAATCTTCTTAATGATGAATCAGTCGGTCATTTCTTCGCTTCCTAAGCCAGCAATCTCATTTGTAATGAGAGCAAGCCTAGAGTACATTTCAGCGACTCCTTCACCATCCTTCATCTTGAACTTGTCAAGTTGACCTTGAAGAATATCAAGCTTTGATTCCTTCACAGATTCAGTACCTTCGTGCATTTCAACCAAAGTATCCCAAATCTCCTTAGCATTCTCAAGACGACTGATTTTGTTGAACTCTTCGGGACACAAAGCATTGAAGAGAATGTCACAAGCTTGAGCATTGTTTTGCAACATCTTCAATTCTTCGGGTGTAGCTTCGCGATCCGGAACTTTTCCTTCTTCAAAGAAATCACCTTGCATGCCAACACAAATAATGCCCCATGCGGCTGGGTTATGACCAAGAATATGCATTTTCATTTTATGCTTCCAACTAGCAAAATTTGTACCATCAAAGTAAGGACCTTTACGATAATTACCCTCACTAGACGCCATACTCTCCTAGGTTGTGAAACCAAGCTTATGGAGTCCAATGCAATGGAAACCAAGGCAATGGAGACCACAGCTCTGATACCACTTGTAGGATCGAAAGTAGGTCTAGAGGGGGGGTGATTAGACTACTTGACAATATAAAAATCTGCCTTTAGATCATGCAATGTTTTTGGCAGTTTCACAATTAAGACCAATTCAAGTAACACCCTACACATGCAATTCTAGAGTATATGCAGCGGAAAGTAAATTGCACATGTAAAAAGGAGGTGGAGAAGATCAAACGCAGTTTGGTGACACGGAGATTTTTGTCGTGGTTCCGATAGGTGGTGCTATCGTACATCCACGTTGATGGAGACTTCAACCCACGGAGGGTAACGGCTGCGCGAGTCCACGGAGGGCTCCACCCACGAAGGGTCCACGAAGAAGCAACCTTGTCTATTCCATCACGGCCTACGCCCACGGAGGACTAGCCTTACTCGGGGTAGATCTTCACGAAGTAGGCGATCTCCTTGCCCTTACAAACTTCTTGGTTCAACTCCACATCTCGAAGACGGAGGCTCCCAAGCGACACCTAACCAATCTAGGAGGCACCACCCCCCAAAAGGTAATAGACGGTGTTGATGATGATGAACTCCTTGCTCTTGTGCTTCAAGTGATAATCTCCCCAACACTCAACTCTCCTCACTGATATGGCTGTGGTGGAAGAAAGATTTGAGTGGAAAGCAACTTGGGAAGGCTAGAGATCAAGTTTCATATGGTAGGAATGGAATGGCTTGATCTCAACACAAGGGTAGGTGGTTCACTTCTCAGAAAGTGTATGGTAGAAGTGGTGGTACTTTCTGATGGCTCTCCTCACGAATGAGGAGGGGGTGGAGGGGTATATATATAGCCTCCACACAAAATCCAACCGTTACACACACATTTGACCAATCTCGGTGAGACCGAAGTGAAAACTCGGTCAGACCGAAAGTTCAAATATAGTGAACGTTGGGATTTTCGGTGGGACCGAAAATACCATCTCGGTGTGTCCGAAGTGAGTCAAAGATTAGGGTTTGCCATCTCGGTGTGACCGAAAACAACAACTCGGATATTCCGAAATGCTGTCATTTGGTTACAGAAGGTTGGCAGAACATTTTCGGTGCGACCGAGACTCAGAATCGGATGGACCGAAAAGTTAGGGTTTAGGGAAAGAACTGAAGTGGTTCATCTCGGTGGGACTGAGTTTGCAGAATCGGTTTGTCCGAGATTACTTATGAGTGTGTTGTAAAGTGAAGAGTGCTGATAGTTGAGGGAGCTAGATCACCAAGCACTTGAGCAACAAGAACATTAACACAACCTCATCCCCTTTTAATAGTATTGGCTTTTCCTATGGACTCAATGTGATCTTTGATCACTAAACCAAAAATGGAGTCTTGAACTTTTGCCAATGCTTGTCTTAGCATTTTGAGGGGTCCACTTCTTCAGACATTTCCATACCCATATCATCGAACTTTTCTGAAATGATTCTCAAGAGAATATTAGTTCAATGATATATATGTTGTTATTAATTACCAAAACCACCCGGGGATTAGTTGCACTTTCATACGCTACCAGTGACCGTTCCCCATACAATAGAATCACTTAGTCTCGGGTTTGGGTTCAACCTTGGGATTCTTCACTGGAGTGGCAACTGGCTTGCCATTCATGGATGTTCCCTTCTTGCCCTTGCCCTTCTTGTAACCAGTGGTCTTGTTGAGCATCAACGCTTGATATTTCTTCTTGATTTCTACATTCGCGGCCTACCACGAACAACTCCGGGATCATCTCCATCCCTTTCATGTTATAGTTCATCACGAAGTTCTAGCAGCTTTGTGATAGTGACTGGAGAACTCTGTCAATCACAATCTTATCTGGAAGATAAACTCCCACTTGATTCCAGCGATTATAGCACCCAGACATCTGAGCACTTGCTCACTGGCTGAGCTATTCTCCTCCATCTTGTAGTCAAAGAACTTGTCGGAGGTCTCATACCTCTCGATCCGGGAATTTTCACAAAAATAAACTTCAACTCCTGGAACATCGCATGTGCTACATGACGTTCAAAACGCCTTTGAAGCCCCGATTCTAAGCCGTAAAGCATGGAGCACTAAACTATCAAGTAGTCATCAGAACGTGTCTAACAGATGTTCACAACATCCACAGACGATGCTACAGGGGTTGGTACACCGAGCGGTGCATTAAGAACATAAGCCTTTGATACGTCTCCAACGTATCTATAATTTTTTATTGTTCCATGCTATTATTTATGAAGTCTTGGATGTTTAATGGGCTTTATCATTCACTTTTATATCATTTTTGGGACTAACCTACTAACCCAAAGGCCCAGTCCAGATTGCAGTTTTTTTGCCTATTTCAGGGTTTCGCAGAAAAAGAATATCAAACGGAGTCCAAACGGAATGAAACCTTCGCGAGAGATATTTTAGGAGAAAATCACGCCAGAGGAACTTGAGAACCACGTCAGGGGAGCGTCGAGGCGCCCACGAGGGCGGGGGGCGTGCCCCCCTTCCTAGGGCGCGCCCCCAACCTCGTGGGCCCCTCGAGCGTCCCCCGGTGCCCTCCTTCTTCCAATATAAGTCTACGTACCCCAGAAACTCCATGAACAGAGAGAAAACCCTAATTCCACCGCCGTAGCTTCTGTTCCTGTGGAGATCCCATCTTGGAGCCTGTTCCGGAGCTCCATCGGTGGGGGATCCATCACGGAGGCCTTCTTCATCATCATCATCGCCCTCACCATGAGTTGTGAGTAGTTTACCGCAGACCTTCGGGTCCATAGCTAGTATCTAGATGGCTTATTCTCTCTCTCTGGATCTCAATACAAAGTTCTCCTCGGTCTTCGAGGAGATCTATTCGATGTAATCTATTTTTGCGGTGTGTTTGTCGAGAACCGATGAATTGTGAGTTTATGATTAAGGTTATCTATGAAAGATATTTGGTTCTTCTTTGAACTTTTTATGTGTGCTCATAATATCCTTGCAAGTCTCTTCAAATTATTGGTTTGGTTTGGCCTACTAGATCTATAGTTGCAATGGGAGAAGTGCTTGGCTTTGGGTTCAATCTTGCGATGTCCTTTCCCAGTGACAGTAGGGGCAGGAAGGCACGTATTGTATTGTTGCCATCGAGGATAAAAAGATGGGGTTTATATCATATTGCTTGAGTTTATCCCTGTACATCATGTCATCTTGCTTAAGGCATTACTCTGTTCTTATGAACTCAATACACTAGATGCATGCTGGATAGCGGTCGATGCATGGAGTAATAGTAGTAGATGCAGGCAGGAGTCGGTCTACTTGTCTCGGACGTGATGCCTATATACAATGATCATGCCTACATAGTCTCATAATTATTTGCTTTTCTATCAATTGCTCGACAGTAATTTGTTTACCCGTCGTAGAATATCGCTACCATGAGAGAAGCCACTAGAGAAAACTATGGCCCCGGGTCTATTCTCAACATATCAATCTACGTCTACTTTACTTTTACCGCTTTTATTTGCTGTTTTATTGAACTAAAAATACCAAAAATACCAACTATCATCTCTATCAGATCTCACTCTTGTAAGTGACCGTAAAGGGATTGACAACCCCTTATCGTGTTGGCTGCGAAGTTCTTATTTGTTTGTGCAGGTGCGAGGGACTCGCGCGTGGTCTCCTACTGGATTGATACCTTGGTTCTCAAAAACTGAGGGAAATACTTACGCTACTGTGCTGCATCTCCCTTTCCTCTTCGAGGGAATACAACGCAAGCTCAAGAGGTAGCAAGAAGAATTTATGGCGCCGTTGCCGGGGAGGCTTACGCAAAAGTCATATACCAAGTACCTATCACAAACCCTTATCCTTCGCATTACATTTATTTGCCTCTCATTTTCCTTTCCCCCACTTCACCCTTGCCATTTTATTTGCCCTTCTTCCGCCATGTGCTTTTCGTTGGCTTGCTTCTTGTTTGCTTGTGTGTGTTGCTTACTTGCTCGCCCTCATGTCTGAGATGGGGGACGATTTTATCGAGAAGGGTAGCAATGTCGAGGGCAATGTTCATGTTGACCCCCCGAATGAAGTACCACTTTATATATTAAGAAGTTCCGGGTTGGTAGTGGTAATATTATTGGAAAAGGGGTTCTTCAAGACTTCTTTACTTGTGCCGGTGCTTTGCCCGCTATGGGTGGCTCTATTCTTCACAGAAGTTGTAGCCTTGCGGATGCTGTATCTATGCTCATAGTAGAAATTGAAAGGCAATTTATCCATATGCATCCCTGTATTCAGAGAATATTTTTGGAGTTCTCCAATATTGAGCATTCTTCCGTTAAGCATGCAGCTACTATCTATTTGGCTCATGAATTTAGATATATCATGAAAGAGGCCAGAGAAATCTTTGCTCATTATGGAGTAGATGCCGGTCGACCTCCTATAGAGGCTATCTTGTTCAATCAAGAAGACCTTATGCGGTTGCGATCTCCTGATCATGTTGATTTTAATGAAAACCTTAGAAAAAAGGTTCCTGTTGAGATCTTGATTGATAGAATTTAAGAGATTAACGATGAATTTTCTGTTCAAAATAATGGGTTAGGCTTCTCCCTTGAACGAAGGCTTATGACCTTCTGCCAAAAGAATGCCTATAATGATGAATTGGTCATCCACTACAAAGGGCCAAATGAAGAACCTGTTCCTCCCGAGATTGATGTAGGGTTGTCCCATTAAATTTAGCCCTTTTGATTACTTTGGCTTGCCACAAAGGAATCTTGCTGCTGAACGTAGGGAATATGAGATGAGCTTTCGCGACATATCGTACCACTATGGCTATCCCTAGATCTATCTTGTATCGTGCCTAGCTAGGGGCGTAACACGATAGCGCTTGTTGGGAGGCAACCCAATTTTATGTTTTTTGTTTTTGTTGCTGTTAGGGAATAAATATTGCATATAGCCTCTGATTAGATGTGGTTTCATGTTTTGTTTAGTGTTTGTGCCAAGTAAAACCTTTGGGAAGACTTGTGTGAAGTTTATGTGATCTTGCTGTGAATAACAGAATCGTTAGCGCTTGCTAAAGTAGTCGTGCGATTTTACTGGAGCGTGATTTTTAGTTGATTCTTTTTGAAGCTGATTGGTAGACAAATTTCGCAAATTTACCAATTTAGTTTGAATTTTTTGGAGTTCCAGAAGTAGGAGAAACCTGCAGATTACTACAGTCTGTTCTGTCTTTGACAGATTCTGTTTTTCGTGTGTTGTTTGCTTATTCCGATGCATCTATGAGTAGTATTGGAGGATATGAACCATAGAGAAGTTGGATTACAGTAGGTTTAACACCAATAAAAACAAAGAATAAATTCATTGCTGCACTTTGAGTAGTGGTTTGCTTTCTTATACTAACGGAGCTCACGAGAAATTTTTTTCTAAGTTTTGTGTTGTGAAGTTTTCAAGTTTTGAGTATTGCTTTGATGGACTACGGAACAAGGAGTAGAAAAGGCCTAAGCTTGGGGATGCCCATGGCACCCCAAGTAAATTCAAGATAATCAAAAGCCTAAGCTTGGGGATGCCCCGGGAAGGCATCCCCTCTTTCGTCTTCATCCATCGGTAACTATACTTGGAGCTATATTTTTATTAGCAACATGTTATATGTTTTGCTTGGAGCGTCTTGTATAATTTGAGTCTTTGCTTGTTAGTTTGACACAATCATCCTTGATGGAAACACCTATTTGAGAGAGTTAAATATGGCCTAGAAATTGTTAGAACACGCTATGTGCTTCACTTATATCTTTTGAGTTGAATTGTTTTTGCTCTAGTGCTTCACTTACATCTTTTAGGGCACGATGGTGGCAGTATTTTGTAGAATTTGTTGAAATATCATGCTTCACTTATATACATTTGAGAGTATATTAAAACATCATGGTAATGTGTTTAGGCTAAGAAACTAGTCTTCACATGATAGACATCCAATGTCAATGTAGTAAAAAAATCACACCAAGTGCATTGAATAGAAAGAGATGTTGGATGCTTGATAATTGTTTTGAGATATGAGGATAGTGATATTAGAGTCATGCTAGTGGAGTTATTATGAAATTGAGAAATACTTGTGTTAAGGTTAGTGATTCCCGTAGCATGGACGTATGGTGAACCATTGTGTGACTAAGTTAGAGCATGAGGTATTTATAGAGTGCCAACCTTTGTGTGGAGGTCGGGGGCGCGCGATGGTTAACTCCTACCAACCTCCCCCCTAGGAGCATGCGTTCATTGCTTTGTTTTGATGAATCGTAGATTTTTCCAATAAGTATATGAGTTCTTATGACTAATGTTGAGTCCATGGATTATACGCACTCTCACCCTTCCACCATTGCTAGCCTCTCTTGTGCCGCGCAATTTTCGCCGGTACCATAAACCCACTATATATCCTTCCTCAAAACAGCCACCATATTGTTCCTCAAAACAGCCACCATACCTACCTATCATGGCATTTCCATAGCCATTCAGAGATATATTGCCATGCAACTTTCCACCGTTCCATTCATATGACACGCATCATATTGTCATATTGCCATTGCATGATCATGTAGTTGACATCGTATTTGTGGCAAGACCACCATGCATATTCTTTTATACATGTCACTCTTGTTTCATTGCACATACCGGTACACCGCTGGAGGCATTCATATAGAGTCATACTTTGTTGTTGTAGTATCGAGTTGTAATTTCGTGTTGAAATGAAAGTGTGATGATCATCATTATTAGAGCATTGTCCTATGGGATGAAAGGCTGAATCTATAAAGCCCCTCCGCAAAAAAAAAGAAAAAAGAAAAAAAGGCCAAAGAAAAAAAAGGCCCAAAAAAAAGGGAAAGAAAAAAGGGACAATTGCAACTATCGTTTTCCGCAATTGTGCTTCAAAGTAGCACCATGTTCTTCATTGTAGAGAGTCTCATGTTTAGTCACTTTCATATACTAGTGGGAATTTTCGTTATAGAACTTGGCTTGTATATTCCAACGATGGCCTTCCTCAAATGCCCTAGGTCTTCGTGAGCAATCAAGTTGGATGCACACCCACTAGTTTCTTTTGTTGAGCTTTCATTCATATTTAGCTCTAGTGCATCCATTGCACGGCAATCCCTACTCACTCACATTGATATCTATTGATGGGCATCTCCATAGCCCATTGATACGCCTAGTAGATGTGAGACTATCTCCCTCCTTTTTGTCTTCTCCACAACCACCTCTATTCCACCCATAGTGCTATGTCCATGGCTCCTGCTCATGTATTGCGTGAAAGTTGAAAGGTTTGAAAAGATAGAGTATGAAAACAAATGCTTGGCTGAAATTGGGGTTGTGCATGATATGAATATTTTTGTGTGATAACGAGGGAGCATAGCCAACACTATATGATTTTGTAGGGATAACTTTCTTTAGCCATAGTATTTTGAGAAGACATGATTGCTTTATTAGTATTGCTTGAAGTATTATTATTTCTTATGTCGATATAGACTTTTATATTGAATCTTTCAGATATGAACACTCATGCCACAATTAAGAGAATTACATTGAAAAACGATATTGGTTAGCATTCCACATCAAAATTTCTTTCTTTATCATTTACCTACTCGAGGACGAGCAGGAATTAAGCTTGGGGATGCTTGATACGTCTCCAATGTATCTATAATTTTTGATTGTTCCATGCTATTATTAATGAAGTCTTGGATGTTTAATGGGCTTTATCATTCACTTTTATATCATTTTTTGGACCAACCTACTAACCCAAAGGCCTAGTCCAGATTGCTGTTTTTTTGCCTATTTCAGGGTTCCGTAGAAAAAGAATATCAAACGAGTCGAAACGAAATGAAACCTTCGCGAGAGGTATTTTTGGAGAAAATCACGCTAGAGGAACTTGAGAACCACGTCAGGGGAGCGTCGAGGCGCCCACGAGGGTGGGGGGCGCTCCCCCTTCCCAGGGCGCGCCTACTACCTCGTGGGCCCGTCGAGTGTCCCCCGGTGCCCTCCTAATTCCTATATAAGTCTAAGTACCCCAAAAACTCCGTGAACAAAGAGAAAACCCTAATTCCACCGTCGTAGTTTCTGTTCCCGTGGAGATCTGTAGCGACCACGATCCGAATTGGACCGAAGTCTTTGTGTTCTGTGTCATCCCCGGATCGGTAATGCTGACACACACAGTACTTGAAGGATTTATAACAGAGTGGCAATCACACACTTATTACATCGAATGTCTCCAAAGAGAACTTATTACAGAAATCTATGGCTTAAGGCCATCTAACAAAATAACAGCGGAAGGCTTAGAAGATAAGTGAGTCCATCAACTCCAACGGCATATCTGAGTGCATGACAAACGACCTAGCATGTCTTATTCCTCGTCTGAAAAGTCTGCAACCTGATATGTTGCAGCCCGAAAACGGGTCAGCACATGGAATATGCTGGCAAGATAACACAGAAGATGCAAGTAACAGAATAAAGGCTAACACTATATGCATATTTGGCTGGTGGAGGCTCTAAGGTTAAAGTTTTTGCGTAAAGCCATTTTTTCCCTACAAAAAAAGAATAAATTTTATTTTAACTATCTTGTTGGTTGAAAATTATTGAGAAGGTACCTCCAGCTCAATCCCAAATTAAAAGTTCATCATTAACCCAACAAATTAAATTATTGAGTGATGAGATCAACTAATAATTCAAGTACCAGATACTCAAGATGTCCATAACCGGGGACACGGCTAATAATGTTCAGTTTGTACACTCTGCAGAGGTTTGTGAACTTTTCCCACAAGACTCGATCGCCTCCGTTTGGTTTCTCGCACTGCATGGTGTTTGAGAAACGGATGATCGAGACACAGTCTTTCCGAAGAGGTCCCCTTAACCGGATAGATAGGCCGGTACACCTACAATCCCTCTACATCTGCTAGCCTATCACAGAAAGGTTTCCCACAACTTACTCAACTATGCCAGAGCCCATATTGGCATGTGGATGCACACGGAAGTTTCTAGCATGAATAGTTTTATGATCCCTTTGAGCCTGGGTGGCATTCCATAGGAAAAATCACACGGAACCCCGAGATTTCCTAGGACAACATTGGATTCTCCAGGTGCCCTGCAACCAATCCACCCAGATGTGTATTCAAGTAGCCACCTTAAGTTGTATCCTTAATTAACATCTCACATCTGTCATGGATTTCACTCAAACCCAAACCACGTCTACGAGCATAGCATAGCAACCTAAGCAAGCGTAGAAGTAACTCCCAAGGGTTTGAAAAATAATGCAGGTAATAGGTTCTACCTCAATCTACTTCCCAGTCCCACAAGTTAAGAGATCCTACTCATGCAATGTGTGAGGGTTTGATCTAATGCATAAAACTGGGTAATAAAAGTATGATCAAAGTGTTACTTGCCTTGCTGACGATTCGCAAAACCTAGAGACTCGTAATAGCACGCTTCACAGTCCGGGTATTCTATCGCAAGCAAACAATAGCGTACATAAGCAAAAAAGCAATGATGCACAAACAAAACTCCAAAATATAAGATCTAACCAGAAAGTTCAACTTAAGAACTCTGGTGTGCAAAAAGAATCAACTCGAAAGAAGCAACGAAACTCAAACTGCGAAGAAAACGAGCTCTGGTTACTAATTGGCCTAAAGTAAAATTTTACAGTAGCCAAAACTTTGTTCAAGTTGGTTAAACGTAAAGAGAGCGTCGAGACGAAGATCTGGGATTTTGAATCACCTGATTCCGACTCTCGAGCGAAAAGAAAAACGAAAAACAAGATCAGGGCAGAAATCACGATCGGAATAATCGTAGATAAATACCCCGAAAAAGAAAACTGACGAACAGGCTAACGAACGAACGTTCGCTGTCTGCGGCTAACGGACGAAAAGCGTTCGTTAAAACGAACGTACGGATGAACATCCGCTAAATAGCTAAACCGAATAAAAACCGAACCAATCTAAACCTAATAAAAAAAGGATCTACGGTTGACGAAAAACCGATCGGTTCTAAAAAAACCGATAACTACCTCGTAACGATGAACTCCAGCGGGACGGCAGCGCGGCTGCGGGAGGGCGGCGGCGGCGGCGCAGCGAGGCGGCGGCGGCGGGGCGAGGCGGCGGCGGCGGCGTGGCTCGAGGCAGCGGCGGCGGCGCGGCTCGAGGCGGCGGCGGCGGCATAGGGCAGGCTGGGGCGGCGGCTTAGGGCAGGCTGGGCGCTAACGGGCCGGGGCGGCGGCTTATAAAGCCCAGAGTCCCGGGCGGATACGACCCTAAGTCGGTTTGCCCCCTTTTTTTTCTAAAAGAGTCCTCGCGCCGAAAAACTAACGAAAGAAATAATAAACGGACTCCAAAAATTCCGAAATAAATTTTCACCGTCCTGTAAAAATATTTAGGACAAAGTGAACACTTTTCCCGGACCTAAATGCAATTTTGAAAAATGCGCATTTTTCCTATGCAAATAAAATCGCAAATAAATCCAGAAAAATACCAAAAGTGATTTTAACATTTTTCCTCCAATATTTCTGTTATTTTGTAGAAGTCATATTATCTCCGCTCATATTTTGTATTTATAAATATTTTTAGGAGAGAAAAATAATTAGATTCACACTATCCTCGTACCGGTATTCGAGCGAACTGAAATACGAAAACGATAAAATTCCCAACTCTCTCCGTAGGTCCTTGAGTTGCTTAGAACTTCGAGGAACGCCACAAACAAAAATGCAAAGAAGCATGCAATGCAATATGATCTATGTATAACATTCCAAATTGAAAATTTGGGATGTTACAAACCTACGCCCCTCAGAATGAATCTCGCGCTCGAGATTCGACTTGGCTAGTGAACAGGTGTGGGTGGTCCTTGCGTAGATCATGTTCTCGTTCCCAGGTGGCTTCTTCCTCTGTGTGGTGACTCCACTGAACTTTGCAAAACTTGATAACCTTACTGCGGGTGACTCTGCTCGAAAATTCGAGGATCTTAACAGGCTTCTCCTCGTAAGTCAGATCACTATCCAACTGAATTGCTTCCAAGGGTACTGTGTCTCTAAGCGGTATGTCGGCCATCTCCGCATGGCACTTCTTAAGCTGCGAAACGTGAAACACGTTGTGCACTCCTGACAATCCTTCAGGCAATTCCAACTTATAGGCAACCTCTGCCTTGCGTTCCAAAACACGGTAGGGTCCCACAAATCTCGGGGCTAGCTTTCCCTTAACTCCGAAACATTTAACTCCTCGCAGAGGCGATACTCTCAAGTATGCTCTGTCTCCGATCTCATAGGCTATCTCCTTGCGCTTCGAGTCTGCATAACTCTTCTGCCTTGACTAAGCTACCTTCAATCTATCTCGAATCAACTTCACCTTCTCCTCAGACTCTTTGATGAGGTCTGGTCCAAACAACTGTCGGTCTCCAACTTCATCCCACATTAACGGTGTTCGGCATCTCCTTCCATACAATGCCTCGAACGGTGCCATCTTCAAACTGGCCTGGTAACTGTTGTTGTACGAGAACTCCGTGTAGGGCAAATTATCATCCCAACTAGATCCATAATCTAACGCACAGGCTCTCAACATGTCCTCCAGGATCTGGTTGACTCTCTCGGTCTGTCCATCGTTCTGTGGATGAAAAGCGGTGCTGAATTCCAGCCTTGTTCCCAAAGTTTGGTGTAGCTGATGCCAAAACTTTGAGGTGAACTGTGTTCCTCTATCTGATACAATGGTCCTCTGAACTTCGTGCAGACATACGATCCTGGTCATGTATATCTTGGCCAACTTCGCACTGGTATATGTGGTTTTCACGGGGATAAAGTGGGCTACCTTCGTCAGTCGGTCCACTACTGCCCAGATTGAATCATATCCTGCTTTGGTCCTGGGCAATCCGGTGATAAAATCCATGCCAAGCATCTCCCACTTCCATTCGGGTATCTGCATAGGCTGCAACAATCCTGCTGGCTTCTGATGTTCTGCTTTTACTCTTTGGCATACATCGCATACTGCTACATACTCGGCAATATCCTTCTTCATTCCCGTCCACCAGAAACTATCCTTCAAATCCAAATACATCTTGGTGTTTCCGGGGTGTATCGAGTATGGCGGATCATGTGCTTCCTGCAGTATCAACTTCCTGATCTCTGGGTCGTTGGGCACATAGATTCGATCCTCAAACCACAAGGTGTCGTGTTCGTCCTCACGAAATCCCTTGGCTTTTCCTTCACTCATCCTTCTCCTTATCTCTGCAATTTCCTTATCATCCTTCTGGGCTTCACGTATCTTTCCCAGTAATGTCGACTGAACCTCCATCGTTGAAACGAAACCTCTAGGAACTATCTCCAAACGAAGCTCCCTGAGATGTTCTACTAACTCCTGTGGCAATCCCCCTTTTACTAGGGTATTTGCATAACTCTTCCAGCTCAAAGCGTCTGCCACGAAGTTGGCCTTTCCTGGATGATAGTGCAGCTTCATATCATAATCCTTTATAAGCTCCAACCATCTCCTCTGTCTAAGGTTCAGCTCCTTTTGTGTGAAAATGTACTTCAAACTCTTGTGATCAGTGTACACATCACACCGATTTCCAATAAGGTAATGTCTCCAGGTTTTCAGTGTCTGCACTACTGCTGCTAACTCCAGATCGTGCGTCGCGTAATTCAACTCGTGCGGTCGCAGTTGTCGGGATGCATAGGAAACTACTCTTCCATCCTGCATAAGTACTCCTCCAAGTCCTAAGCGTGAAGCGTCGCAGTACACTTGGAAATCCTTGAGTATATCTGGCAATATCAGCACTGGGGCTGTCGTCAACCGTTTCTTCAACTCCTGAAAACTTTCTTCACATTCTTCAGTCCAATTGAACTTTGTCTCCTTCTTCAATAATGTAGTCATTGGCTTTGCAATCTTGGAGAAATTTTCTATGAACCTCCGATAATATCCCGCGAGTCCAAGAAAACTGCGGATCTCTCCAATCGAAGTGGGTGCCAACCACTCAGTGACTGCCTGCACTTTGACGGGGTCCACTGCTATACCTTCTCCCGATATAACATGCCCTAGGAATCCTACTTCCTTCAACCAAAACTCGCATTTGCTAAACTTGGCATACAACTGATGTTCTCTGAGCTTCTCCAATACCAAACGCAAATGTTCTACATGTTCTTCCTCATCCTTAGAGTATATCAGAATATCATCTATGAATACCACGACAAACTTATCCAAGAACTCCAGGAACACCTTATTCATCATACTCATGAAATAGGCAGGCGCGTTAGTCAATACAAATGACATAACCGTATACTCATATAGCCCATACCGTGTGGTGAAGGTTGTCTTAGGTATATCCTTCTCTCGGATCTTCAATTGGTGGTATCCAGATCGTAGATCTATCTTGGAGAATACTTTCGCTCCTTGGAGTTGGTCAAAGAAATCATTGATCATCGGTAGCGGGTACTTATTCTTAATTGTCACTTCGTTCAGTGCTCGATAATCAATGATCATTCTTAATGATCCATCCTTCTTCTCGACCAACAGCACTGGGGCTCCCCAAGGTGATGAACTTCGGAGAATAAAACCTTTCTCCAACAACTCCTTAATCTGCTTCTTGATCTCCTCCAGATCATTCGCTGGCATCCGATACGGTCTCTTAGATATTGGTCCGGTGCCAGGCAACAACTCTATCAAAAACTCAATATCTCTATCCAGTGGCATGCCGGGTAACTCCTCTGGAAACACATCCGGATAATCCTTTACTACTGGCACTTCCTCCCGAACAACTCTCGTGAGAGAATGTACTTGGGTCCTTATAGGCGAATGCCTAGATACATACTTAATCCTTTTTCCCTCCGGGGTGGTGAGCAAAATAGACTTACTGGCACAATCGATGTTACCTCCATACTTCGATAGCCAATCCATACCTAATATCACATCCAATCCTGGTGACTCAAGAACTATTAGGTCGGAGGGGAAAGTGTGGCGTCCTATGGTCAATGGCGTCTGAAAACATCCTTAGTGTGCCATATACTATGCTCCTGGTGAACTTACTAACAAGGGGGTCTTAAGAACTCGGGTGGACATCCTATGTCTATTTACGAATCCCCTTGAAATGTATGAATGCGATGCACCAGTATCAAAAAGAACTATTGCGGTAAATGTCTTAACCAAAAACTTACCGACAACAACATCTGGTTGCTCTTCTACCTCCTCCACAGTCACGTGGTTCACTTGTCCTTTGTTGAATGGGTTGGGCTTCTTCACGGCACTTCCATTGTCGTTCCCATTCTTAGCTTCAGGACAGTCTATGGCATAATGTCCATTCTTCCCGCACTTGAAACAGGTGACGTGGCTTAAATCCTTCTTGGCGGGTATGGACGGGGTAGAGCGGCTCTGGTTACTACTTGCTCCATTCCCATTTCCATTCTTAGGGCCATTGTGGTTGTGGGCAATTCCATGGTTATGGGTATATCCTCCCGAATTCGGAGTGAATCGGGGCTTCTGTTGGGCTCCAGAATTATTCCTTCCTTGTCCATACTTCCTCTTGCGGCTTTCAATCTGCTGGTGCTTCCCTTCAATCATAAGAGCTTTATCTACCAACTCCTGGTAGTTATTGAAAGTTGCCACCATCAACTGTACGCTCATCTCATCATTCAGCCCTTCCATAAATCTCTCCTGCTTAGCGGCGTTTGTGGCCACATCATCTGGGGCATAACGAGATAGGGTACTAAACTCATCCACGTACTGTGCCACAGTACGGTTTCCTTGGCGCAAGTTGCGAAACTCCCACTTCTTCATGCTCATAGCTCTAGTTGAGACATGGGCAGTACGGAAAGCTTGCTGAAACTGCTCCCAGGTGACATTGGCTATGGGGAAAGTGGCTGTGTAGTTCTCCCACCATGCTGCGGCTGGTCCAGACAACTGGTGTGCGGCAAATCGCACCTTCTCAGCATCCGAGCAATTGGCGGTGGTCAAATCCCTTCCAATCTTGCGTAGCTAGTCATCAGCCACTATTGGTTCGATGCTGCTAGCAAACACGGGTGGTTGCAACCTTAAGAAATGTGCCAGGTTGTCCACGGGTGGTGGTGGTGGAGGGTTGTTGTTGTTGTTCTGGTTGTTCTGAGTGTTCTGGACAAGAAGTTGCATCAAGGTGTTCTGTTGCTGGATCAACTGAGTGAGCTCAGGGGGAAACTCAAATCCGGGCTCACGTCTTGGAGGCATCTGATGGGTGTAGAGGGAAGAGATTAGAACGGAATTGAGGTCTAAGGGGAAATGACTACCCATATGCACATGAGACAAACACAGTCATATCACACCAATCAATTTCAAGCAAGATCTTACAAATCTAACTACCGTTACAAAAGTGCTCTAAAGCTAATAGGTGGGGGTAAACTACTAGTCACAGGGTGGTCATCTACAAATATTGATCGGCGAACGATTCCATGATGTCTGCTCCAGCTTCATCTTCATAGTCTTCGTCCTTACTATCATCGGGTTCTGAATTCGTGTCGTCGATGATAATGTAATCTTCGGGAGGAATTTCCTTGGGTTCTTCTTCCTCTTCTTCACCTCCTGGTGCTGGATCTCCCATGAATACTCCTAGCTTCCTTGTCAAATTATCATTCTTCTCCACTAGTATCAACATCTCTTCCTCGTATCCGTCACGAGTAGACTTAAGTTCTTCTTCTAGCTCCAAATTCCTGTTTAGTGCCTTCTTCAATTCCATCATCCTAGTGCACATCTGGTGCTCCTGTCGTCGAATGTGCTGGTTCAACTCCTGGATGAATGCTGCAATGGATCTATCCTTCCGGGTTGCTGATCATATCCCAATTCTCATCTCGGCGTCCACAAATCTGGTAGATGGTGTCCATCATCTCCTACTTGTAGACTTCTCCGATCCTTCCCATTGTGATGTGGGCGGCCATGCTCATGCCTAGGCTCCGGGTTGGCGCATCAAAAGAAAACTCTATTGGTTCGGTGGATGGTGCGAAGGTTCTTCCGGGAATTTGAACTTGAATGCTCCATCGCTCCTCCTCCGGTAAAGTGGCGGTGTAGGTCCCGGTAAAGCTTGGTATTCCTATATTCAGGTACCTAGTGACTTCCTTCAAGTGTCGTCCAAATGGTGTGTCTTCATCTGGTTGAGTGAACTTGTTCCTTGGGTCCACCACCTAAAGGAGTAGAAAATCGAGAGAAGTCAGAATTGAGTAGAGAAGAGTGATCTAGGGTCTGTCTTAGCGGTCGTGTCCTACATTCAGCGTGTGCTCTGATACCATCTTTGTAGCGACCATGATCCGAATTGGACCGAAGTCTCTGTGTTCTGTGTCATCCCTGGATCGGTAATGCTGACACACACAGTACTTGAAGGATTTATAACAGAGTGGCAATCACACACTTATTACATCGAATGTCTCCAAAGAGAACTTATTAAAAAATCTATGGCTTAAGGTCATCTAACAAAATAATAGCGGAAGGCTTGGAAGATAAGTGACTCCATCAACTCCAACGGCATAGCTGAGTGCATGACAAACGACCTAGCACGTCTTATTCCTTGTCTGAAAAGTCTACAACGTGATATGTTGCAGCCCGAAAACGGGTCAGCACATGGAATATGATGGCAAGATAACACAGAAGATGCAAGTAAAAGAATAAAGGCTAACACTATATGCATATTTGGCTGGTGGAGGCTCTAAGGTTAAAGTTTTTGCGTAAAGCCAATTTTTCCCTACAACAAAGGAATAAATTTTATTTTAACTATCTTGTTGGTTGAAAATTATTGAGAAGGTACCTCCAACTCAATCCCAAATTAAAAGTTCATCATTAACCCAACAGATTAAATTATAGAGTGATGAGATCAACCAATAATTCAAGTAGCAGATACTCAAGATGTCCATAACCGGGGACACGGCTAATCATGATCAGTTTGTACACTCTGCAGAGGTTTGTGCACTTTTCCCACAAGACTCGATGGCCTCCGTTTGGTTTCTCGCACTGCATGGTGTTTGAGAAACGGATGACCGAGACACAGTCTTTCCGAAGAGGTCCCCTTAACCGGATAGATAGGCCGGTACACCTACAATCCCTCTACATCTGCTAGCCCATCACGGAAAGGTTTCCCACAACATACTCAACTATGCCAGAGCCCATATTGGCATGTGGCTGCACACGGAAGTTTCTAACATGAATAGTTTTATGATCCCTTTGAGCCTGGGTGGCATTCCATAGGAAAAATCACACGGAACCCCGAGATTTCCTAGGACAACACTGGATTCTCCAGGTGCCATGCAACCAATCCACCCAGATGTGTATTCAAGTAGCCACCTTAAGTTGAATCCTTAATTAACATCTCACATCTGTCATGGATTTCACTCAAACCCAAACCACGTCTACGAGCATAGCATAGCAACCTAAGCAAGCATAGAAGTAACTCCCAAGGGTTTAAAAAATAATGCAGGTAATAGGTTCTACCTCAATCTACTTCCCAGTCCCACAAGTTAAGAGATCCTACTCATGCAATGTGTGAGGGTTTGATCTAATGCATAAAACTGGGTAATAAATGTATGATCAAAGTGTTACTTGCCTTGCCGACGATTCGCAAAACATAGAGACTCGTAGTAGCACGCTTCATAGTCCGGGTATTCTATCGCAAGCAAACAATAGCATACATAATCAAACAAGCAATGATGCACAAACAAAACTCCAAAAGATAAGATCTAACCAGAAAGTTCAACTTAAGAACTCCGGTTTGCAAAAAGAATCAACTCGAAAGAAGCAACGAAACTCAAACTGCGAAGAAAACGAGCTCCGGTTACTAATTGGCCTAAAGTCAAATTTTACAGTAGCCAAAACTTTGTTCAAGTTGGTTAAACGTAAAGAGGGCATCGAGATGAAGATCTGGGATTTTGAATCACCTGATTCCGACTCTCGAGCGAAAAGAAAAACAAAAAACAAGATCAGGACAGAAATCGCGGTCGGAATAATCGCGGATAAATACCCCGAAAAAGAAAACTGATGAACAAGCTAACGAACGAACGTTCACTGTCTGTGGCTAACAGACGAAAAGTGTTCGTTAAAACGAACGTACGGACGAACGTCCGCTAAATAGCTAAACCGAAGAAAAACCGAACCGATCTAAACCTAATAAAAAACGGATCTACGGTTTACGAAAAACCGATCGGTTCTAAAAAAACTGATAACTATCTCGTAACGATGAACTCCGGTGGGACGACGGGTCCGACGGCGGCGCGGCTGCGGGAGGGCGGCGGCGGCGGCGGGGCGAAGCGGCGGCGGTGCGACGGTGCGGCCGCGGCGTCGCGGCTCGAGGCGGCGGCGGTGTCGCGGCTCGAGGCGGCGGCGGCGGCTTAGGGCAGGCTGGGCGCTAACGGGCCGGGGCGACTGCTTATAAAGCACAGAGTCCCGGGCAGATACGACCCTAAGTCGGTTTGCCCCATTTTTTTCTTTTTCTAAAAGAATCCTGGCGCAGAAAAACTAACGAAAGAAATACTAAATGGACTCTAAAAATTCCGAAATAAATTTTCACCATCCTCTAATAATATTTAGGACAAAGTGAACATTTTTCCCGGACCTAAATGCAATTTTGAAAAACGCGTATTTTCCTATGCAAATAAAATCGCAAATAAATCCAGAAAAATACCAAAAGTGATTTTAACATTTTTCCTCCAATATTTCTATTATTTTGGAGAAGTCATATTATCTCCGCTCATATTTTGTATTTAGAAATATTTTTAGGAGAGAAAAATAATTAGAATCACACTGTCCTCGTACCGGTATTCGAGCGAACTCAAATACGAAAACGGTAAAATTCGCAACTCTCTCCGTAGGTCCTTGAGTTGCTTAGAACTTCGAGGAACGCCACAAACAAAAATGCAAAGAAGCATGCAATGCAATATGATCTATGTATAACATTCCAAATTGAAAATTTGGGATGTTACAAGATCCCATCTCGGAACCTGTTCCGGAGCTCCACCGGAGGGGGATCCATCACGGAGGCCTTCATCATCATCGTTATCGCCCTCACCATGAGTTGTGAGTAGTTTACCACAGACCTTCGGGTCCATAGCTAGTATCTAGATGGCTTCTTCTCTCTCTGGATCTCAATACAAACTTCTCCTCGGTCTTCGAGGAGATCTATTCGATATAATCTCTTTTTGCGGTGTGTTTGTCGAGATCCTATGAATTGTGAGTTTATGATCAAGGTTATCTATGAAAGATATTTGGTTCTTCTCAGAACTTTTTATGTGTGCTCATAATATCCTTGCAAGTCACTTCGAATTATTGGTTTGGTTTGGCCTACTAGATCTATAGTTCTTGCAATGGTGGAAGTGCTTGGATTTGGGTTCAATCTTGCGGTGTCCTTTCCCAGTGACAGTAGGGGCAGCAAGGCACGTATTGTATTGTTACCATCGAAGATAAAAAGATGGGTTTATATCATATTGCTTGAGTTTATCCCTCTACATCATGTCATCTTGCTTAAGG
Organism: Secale cereale; assembly: GCA_902687465.1. NCBI lineage: Eukaryota > Viridiplantae > Streptophyta > Magnoliopsida > Poales > Poaceae > Secale > Secale cereale. The sequence continues at coordinate 499,505,272 of LR738714.1, forward strand.
CGTTACTCTGTTCTTATGAACTCAATACACTAGATGCATGCTGGATAGCGGTCGATGTGTGGAGTAATAGTAGTAGATGCAGGCAGGAGTCGGTCTACTTGTCTCGGACGTGATGCCTATATACAATGATCATGCCTAGATAGTCTCATAATTATTCACTTTTCTATCAATTGCCCGACAGTAATTTGTTTACCCGCCGTAGAATATCGCTATCATGAGAGAAGCCACTAGAGAAAACTATGGCCACCGGGTCTATTCTCAACATATCAATCTACATCTACTTTACTTTTACCACTTTTATTTGTTGTTCTATTAAACTAAAAATACCAAAAATATCAACTATCATCCCTACCAGATCTCACTCTCGTAAGTGACCGTAAAGGGATTGACAACCCCTTATCGCGTTGGCTGCGAAGTTCTTATTTGTTTGTGCAGGTGCGAGGGACTCGCGCATGGTCTCCTACAGGATTGATACCTAGGTTCTCAAAAACTGAGGGAAATACTTGCGCTACTGTGCTGCATCTCCCTTTCATCTTCGAGGGAATACAACGCAAGCTCAAGAGGTAGCAGCCTTCTGTGCAGTAGTGAGGACAATCCTCAGATTACGGACCTAGTCCGCATAATTGCTCACAATATCTTTCTACTTAGTCTTTCTCTAGGAACATATTAAAATAGGGAGCTACAGCGTGAGCTATTGGTCTACAACATAATTTGCAAAGGTAATTTTAGACTATTGTTCATGATAAATGAGTTCAATTAATCTTATTACTTAAGAACTCCCACTCAAATCGACATCCCTCTAGTCGTCTGAGTGTAACACGATCCAAATTCACCAACCCAAGTCCGATCATCACGTGAGATGAGATGGTTTCAATGGTGAACATCTCCATGTTTATAATATCTACTATATGACTCGTGTTCGACCTTTCGGTCTCTTGTGCTCCGAGGCCATGTCTGTACATGCTAGGCTCGTCAAGTTTAACCCAAGTGTTCTGCATGTGCAAAACTGGCATGCACCCGTTGTATGTGAATGTAGAGTCTATCACACCCGATCATCATGTGGTGCTTCGAAACGACAAACTTTTGCAACGATGCACACTTGGGGAGAACACAATTTTATCTTGAAATTTTAGTGAGGTATCACCTTATAATGCTACCATCGTCCTAAGCAAAATAAGATGCGTAAAAGGATTAACATCACATGCAAATCATAAGTGACATGATATGGCCATCATCTTGTGCTTTTCATCTCCATCTCCAAAGCACCGACATGATCTCCATCGTCACCGGCATGACACCATGATCCCGTCATCATGATCTCCATCATCGTGCTGTCATCGGGGTTGTCACGCCAACCATGCTTCTACCACTATTGCTACCACTTAGCGATAAAGTAAAGCATTACAGAGCATTTAATGATTGACACGCAGGTCATACAACAATTAAAGACAACCCTGTGGCTATTGCCGGTTGCCGTATTCATCGACATGCAAGTCGTGATAAATTATTACAAAACATGATCATCTCATACATCAAATATATCTCATCATGTCCTTGGCCATATCACATCACAACATACCCTACAAAAACAAGTTAGACATCCTCTAATTTGTTGTTGCATGTTTTACGTGGCTGCTATGGGTATCTAGCAAGAATGATTCCTACCTACGCAAAGCCACAAAGATGATATGCAAATTGCTATTCAACCTTCTACAAGGACCGCCTTCGTCAAATTTGATCCAACTAAGTTGGGAGAGACACACACCCGCCAGCCATATTTATGCAACAAGTTGCATGTTTGTCGATGGAACCAGTCTCATGTACGTGGACATGTAAGGTTGGTCCGAGCCGCTTCATCCCACAATACCGCTGAATCAAAATAAGACTAGGGAAGGACGCAATCTGAATATCAAAGCCCACACACTCCTTTGTGTTCTAGTCATGATGTCATCTATGCATAGACCTAGCTCTTGATGCCACTGTTGGGGAACGTTGCATGGGAAACAAAAAAATTCCTACGAACACCCAAGATCAATCTAGGAAATGCACATCTACGAGAGGAGAGTCGGATCCACATACCCTTGTAGATCGCTAAGAATAAGCGTTCAAGAACGCGGTTGATGTAGTGGTACGTCTTCGCTATCCAATCACGATCCGTCCCGCGAACTCCGATCTAGTGCCGAACGGACGACACCTCCGCGTTCAACACACGTACGACTTGAGGACGCCCTCACCTTCTCGATACAGCGAGCAATGGTGAAGTAGTAGCTCGAGTCCTCCGGTAGCATGACGGCGTGGTGGAGAAATCTCAGCAGAGCTTCGCTAAGCGCTACAGAGAGGAAGAATGCTACGAGAGAGAGAAGGGGCAGCGCCGTGGTGTATGAGGGTGCGGCTGCCCTATCTCACCCTCACTATATATAGGGGAAGGGGGAAGGAGGAGGCGCCCTAGGGTTTCCATAGGGGATGGCGGCGACCACAGGGGAAACCCTAGATGGGTTTCGGCGCCCCCACCACTAGAAAACTTGGCCCCCAAGCCGGGAGGGGGCGGCTGCCCTAGGGGAGTCGCCCCACCTCTCCAAGTTGCGTGAGATAGGGCGGGAGGGGCGCACAACCCCTTAGTGGGCTGGTGTGCCCCCTTCCCTTGGCCCATTAGCCCCCCAACGCTTACCGGGACCTTCGAAACCCCTTTCGGTCACACACGTCGTCACCTGGTACCCCCGAAGCAATTCCGGACTTCAATACACTTCGTCCAATATATCGATCTTCACCTCCGGACCGTTCTGGAGTTCCTCGTCGCGTCCAGGATCTCATCCGGGACTCCGAACAACCTTCGGTAACCACCATAATGACTCAACTATACTAATATCGTCACCAAACGTTAAGTGTGTAGACCCCGTGGGTTTGAGAACTATGCAGACATGACTGAGACACCTCTACGGTCAATAACCAATAGCGGGACCAGGATGTCCATATTGGTTCCCGTACGTAGTTCCCTTTGTCTATCGGTATGTTACTTACCCAAGATTCGATCGTCGGTATCTCCTTACCTAGTTCAATCTCGTTACCGGTAAGTCTCTTTACTCGTTCCGTAATACAAGATCCCGCAACTAACTCGTTAGTCACATTACTTGCAAGCTTCTTGTCATGTTGTATTATCGAGAGGGCCCAGAGATACCTCTCCATCTCACTGAGTGAAAAATCCAAGTCTCGATCCATGCCAACTCAACAGACACCCTTGGAGATACATGTAGAGCACCTTTATAGTCACCCAGTTACGTTGCGACGTTTGGTACACACAAGGTACTCCTCCGGTGTTAGTGCGATGCATCATCTCATGGTCATAGGAACATATACTTGACATGCAGAAAATGATAGCAATAAACTTGACACGATCATATGCTACGTTCATAGTTTGGGTCTCGTCCATCACATCATTCTCCTAATGATGTGACCTCATTATCAAATGACAACTCATGTCAGTGGCTAGGAAACCATAGCCATCTTTGATCAACGAGCTAGTCCGGTAGAGGCTGACTAGGGACATATTGTCGTCTATACATCCACACATGTATTTGGATTTCCACTCAATACAATTATAGCATGGATAATAAACGATTATCATGAACAAGGAAATATGATAATAACCAATTTATTATTGCCTCTAGGGCATATTTCCAACGGTAAGGGCCATATATTTGCTTGAGTTGTGATACGTCTTTGCTGTATCTATAATTTTTGATTGTTTCATGCCAATATTATTCAACTTTTACATACTTTTGCCAACAATTTATATGATTTATTTGGACTAACTTACTGATTCAGTTCCCAGTGCCAGTCAGGGTTGGAAAAAGCGTTATTAGGCGTACGCCTAGGCGCGCTGAAGCGCTCGGCGACAGGCCACCACGTAGCCTTGGGCTTGATCGGTGCTCTAGGCGGGCCCATCGCTTAGGCGGATCCAGGCGTGCGCCTAAGCGCGATGAAGCGGAGAAAAGCGGCGGAGAGGCGGCACAAGGCAGAGCAAGGCGGACCGGAGAGGGAATCGGAGAGGTTACAAGCCTGTGCGGGAAGGTGGCGAGAAGATCGCGAGAGGATGGAGAAGATTGCAGGAAGTTTGCTGGCGGAGGAAAGGAGAGATTTGGCTAGACATTGGATATATATACACTGAAAAGGGTGGCGGCGGCTGGATCTATTCCGTCGTCGCTTTGTCCTCCGGCCGCCGAGACGAAGAGATTCACCTCATCCTCTCGTCATGCAGCCATGACTTCTTCCTCCTCTCCATCTCTCCATCCCTCTGATCGATGACAAGCTGAGATCCGGTCTTCTTCCCTGCTATAGGTGAGCTCCCAATTCGATTTTGTTTGTCCCTTCTCTTCCCGTGTATTCACTGTGCCTATGTACTGCCTCTGCATCGTCCCCTGAATTGCTAGTTTGTTGCTACTTGCTGCCCTGTCCCTTGTATGGAATCACTTGATCTGCAGTTTATGTATGGATATTGATTTATCTAGATTGTTATTTGGGTGCTGTTTGATCCATCCCTGGCGGATCTAGGATTGCAGCGCAGGGGTGCCACTCAATAAAAAAATGTGCCGACATCTCACAATTTAAATGTCATGTAAGCATCACGTAGTAGTACCATAATCGAGTCAACAAAATAAATGATAGTTTGTTTGTTCGATCTGCAACTGATTTATACATGCCTTGATGCTGTTGTGTCTGAATTTTCTCATGCATTTACAAGATGTAACAAATACAGTAAGAAGCAATTAGTATTTGGGCATAAACAATATAGTGCGAGACAGGAACTATGCTTAGGCTCAAGGTAAAAGCTGCTCCAAGCCTGGCTCAATGCCTTTGGTCTCGCCTAGTCCGTCGGCGCAATCCGGCATGCCCGTGCTCGCCGGCAGCCAGCTCGGCAGCGTGCAGTGCTCCCTCTGCCTGACCTACGCCTACTGCCACTGGCCATTGCACCAAATGACCTGACCACCCTAGACACTGGACCTATGTAATTTTCTTTACTGATCACGTCTAATGGAATAAGACATGACTGAAAATAATAGTAACTATGTGATGCAGTTGTATTCAATGGCTCATCCGATGAGGAGGTTAAAGCAAGGCAAGTATCCACTAGTCTGAAGGTAATCATTCTGTGCACTATTCATGTTAATGAAGTTCCTTCTATGATTGTCTCAGTTCATAAGTTATATACATGGCATGATGCCAAGATGCGATACTGGACGTTACTAGTACTACTGTACTAGTATAGAAGTAGGATCATATTCTGTTGCATGATGCCAAAATGTAACAGTGACATAGCTGCTACTAGTACATTAGTGTAAAAGTAGGATCATATGCGTGTGAGTGTGGCTGCTAGTAATCTTGAATGTAGATATATGAGGTTATTTATTTCACATGATACTTCGAATTAGTATATCACAGGAGTTGTACAGTTTGTATAAAAAGGAAATTGCTTCTGGATCAGTATGGAGCATTGCAAGACAAAATAAGTTTCGAATGCAACACATTTATGAGCTTATGCAAAAAAATATGTTCTTTTGGTTTCCTCCATGGTAGTTTTTGTATTATCGATTTACTTCACAACAGAAAGTTTCTTGGAAGTTTGTGCTATGATTTTCTCTTCTGTTGCCTAGTGCCAAGATGCAACACCAGCCAGAACTAGTCCTAGTGTAAAAGTAGGATCATATGTATGTGGTTGCTGGTAATCTTTACTGTGGAGACTAGAGGTTCATTAATCAGAGGGTTGTTTAGTCGGTGTAAAAACGGATTTGCTTCTGGATATGTATCGAGCATTGCAGCCTTGCATGACTAAATAAGTTTCCAATGCAATTATGCAACAGATTTATAAGCTTGTAATGCAAAAAATTATGTTCTTTGGTTTCCCTCATTGTAGCTTTTGTATTTTCTATTTAGTTTGTTTTTCTTGGAATCTCTCAATAGGCAGCTTCCTACCTATCTCAAGTTGTGCGTCTGTGTGGAACTATCCCTGTTATGACTTGAGAGAAGTCTTTCAAATAAGATTCTAGGAATAAAATACTTCTGAACTTGAGCTCATAATTTATAATGATATATGTCATATTGGGTCTTGCGTGATGTTTGCCTCAACTATATTTGAATATTTGATGTTCCTATGTTATTGCTACTTCCCTTGAGTAGATCATTTTTAGTTCTTCATGTTGTTGTCATGTACTCCCTCCATCCCATGATATAAGATCTGAATATAAGATCTTATATCATGGGATGGAGAGAGTATCTTATTATCATTCAATTGTCCTAACCTACTGTATTAGAATATCCCTAAGGCTATGCCTAGCCAAAAAATTGACCTCCTAACCTGCTACCATACAAAACGCCTTGGCCCGCCTAGGCGCTAGGCAGAGAGTCATCGCCCGCCAACTCCCTAGCGTTTATACCAACCTTGGTGCCAGTTCCTATTTTTGCATGTTTTTGTTTTGCAGAAAATCCATATCAAACGAAGTCCAAACGCGACAAAAATTTACGGAGAATTATTTTGGAATATATGTGATTTTTAGGAGATGGAATGAACGCAAACGGGGGCCCATAGTGCCCACAACTCACCAGGGTGCGCCACCAGGGCCCACGGCGCCTTGGTGTCTTGTGCCCTCCTCGAACGTCGGTTGGAGCCCTTCTTCTGGCGCAAGAAAGATAATTTATGGAAAAAAATGTGTTAAACAGCGCAATCGGAGTTACGGATCTCCGGGAATTTAAGAAACAATGAAGGGCTAGATCTGGGGGGCACAAAACAGAAAAGGACAGAGAGACAAATACAATATCGAAGGGCTCTCGCCCCTCCCATACCATGGAGGCCATGGACCAGAGGGGGAACCCTCCTCCCACCTAGGAAGGAGGCCCAGGAAGAAGAAGAAGGAGGTGGGCTCTCTCCCCCTCGCATCCGGTGGCGCCTGAGTGCCGTCGACGCAATGACCGGGACGGCGATCTACATCAACAATCTTGCTACCGTCATTACCAACTCTCTCCCCCTCTATGCAGCGGTGTAACACCTCTTCTACCCGCTTTAACCTCTACTTAAACATGGTGCTCAACTCCATATATTATTTCCCAATGATCTATGGTTATCAGATGATATTTGAGTAGATCAGTTTTGTCCTGTGGGTTAATCGTGATCTTGGTTAGTATGATTGTATATTTTATTTATGGTGATGTCCTACGGTGCCCTCCGTTCTCGCGCAAACGTGAGGGGCTCCCGCTGTAGGGTGTTGCAATATGTTCATGGTTCGCTTATGATGGGTTGTGAGAGTGACAAAAGCTTAAACCCGAGTAAGTGGGGTATGGCGTATGGGAGTAAAGAGGACTTGATACTTAATGCTATGGTTGGGTTTCATGAGCTTAATGATCTTTAGTAGTTGTGGATGCTTGCTAGGGGTCCAATCATAAGTGCATATGAACCAAGTAGAGAAAGTATGTTAGCTCATGCCTCTCCCTCATATAAAATTACAAGAATGATTACCGGTACTTGTTATCGATTACCTAGGTACAAATGACCTTCTTATTAACAAAAGCTATCCACTTTTATTATCTTGCAAAGTACTTCTAGTTGTATTCTTGCAAAGTAGTTCTAGCATCACACCTACAAAGTAGTTTCATACTTGTTTTCGGTAAAGAAAACATCAAGTGTGCGTAGAGTTGTATCGGTGGTAGATAGAACTTGAGGGAATATATGTTCTGCCTTTAGCTCCTCGTTGGGTTCGACACTCTTGTTTATCAAAGAAGGCTACAAACGATCCCCTATATTTGTGGGTTATCAAGATCTTTTCTGGCGTCATTGCCTGGGAGTTATAGCGTGGGGTGAATATTCTCGTGTGTGCTTGTTTGCTTTATCACTAAGTAGTTTTTATGTTTTATTCTAAGTTGTTCTCTATCTTTAGTCATGGATAGGGAACACGAAACACCAAAAAAATTAGTGGTACTTGCTGCTCATGGAGATGGGGAACGTCCTAAAACCCTGGATGCTCGTTATGTGAAAGATATTATGCACTACTTTAATAATCCTGAGAAAACCCCAGTCAACTATATAATGGGAGTAAGGTTGGATCAACGTGAATATTTTAGGGATTATTACTTGACTCATAAAGGGAAATTGTTATGGGATCAAATTCGTATGTTGCATTGGTATGCTTATAATCTATGCTTGAGATATGATTATACTTGTTGCTCTAGAATGAATGCTCCACACCTACCCTTTTCATGCAAATTTAATGACAATAAAACCTTAGCTTCTTATGCTAATGGTATATATGATTATTATGATGTGGAACGAATAGAAGAATTTCTTGCTTTTAAGGGTGCTTATGAAATTGAATGTCTGTTTTTAGAGTATGAAGATTGTGATGATTCTGTTTATAGATCTCAAATATTTTCTATATTTGAATATTGCTATGAGAACTATGAATATAATGCCGATATTGATGCATTTCTTGAGAAAGTCTCCTCTCTCCAAGAAGAGACTAATATTTTGCAGGAGTTTATGAAAGAAGAAATTAATGACATTGTGAGCTCATTGGATGAAAAAGATGAAGAGGAGAGCGAAGAACAAAAGGAGGAAGGGCGGATTGATCACCCATTCCCACCTTCTAATGAGAATAACTCTTTGTCCCATGCATTGTTTAATTACCCTTCAAATTAATCGAAGGATGAATGCTATGGTAATTGCTATGATCTCGTTGATTCTTTTGAAATATCCCTTTTTGATGATGCTTGCTATGCTTGTGGCCAAGATGCCAATATGAATTATGCTTATGGAGATGAACTTTCTATTATTCCTTATGTTAAGAATGAAATTGTTGCTATTTCACCCACACATGATAGTCCTATTATCGTTTTGAATTCTCCAAACTACACTATATCAGAGAAGTTTGCACTTATTAAGGATTATATTGATGGGTTGCCTTTTACCGTTGTACATGATAATTTTTATGAATGTAATACACATGTGCTTGCTTCTCCTACTTGCAATTATTATGAGAGAGGAACTACATGTCCGCCTCTCTATTTTTCCAACACAACAAAATTGCAAAAACTGTTTATACTATGCATTGGCCTTTACTTTATGTGCATGAATTGTTCTCGTATGACATGCCGATGCATAGGAAGAGAGTTAGAATTCGTCATTGCTTGATATATGTTGCTTTGTGCTCACTACTAAATGCCAAATCATTGCTAATTCAAATTGGCTTTTATATACCTTAGGATCTGGGTGGATCCATTACTTGAGCACTTTATGCCTAGCTTAATGGCTTTAAAGAAAGTGCTGCCAGGGAGACAACACGGAAGTTAAAAAAAGAGTGATTTATTTCTGTTGAGTGCTTTTATAAAGTTTAAAAACAAAAAAAATATAGAGGGGAACCTAAAACTTTTTCAAAAAGAGAAGCGATTGAAAGCTGTTGCATTGCAGAAATGGGGGTCGACCTCGAACACTTGTGTTCATGCTTATGGAAACAATGTAGATTTTTTTCATGAAAGTTCTTGAAAAATAATTATCCCCTTGTACAATTCCTTTGTATTATAAAAATAAGGTGCCAAGAGTTTCCTTTAGGATGATTAAATTGCTTGTTGGTTTGTGCAGTGCAAAAACATAAACTTTGACTGTAGTGCGCGATTTTACATTTTTACTGGAACATCCAACGATTCAGAAATGTTTTGAACAGTCTTTTTATACAAATTGTTTATTTTTTCCTATTGTTTCAGAATTTTTAGAATTACAGAAGTATGGTGAATGTTCAAATCTTTACAAACTGTCCTCTTTTCATAGATTGTTGTTATAGCTTCATTATTTGCATATGTTTGAATTCTTGTTGAAGCATCCTTGACTTGGGGCCATAGAATTGTTATAGGGTATAGTGGGTAATGTTTTTTATAATTATACAATAATGTTAGAGCAGTACATGATGAGATTTCATTGATCATATGCACTAACTCCGCCTCTAAAAGTTCGGTTAAGTTTTGTGTGGATGAAGTGTTCGAAGATCGAGGATGTCTCGATGTGAGAAGATGGAGGAGAGGCAAGAGCTCAAGCCTTGGGATGCCCAAGGCACCCCAAGTAAATATTCAAGGAGACTCAAGCGTCTAAGCTTGGGGATGCCCCAGAAGGCATCCCATCTTTCTTCAACAAGTATCAGTATGTTTTCGGAATTGTTTCCTTCACATGATATGCGTAAATTCTTGGAGCGTCGTGTGCCTTTTCTTTTTCTTTTAATAATGCACCACGCTGGTATGAGATAGTCTTTGTCAAATTTTTAGAATGCTCCTTGGACTTCACTTATATCTTTTGAGTATGGCTTTATAGAATGCTTCATGTGCTTCACTAATATCTATTTAGAGAGTCAAACGGAATTGGTCAAATGCATGGTTAGTCATAAAATCCTACATAAAACTTATGGATCACTGAATATGATATGTTTGATTCCTTGCAATAGTTTTGCGATATAGAGATGATAATATGTGGGAGGTATTAGTGGATGATCGTGTTTAGTAAGATATTGGTGTTAAGGTTTGTGATTCCTGAAGCATGCACGTATAGTCTCTCGTTATGCCGGGAAGTTGGAGCACAATTTATCCTTGATTGTCTTATCTTTGTGTGAAGGTCGGGGGCGCGTGATGGTTAACTCCTACCAACCTCCCCCCTAGGAGCATGTGTAGTATTACTTTGCTTCGAGGGCTAATAAACTTTTGCAATAAGTATGTGAGTTCTTTATGACTAATGTGATTCCATGGATTATATGCACTCTCACCCTTTCATAATTGCTAGCCTCTCTTGTGCCGCGCAACTTTCGCCGATGCATAAAGTTTATTATACCTTCCTCAAAACAACCACCATACATACCTATTATGGCATTTCCATAGCCATTCCGAGATATATTGCCATGCACTTCCATCATATAGTTGACTTGAGCATTCATTTTCATATTGCTTTACATGATCGTAAGATAGGTGGCACGATATTTTCATGGCTTATCCGTTTTTTGATATCTTTGCTATGCTAGATCATTGCAAATCCTGGTACACTAACAGAGGCATTCATTTAGAGTCATACTATGTGACAGGTATCGAGTTGTAATTTTTATTTCTTTTGAGTTATAAGTAAATAAAAGTGTGATGATAATCATTATCCATTATTAGAGCATGTCCCAATGATGATAGGATGATGGAGACCAGGATTCCCCCACAAGTCGGGATGAGACTCCGCACTAAAAGAAAAAAGGAAAAAGAAAGAAAAAAAAGAAAAAAAGAAAAAAAGAAAAAGAAAAGAAAAGAAAAGAAAAATTATGAATGAAAGAAAAAAGAGAAGGGGCATGCAAATACCACACTTGTGCTTCAAAGTAGCACCATGTTTTTCATATGGAGAGTCTCCTATGTTCTCACTTTCATATACTAGTGGGAATTTTCCATAGTAGAGTTTGATGCATACCCACTTAGTTTCATATTGATCTTTCATACACTTATAGATCTTAGTGCATCCGTTGCATGGCAATCCCTACTCCTCTCAATGATATCGATTGATGGACATCTCCATTGTCCATTAATTTGCCTAGTTGATGTGAGACTTTCTACCCTTCTTTTGTCTACTACCACCGCATTCTATTCCACCTATATTGCTATATCCATGGCTTGCACTCATGTATTGCGTAAGAGTTGAAAATGCTGAAGCGCGTTAAGAAGTATGAACCAATTGCTTGGTTGACACCGGGGTAGTACATGATTTATACTTTGAGCTGGGAAGACAGAGCATGACAAGACTATGTGATTTTGTAGGGATAACGTTCTTTAGCATTTGATATTCTGAAAGACATGATTGTTCATTGGGATGCCCGTGTATTGATGTATTTATGTCAAATTATAGACTATTGCTTTGAATCACTCATGTCTTAATATTCAAGACATGACTAGATATATGATCAAGTTTATGCTAGGTAGCATTCCACATCAAAAATTATCTTTTTACCATTTACCTACTCGAGGACAAGCAGGAATTAAGCTTGGGGATGCAGATACGTCTCCATCGTATCTATAATTTTTGATTGTTTCATACCAATATTATTCAACTTTTACGTACTTTTGGCAACAATTTATGTGATTTATTTGGACTAACTTGCTGATCCAGTGCCCAGTGCCATTTCCTGTTTGTTGCATGTTTTTGTTTCACAGGAAATCCATATCGAACAAAGTGCAAATGTGATAAAAATTTATGGTGAATTATCTTGGAATATATGTGATTTTGAGGAGGTGGAATTAACACAAATGGGGGCCCAGAGTGCCCACAACCCACCAGCGCGCGCTGCCTGGGCCCAGGCGCGCCTTGGTGTCTTGTGCCCTCCTCGAACGTTGGTTGGAGCCCTTCTTCTGGCGCAAGAAAGATAATTTATGGAAAAAAAATCATGTTAAAATCTCAAAGCAGTCGGAGTTACAGATCTCCGGGAATTTAAGAAACGGTGAAGGGCCAGATCTGGGGGATGAGAAACAGAAGAGGACAAAGAGACAAATCCAATCTCAGAGGGGCTCTCGCCCCTCCCAGGCCATGGAGGCCATGGACCAGAGGGCGAACCCTCCTCCCACCTAGGGAGGAGGCCAAGGAAGAAGAAGGAGGAGGGGGGTTCTCTCCCCCTCGCTTCCGGTGGCGTTGGAGTGCCGCCAGTGCAATGATCGGGACGGCAATCTACATCTACAATCTTGCTACCATCATCACCAACTCTCTCCCCCTCTATGCAGCGGTGTAACACCTCTTCTCTCCGTTGTAATCTCTACTTAAACATGGTGCTCAACTCCATATAGTATTTTCCAATGATCTATGGTTATCCTATGATGTTTGAGTAGATCCGTTTTGACCTATGGGTTAATCGTGATCTTGGTTTGTATGATTGTATATTTTATTTATGGTGCTGTCCTACGGTGCCCTCCGTTCTCGTGCAAACGTGAGCGCCCCCCGCTGTAGGGTGTTGCAATATGTTCATGATTCGCTTATGGTGGGTTGCGAGAGTGACAGAAACTTAAACCCGAGTAAGTGGGGTATGACGTATGTGAGTAAAGAGGACTTTATACTTAATTCTATGGTTGGGTTTCACGGCCTTAATGATCTTTAGTAGTTGCGGATGCTTGCTAGGGGTCCAATCATAAGTGCATATGATCCAAGTAGAGAAAGTATGTTAGCTCATGCCTCTCTCTCATATAAAATTACAAGAATGATTACCGGTACTTGTTATCGATTACCTAGGGACAAATGACCTTCCTGTAAACAAAAGCTATCCACTTTTATTATCTTGCAAAGTACTTCTAGTTTTATTCTTGCAAAGTAGTTCTAGCATCACACCTACAAAATAGTTTCATACTTGTTTTCGGTAAAGCAAACGTCAAGTGTGCGTAGAGTTGTATCGGTGGTCGATAGAACTTGAGGGAATATTTGTTCTACCTTTAGCTCCTCATTGGGTTCGACACTCTTATTTATCGAAGAAGGCTACAAACGTTCCCCTATACTTGTGGGTTATCAAGCTGCAAGTATGATGGTGAATTTTATCCTCGATTGCAGTAGTTAGAATATAAATAAACTCAGAGATTTGCGCCCTATTATGCGCTTCACTATAAATTAACTTAAATACAAAGTGTGATTGATGATGTGTCACTGAACTTTGTGAAAGCAATATCAGTTATTGTTCCTGATTATATTTTGTGGCAATGCACATTTTAGAAATTCTTTATAGTCCGTGGAACAGGTGGTACGACAAGCACCAAAAAGTCCAAGGAGAACATGATTGTATTGCAAGCAGAAAGTTCATTTTAACCCACTACATATCTAGTTCCTAGATATCCTTTTTGTGTGCAGATTTGATGTAATTGAGAATTAACTAATGTTTTCTTGTTCCTCAGCAAGTTAGGAAGTCCATGGCTGAGGTTACATCAGTCTATTTTAAGTCTAGTGCTTGGATTACACATAAATAAATCATGTAGTCAAAACTTCCTAGGCCTCTGACGTGCTTGACAAATGTTTGTGCCCCTTTGATGTTGTTGCTGCTATTTTGATTCCGATGGTTGCTTCTTGTTGCCAAATCAAAAGGGTACTGGCATCTAGTGGACCCCACATCACCTCTTTGCCGTCCGCTGACAGATAGCAAAGATTCTTTGTCGTCAGCCAGTGGACGACAAAGAGCTGACAGATGGCAAAGACCTTCTTTGTCGTCTTCCAGTTCTGTGCCGTTTTCTCTTTGCTAGCTGATGGCAAAGAACTGGCAGACGACAAATTCCCTGATTCCAGTAGTGTGGGATGGTGTCCTGATTTGCAGGAATTCTTCCTCTTATGCAAATTCAAGAGCTTAGTATGGTTTTCTTTCCGCTCTTAACATTTCCTTCGTAAAAAGAGAAGCCAACATGTCAGCTACCAAATTGCCAAATTCTTTCTCATACTACTCTATTCCTTATCGTCCCTAATTGTCCGAGGTTGTGCTTTTTCTAGCACCATTTAGTCTGTATGGTTATTAAAGGACCAATATAAGTTTTTTCATTCTATTTTGTGTTTAAGATCGGCAATCAGTACAAGTTATGTGCTATCAAAGGCTTGTGATTCTCCAATGTAAAATACTTGATGTTATTGAATGGGACTAGCTAAAATTATTGTGTCCAGAGATCTTTTTGTTAGGAAACAACTATTTATAAAGTTGGTTTTCTGATACTTAATATACAATGCATGTTTTATATTGTCGAACTTTCCAAATGACTATATAAATCACATAAATTATTTTGCTAAAATCAACACCGAGCAAACAGAAGTACACGAGCACAACATACCAAGTTTCACAAGTACAAGCATACTAGAAGTAAGTGTAGTGGTCCAGGAGATAGAAGAACTGGGTTTAGTGAGGTTGACTTTCTGATTTATATATATTATAAGGTACTTCTTGCAAATATACCAGTTGATCCACCTTGTACACACATGCCGTCTCTTCTTTTCCATTAAACATCATGTGGGATACTCTCTCCTGTGTGTTTTCCTGTTTTCCTTTCCATCCTAGCATGGTCATTTGTATTTGTATATATTTTTTGAGGAAAGAAAAAATTTACGTTTGAATGCATTGGTAGACACGGAAAATAAGTTATAATTTTACAAGTCTAAAACTCAAATTTTTAAATAGTTGGTTATGCCATTTAGCGACATCTGGGTCATAAGCGATATAGTGAAGCTAAGTCCTATTTAGCACTTACTTTCTTAAATCGTTTTTTAATAATCATATAATCATGCATCATATATGATTTGGGAGTTACATATGCTTAAAGAATACATATTCATGCATAAAAAAGCATTGATAAACCATTATAATTTAATAATCAAGTTTGCATCAACGCATCATATATATAAAGAACACGAAGTAAGAATAAGGCAATTTTTTTGGCCAATACTGTGTGATTTTGAAAATTACGGGAAATTTGGCCCATCAATGAGATAGTGGCACTAAATGGCTACAAAGTTTGCATTGTAGAAAAAATTAGTGAGCTATTAGAGTCATTTTCAGATTAGTCTTCAAAGTGCATAGCTTTCGCAGGAGGGCTCTATAGTGTTGAAAATTCATAGGTAATAATTTGATTTCAAGAATTATCAACTAGTACAAATTACAGTAATCTGATGATGCAAAAACTAGTGCTAGCAGTAAGAAGATCTTGTCATGAAACATTATAGGAAAACCTGCAAGTTTCTCTCTTAGAATCTCTCGGTGAACTATATCTTGACATCATTCAGAAGTACGCATGTCAAAAATGGCATCTTCAAGTATATAAAAGTTTGCATCTGGAATAAGGTACATGGTTGGTTGGAAAAAAATAGCCTAGCGGAAAGGATGTTCTGATCAAAGTTGTTTCCCAGGTAATCCATGTTTACTTATTGTCCTTCTTTAAGTTTCCTAGAGGCCTTTGCGAACACATTAATTCATTACTTAGGAATTTTTGGTGGGTTACAAAGGAAGGAAAAAGAAAACTTTGTTGGGTATCTTGGGTAGTAATGAACTGAACATAAACTATGGGTGGTCCAGGTTTCTGGGATTTGGAATTGTTCAACCCCGCTCTCTTAGCAAGACAGGCATGGAGAATCCTCCAAGATCCGGAGTCGCTCAGTGTTAGGATCCTTACAATTGTGTACTTCCCAAGCTGTACTATTCTTGAAGCATCGTTGCACGCTAAGCCATCCCAGATCTAGAAGTTGGTTATTGAGGGGATACATCTCTTGGCATGGGGCCTGAGTAGGAGAATTGGCATTCGAACCACCATTGGTATATGTCAACATAAGTGGCTCCCACCAGAGGGTTTGATGCAGCCTATTGTTTCACTGACTATGGAATCTAACCGACCCTCCTATGTTGTTATTGGAGACCTCTTTTGCAGGGCTCCACATCATGCATCGACATGGGTGCTATTGTGATGTGTGAGCCAGGTGGAGGGAGTGGGTATGGCAATGGATTTTGTGGTAGTAGACCAGCTCTGCATTCTGGCGAACAAATGGGCGGTGCACATGGTCCTGTGCCCAAAATGTCATTTGGTCGATTTGATGGTGATGAGCCTCAAATTTTGTTGTGATATATGTATAGATTACTTCATGGTATTAAACATCAATACCATGTTGTAGGTCATTACTGCTACCATGCATATGGCTGGAAACGCCGCCCTTTAGCTCCAAGGTTAAAAACTCCGTCATACTCTCTTGGAATGGCATCTTGATGACCCACAAGTATAGGGGATCAAATGTAGTCCTTTCAATAAATTAGAGTATCGAACTCAACGAGGAGCAAAAGGAAATGACAAGTGGTTTTCAGTAAAGTATTCTCCCAACCATAGCATTAAGTAACAAGTCCTCTTTACTCCCATATGCAACAACCCCCTTACTCAGGTATAAGCTTCTGTCATTCTCGCCACCCACTATAAGCGAATCATTAACATATTGTAACACCCTACAATAGTAATCGCTCACTCTTGCGTGACTCGGAGGGCACCATAGGAGAACACAAAAAAACATAAAACTAAAACCAATCATGTTCACCAATCAACCCATAGGACAAAAATAATCTACTCAAACATCATAGAATAGCCACACATCATTGGATAATAACATGCAACACTAAACACCATGTTTAAGTAGATATTACAGCAGGGAGAAAAGGTGTTACACTGCTGCATAGAGGGGAGGAGAGTTGGTGTCGACGAAAGCAACGTTGTTGGTGTAGATCGTCGTCATGATGATTGCCCCGACAATGTTCCAGTGCCACCTGGTGAGAGGGGGGAGAGCCCCCTCCTCCTTCTTCTTCCCTGGTCTCCCCTAGATGGTAGGAGATTTTCCCCTCTACTCCATGGTCTCCATGGCTCCCGGAGGTCTAAAGCCCCTCCAAGATTGGATCTCTCTCTCTCTCTCTCTCTCTCTCTCTCTCTCTCTATATATATATATATATATATATATATATATATATATATATATATATATATATATATATATATATATATATATATATACACGTGTGTGTGTGTGTGTGTGTGTGTGTGTGTTCTTCTGTTTCACGTTCCCGTTTTCTCGCAGAAAATCGTTTCTTAAATTCCCAGAGATCCGTAACTCCGACTGGGCTGAAATTTTGAGGGCAATTTTCTCCGTATATTCTCTTTCTTGTGTAAAAAGAAGGGCATCAACCGACCTATCAGGGGCCCATGAGTCACATGGGCGCGCCCATGTGCCTCGTGGCCACCTCAGACACCGTCTTGCATTGATTCTTCAACCCAAAAATCACAAATATATGTCAAAATAAATCTTCGTAAATTTTTGTCATGTTTGGACTTTGTTTGATATGGATATTATGGGAAACAAAAAACATCTAACAAACATGAACTAGCAACGGCACTGGATCAATATGTTAGTCCCAAAAATAATAATAAATGTTTCTAAAAGTATATGAAAGTTGTGGAATATTGGCAAGAAACAATCAAAAATTACAGATACGACGGAGACGTACCAGTATCCCCAAGCTTAATTCATGCTCATCCTTGAGTAGGTGAATGATAAAAAAATATAATTTTTGATGTGGAATGCTACATAACATAATCTTGATCATATAATATAATCATGGCATGAATATTAAGATACGAGTGATTCAAAACAATAATCTATAGTTTGACATAAAGATATTAATACCCAGGCATATCAACAAACAATCATGCCTTTCTGAATAAAAATGCTAAAGAACGCTATCGCAAAAAATCATATGTCCTTGTCATGCTCCATCTTCTTAACACAAAATATAAATCATGCACTACCCCAGTGTCAGCCAAGCAATTGGTTCATACTTCTTAACGCACTTCAGCTTTTTCAACCCCCATGCAATACATGAGTGCAAGCCATGGATATAACACTATGGGTGGAATAGAATGTGGTGGTAGAGATTAATATGGAGAAGACAAAAAGGGAAAGATTCTCGCATCAACTAGGCAGATCAATGGGCTATGGAGATGCCCATCAATCGATATCAATGCGAGGAGTAGGGATTGCCATGCAATTGATGCACTGAGGGTGTGTTTGGTTTCAATCACCAAGTGGAATGGCATGGGTCAAACCCGTGATTAGGCCTCGTTCCTGTGTTTGGTACATAGCTGGAACGGGAACCAGGTCGTTCCCATCGAGCAAATATTCGGGTGATAGCCGGAACACGCGGATACCTCCAAATCGGAGGAATCATGTGGAACCGGTCGCTCTTTCCTCTTCCTCCGACGAACATGTCGCGTCTCCTCTCTTGGTTTGCCTCCCCCTCATCTCTCACTTCCCTCCCTCTGCTATCTCATGGTCGCAACACTCACATCTAGGTAGAGAACCTGGCAACAACCAACGGGGCCAGTGGTTGCTAGCGGTGGCCTGACCTGCGGGGGCTGCTGTAATTTTTTAGCGAAGACCAGATCTTTTGGGGAGTGGCGGTGGACTGATCTGATCGTGGGCGGCGGCGGCTTGACCTGCCGGTGAGTGGGCGGCCGATTTGTTGGGACCTGCTACCTCTTGAGCTTGCATTGGTTTTTCCCTTGAAGAGGAAAGGGTGATGCATCAAAGTAGAGTAAGTATTTCCCTCAGTTTGAGAACCAAGGTATCAATCTAGTAGGAGATTACACACAAATCGCCAAATAGGTGCACAAACAAACAAACAACTTGCACCTAACGCTATAAAGGGGTTGTCAATCCCTTCACGGTTATTTGCAAAAGTGAGATCTGATAGAGATAGATGAACTAGTAAAGTAAATATTTGTGGGTTTTTGGTTTATAGATTGAAAAGTAAAAGATTGCAAAATAGTAGATCGGAAACTTATAAGATGTAAAATAGACTCGGGAGCCATAGGTTTCACTAGAGGATTGTGTATTGATATCAAGTATTACGGTGGGTGAACAAATTACCGTCAAGCAATTGATAGAAGAGCGAATAATTATGACGACATATATGACAATGATCATGAATATAGGCATCACGTCCGTAACAAGTAGGCCGACTACTGTCTGCATCTACTACTATTACTCCACACATCGACCGCAGCAATTCTGCATCTAGAGTATTAAGTTCATAAGAACAGAGTAACGCCTTAAGCAAGATGACATGATGTAGCGGAATTAACTCAAGCAATATGATGAAAACCCCATCTTGTTATCCTCGATGGCAGCAATACAATACATGTCATGTCCCTTTCTGTCACTGGGACTGAGCACTGCAAGATTGAACCCAAAGCAAAACACTTCCCACATTGCAAGAAAAACCAATCTAGTTGGCCAAACCAAACCGATAGTTTGAAGAGAATTACTAGGATATAAAATGATGCATATAAGAATCCAGAAGAAACTCAAATATTATTCATAGATAATATGATCATAAACCCACAATTCATCGGATCTTTACAAACACACCGCAAAAGAAGATTACATCGGATAGATCTGCAAGAACAACGAGGAGAACATGGTATTGTGGATCAAATAGAGAGAAGAAGCCATCTAGCTACTAGCTATGGACCCGTAGGTCAGTGGTAAACTACTCACACTTCATCGGAATGGCAATAGGGTTGATGTATAGATGCCCTCCGTGGTTGATTACCCCTCCGGCAGAGTACCGGAAAAGGGCTCCAGATGGGATCTCGCGAGAACAGAAGGTTACGGCGGCGTGATAACCCACAAGTGTAGGGGATCGCCATAGTTTTCGAGGGTAAGGTATTCAACCCAAATTTGTTGATTCGACACAAGGGGAGCCAAAGAATACTCTTAAGTATTAGCAGCTGAGTTGTCAATTCAACCACACCTGGAAACTTAGTATCTGTAGCAAGGTAGTTTAGTAGCAAAGTAATATGATAATAGTGGTAGCGGCAATCAAAAGTAACGATAGTGTTTTCGTAGTTTTTGTAATAGTAGCAACGGAAAAGTAAATAAGCAACAAGCAATATGTGAAAAGCTCGTAGGCATTGGATCGGTGATGGGGAATTATGTCGGATGCAATTCATCATGTAAAAGTTATAACCTAGGGTGACACAGAACTAGCTCCAGTTCATCGATGTAATGTAGGCATGTGAAGTGAACTGGGCCCGATCTTTGGATGAGACAGACATAACTACAATTTTGGGTGGGACTTGACCCTCACGATCCGGCTACCAACCGTACAGGGAGAACCATACACGACTGATATCCACGGCAATCGCTGAACCAACTCCACGGTGTTATCGACCGAGCCAACGGCACGATCGACCTATCCACGAAGGATTTTTCCTGCAAGCAAATCGAAGAACATGCAAGAAAATAATAGCCAAGCAATCTCAAAATTGTGAATATGCTAGATGAATAAATCTCACAAGATGGGGTTCCGATAGGATGTCTTGACGGTCGCACTAGCCGCTACGAGAGTAGACAAATAAAAGTAGCAATAGCTAAACTTCTCTAAACAAAACCCGAGTCTAAACCCTAACATAGACTTCTATTTATTAAAGGACCGTATGGTGGCGGACGTCTTGTGTTGTCGTTGGATTTCTTGTCACCGACAAAAGCAGACAAAACAGCCTCCGTATAAGGATGTGTTGGCCTGTGCGTGCACATGCACGTAGTGCTCCTGGAACAGGCTCAATTCTTTGGTGAAGCCCACGTAGGCAAAAGTAGATTATTGGTCTGCACTGGGGCCCATCTAATGACTGATGTCTCTTGGACAGAATGTGGCGTGGACTCGCATGCTCATGGAACCACTATCTTGAATGTATTGGTGACGTTGATCGTAGACCAACGTGGTATATTGGTAGTGCAAACTCATGCATGTGCACACACGTCTTCATGCTCGGCATGTACAAATCTTCTTTAATTCTGCATATAATAATTAATGTGTTGTATCTTTGTTTGTTTAACATAAAATAATTCATGAATTTATTGCTAATAGAAATCACTTGTGCTGTAGTCATGTCCATATCATCCTCCCCTTCTTGAAAACAAAGCCGTCCTCGGCTTGTATTTATCTGAAACACATCATAGAGCAACACAGAAATAGATGCAACATATATAGACCGTTCCGAAGGCGTTAGCTCATGAGGGTGAAATAAATTTGTAATAGCACCATTAGGAATAACATGAAAAGTTTGATCCCACACAAAGTCTATGTATGAGTTATGGGGAGGAAACCTAACTCTATGGGCACACAGTATGTCTCGCTCAGAAGTTGGCACAATCAACGGAGAAATTTCAGAATTGATAGCAAGCATAATGTGCGTAGTACGATTCGTTGATTTAGCTTTCTCACCATGTATTATCTCATCAGGTGTCATAGGAAGCAATGTAATGGTTTTTTCATTAAACGCAAGAGTATACGAATTTGTTCTACCATGGTGGGTAACACTATTATCATATTGCCCAGGTCAACCTAACAATAAAGAACAAGCTTGCATAGGTACGACATCACAGTCAACGTGATCATGATATGAACCAAGTGTAAAAGATACTCTCACACGACGTGTTACCTTCAGCTTACCATAGTTGTTGAACCATTGGATGTTATATGGATGGAGGTGTCTCGTAGTGGTGAGGCAAAGTTTGTCGACCATCTCTATACTCGCCAAATTATTGCAGCTTCCACCATCAATGATCACACGAACGGAATGCCCTTTGAGAACAAACTTAGTTTGAAAAATATTATGGCGTTGATGCATCTCAGTATGCCCAACCTGGGCACTAAGCACTCGCATGGTGACAAGGCTTGGGTATTGATCTGCCATTATAGCATTAACATGTATCTCCTCTATGTCATCCTCCTTAGTGTCACCTGCATTATTAGTGGCAAGCATAGCACGTGTATCTTCATCCAAATCACTACCAGAAGAGTACTCACCATCTTCCCGCACAATGAATGTACGCTTATTTGGGCAGTCCTTCATCAAGTGCCCGCCACCTTTGCATATATGACACTTCATGTCCCTTGTGCGTCCAGACGAAGTGGTGGGTGCTTGAGAAATTGCTCTCGACGCCGCAGAGGATTGTGGAGCTGATTTTGAACTTGTTAGGAGTGCACCACTGTTCGAGATATGTGATGTTTCCTCGGTAGCGGGTGGGATAGTTGGAGTGTGTGTCCATGATGAGTGACGACCTGCAGAAAAGTTACCTCGTCCCTTGTTGTGTCGTCCCTGTACTTCCCTTTCAGCTTTACAAGCAAAATGAAACAAATGAGTAATAGAATTGTACTCCTTATAGTCCAATATATCATGTATATCACGATTCAAACCACCTAAAAATCTAGCCATCATAGCATCTTTGGTTTCAACTAAACCACATTGCACTAAGCCAGTTTGCAATTCTTGATAATAATCCTCTACAGAACTGCTACCTTGTTTTAAACGTTGCAATTCATTTAGTTTATCATGAGCATAATATGAAGGAACATAACGCTGTCGCATAGTTCGTTTTAAAGCATCCCAAGTAGTAGGTATATTATTTGCATTAATACGACAATATTCACTCCACCACATAGAAGCAAAGTTTGTAAATTCACTAGTGGCTTCCCTAACTCTTTGGTTCTCAGGAATACCATGACATGCAAATTTTTGTTCAACGGAAAGTTCCTAATCAAGATAAACATCTGGATTATACTTACCATTGAAAGCAAGCATTGTAAATTTAATATTAGCACTAGAGTGGTCGTAATCTCAAACATCATACCTGTGTGGACCTCGTGCCATACCTTGACGGTTGAAACACAGTTGTCGATGAGCACGGTCATTGTGGCAGTCGACCGCTCGGTCGTCCTCGGTGTCATCGGAATAATCCTCATAGGTGTCCCCATGTCGCTCGTGGACGCGAGGAGGAATTTGTGGGTGCTGGTTTATGGTGGCAACATCTGTGGCAGTAGCGGGGTGTTGTGGATGACCCATGTGCACACGTCGAGCTCGCAAAGTAGCGGCAACACCCGTGGAATTGTGAGGAACAACGTTGTTGTTGACGGGGGGTGCAGTCCGCAACTCGTCCAGACGAGACAAAATTTCCTGTGGTTGTGTGTTCGCAACACCTTGTGCATCCCTGATAGCCTTGAGCCTTTCTTCAGCGACAATCTGAGCACCCTCTAGTTGGGCGAGACGCTCGCTGGTGACTTTCACATCCGCGGTGAGGCTCTCAAGTGTGGGTTGATCCTGTGCCATTGTTAGCGAAAGAGGAAAAAAACACAATGTATAATCCCTATCAACTAATAGGATGTGGTGGACACAATTCGCTCACACTCAAACTTAGTATTAAATTCTTACTTGTTCTTACCAATGCAACAGGTGGTGATCGGCGCGTTGGTGTTGGCTTCAAACTACCGATGAAGATTGGATGGAGCGATAACCAGGAATCGGTAGAGCCGGAACCTGTACTTATTGGTAGAAAAAGTGTAGCTTGGCAAAGGCTTCTCAACTCACAATATTAGTGGCACAATTTAGCAAAAAGCAATGCAAGTTGAATAATTGCTCAAACTCCTAACTAGTGCTGGCAGTCGACTAGTAAGAGATAAAACAATCTAAGCCCAGATACTGAATTAAGGGAGTGGAAACCGACGAAAATATGATAGTTCTAAGTAGCTAGATATATGTGAGGTATAAACACGTCGTGTATAATAAAGCACGAAGGCAGATGATAAATGATGCGGCGATGAACACTGTAGCAGCAAAAGAAAAAATCAGCCCAAAACAAACGCTAGTCGGCCTAATTTTTTTGCAACTTTTTCTTTTAACTTTTTTTTACTTTTCTTGTCTTTTTTTTGCAGGCCGGTTACTAGCAGAAGTAGTAGTCACGTACACAATTTAGTTTCACAGAGAATTGGAAGGATTCTTGGCGTTGAAACTTGTGCTACTAGAGCAGCAAAAGCAAATAAAATAAAACAAGGCACTGTCCTTGTCCTTACGGTGAAGCTACCTGCATGCAAGATCGTGCAAACAATTGAGAGGGCGGACACACTGGTGGTGAATTGCAGAGGGTACAGCGGCGCTGGATGGCAGAGGAAACAGCGGTGGCAGGTGGATGCATGATGTGTGTGGATGGAGCCATGGAGGGTGGATGACCGGACGCGCGGTGTCAGACACGAATAATCGTGTGTCTGCCGTTCGTGTAAGCTGCCCTTGTGCGCGCGATGATACTCTGGGACCAAAAGCAATGCCTGATACAAATATAGTGGATAAAAGAGGATTGATCCAGTAGATATTTTCCTCCCGAACAAATCTAAACCAGCACTAATTTTAGGATGAATGTAACAAAAAATTCAAGAATGCAAATACTATGTGCAAATTGCTAAAGGCTAAAAAGATAGGTGTAGCGGATGGACTAATCTAATATTTTTTGACTTTTTTGTGGGTTATAGGACTAAAAACAATCTAATCTAAGAAAACTGTAAATCTCTCACCGATGAACCTGAAAACTGATACCACTTGATGTGAACTGGGCCCGATCTTTCGATGAGAGAGAGATAACTACGATTTTGGGTGGGATTTGACCCTCATGATCCGGCTACCAACCGTATAGGGAGAACCGTACACGACTGATATCCACGGCGATCGCTGAACCAACTCCACGGTGTTATCGACCGAGCCAACGGCACGATCGACGAAGGATTTTTCCTGCAAGCAAATCGAAGAACATGCAAGAAAATAATAGCCAAGCAATCTCAAAATTGTGAATATGCTAGATGAGTAAGTCTCACAAGATGGGGTTCCGATAGGTTGTCTTGACGGTCGCACTAGCTGGTACGAGCGTAGACAAATAAAGGTAGCAATAGCTAAACTTCTCTAAACAAAACCCGAGTCTAAACCCTAACGTAGACTACTATTTATTAAAGGACCGTTCGGTGGCGGACGTCTTGTGTTGTCGTTGGATGTCTTATCACCGATGAAAGCAGACAAAACAGCCTTCGTATAAGGATGTGTTGGCCTGTGCGTGCACATGCACGTACAGCTCCTGGACCAGTCTCAATTCTTTGGTGAAGCCCACGTAGGCAAAAGTAGATTATTGGTCTGCACCGGGGCCCATCTAATGACTGATGTCTCTTTGATAGAATGTGGCGTGGACTTGCATGCTCATGGAACCACCATCTTGAATGTATTGGTGACGTTGATCGTAGACCAACGTGGTATATTGGTAGTGCAAACTCATGCATCTGCACAGACGTCTTCATGCCCGGCGTGTATAAATCTTTTTTAATTCTGCATATAATAATTAATGTGTTGTATCTTTGTTTGTTTAACATAAAATAATTCATGAATTTATTGCTAATAGAAATCACCTGTAAAATATATATCCGTGTGCTATTATTTATTGTATCTGATGTAGTCACGTCCACATCAGCATGTATTCCGAATATAGTCATACGTGCTTATGGAAAAAAACTTGCATGACATCTTTTGTCCTACCCTCCCGTGGCAGCGGGGTCCTATTGGAAACTAAGGGATATTAAGGCCTCCTTTTAATAGAGTACCGGACCAAAGCAATAACACATAGTGAATACATGAACTCCTGAAACTACGGTCATCACCGGGAGTGGTGTGATGGCCTGGCTTATTAGGGATGATAGACTACTCATATCAATAAGGAATTCCTTCTTTTCCGGGAGCCCATTCGGATAGAACTCTAAAGTTAAGCGTGCTCAGCTTGGAGTAGTTTCAGGATGGGTGACTGACCGGGAAGTTTGTCCCGGGTGCGCACAAGTGAGGACAAAGTGCGCAGAAAAGACTAGTATTGAGATGTGAGGCCAGTCTAGATCCCGCCAGGAGTAACGACCATCGGCGGGTGTGTCCGGGGCGTTACAAGTAGGTAATCAGAGCCTTCTCCGACCTAGGAGCCCCCATTGATTGATCGAATCATTGACGGTTGAGTCTAAGCACACACTTGAAAATGTTTTGAGTCATATATATATATATATATATATATATATATATATATATATATATATATATATATATATATATATATATATATATATATATATATATATCTGAGAGTAGGATTTCTTTTTGCTCCTCATCCCTTTTCACTCTGGTGAGGACTCTTGACGATTGCTTATCTCTTCTACTCTCAAAAAT
This sequence comes from Secale cereale, assembly GCA_902687465.1. Taxonomy (NCBI): domain Eukaryota; kingdom Viridiplantae; phylum Streptophyta; class Magnoliopsida; order Poales; family Poaceae; genus Secale; species Secale cereale. Next base: position 499,531,864 of record LR738714.1, read on the forward strand.
TCACTAACTTTTTTTAGGATCACGCGAGTATTGTTTGGATTGTTCCGATGTCTTTGTGACGAGAACATTGTTCTCGATGCCTCCTGTCATTTAGGGGTTGTGGCAGTGTCCTGGGGAGTTGAGCTCCGAGGTGTTGTCGTCACAAATCTATCGCAGCAGTTCTGGAATACTTAAGACGACCGAAATCGAAAACTCTTCTATGCGGTTAGTGGCAAGATAACCCCGACATCACCCAGTACTGGAGAGATAGTTCGGGAGTATTGACATAGCTTGTATAGCAGATGCATTTCGAAGGTTCGAGGTAAACGGTTTCCGGAAATAACTGGTTATGTGTTGAAGGATGGATACAACTGGATGTAGGATTAGAGTTGAGTGCGCGGTGCTTCCCCTCTATCCCCAACACCTGATTGCATAACTGGAAACTTTCAGAAATTACTAGGTGGGTTCATCTAGTAGCTCGTAGGCATTCTTCCAACAAATGCATGATATGGAGTTCGGGATTCTACATTGAGTGAAGTAGTTTTATGGGCGTTGTTCCGATCGGGAGTTGCATCTTAAAGGGTCCTTGGCTATGCTGATCCGGGGATTGCAAAACTCTTTGGTAACACGCTCCATAAGCTTTCAACACGAATTTGTCGAACGAAGCTTCTATCTTGTATTTGTTCTATCTGCTCCTTGTTGTTTTTATTTACCTTTTGTTCTCCCAAGTGGCTTCTCGAGAAGATTGTTGTACCATAAAACTGTGGATTACATTCGTTCATTTTGTTCGAATGTTCTTGTGAAGACTTATGTTGCAATTTCTAGCCGTTGATTCAGCTTATATATTTTCAATCAATGGCTAATAGTTGTCATCTCATTCAGGATGGCTCCTAAAAGGGTTCCCAACGCTAACCCAGAGGGCGAAGAAGTTCCTGATTGTCCTCCTTCCCCTCCTCCTCCGTCTGAGGCCTGGAGAGCAATTATGCAAGCGACAAACCAGAACACCTAGACGCTTATGCAAATGATGCAGAACTTTCAAGCAAACCAAGCAAATCAAGGTGGTCATGGGAACCAAGGCCAACGCAATTTGTTCAACCAACCTCACTTTGCTACACTCAACCAGTTCCTAGCAAACCAACCGAAGGCGTTCAGTTACTGTGTGGATCCGCTAGATGCTGAAGACTGGATAACAGACATCAAGAAGCACTTTGAATGCAGTAACGTGAGACCTGAAGATTATGTCAAGTTTGCCGTCTTCCAACTCAAGGACCAAGCCGCTGATTGGTGGCAACAGTACAAAGATTCCAGACAAGGACGTGAAATCTCGTGGACTGACTTCTGCAAGGATTTCCGCTCTCATCACATTCCAACTAGTGTCATCGAAGGTATGTGGGAGCAATTCCGCAACCTGAAGCAAGGCACCATGTCCGTTTATCAATACAATGGAAAGTTTCAGAACCTTGCCCGCTATGCCAAGCAAGACATCCCAGATTCCAAGAGCAAGATTTATCAGTTTCGTGGTGGTCTGAAGGATGAACTCCAGCTAGCTGTCACCTTGTTTGAGCTGGATGAATTTGATCAGTTCTATAACATGGCACTTAAGCAAGAGGCAACCCAGCTCAAGGTTGAAGCTTCCAAAAAGAGGATCAGAGATGCTGTCAACTCCTCCTCTTCTTCCCAAGTGGTTGCAAAGCAGCAGAATTTTGGCTTCCACCTCCTCAAGTGCTCCTGGCGGGATCTAGACAACAACAACAACAACAACAACAACAACAACAACAACAACAAGCATTCTAGTGGCCGTGGTTTCTCCCACCCACCCAACCCAAGCAATCAGTCCAAGAATCACTTTCAAGCTTCGAAGTCAAGTGCTCCTTATCATCGTCCTCTCTCAGAAATGGTTTGCAACAAGTGCACTCAGAAGGGTCATTATGCTAACAAGTGTCCCAACCCAAGGCGCCTTCCGCCTCCTCCACCTGTCAGCACTGCTATTGTCAAGCACAACCCCAAGGCAGCAAGAGTGAATCTGATGAATGCAGCTCAAGCAGAGAATTCTTCAGATGTGATACTTGGTAACCTTCCAGTCAATCTTAAACCTGCTAAAGTGTTGTTTGATTCAGGTGCGTCATGTTCTTTCATGTCATATCCTTTTGCATCCAAGCATAATGTTCGCACCGAAGCTTTACCAAGAACTTTGAGTGTTATATCTCCTGGCAAGAGATTGAGTTCTAGTATGGTGGCCCCGGATATATCTATTTATATGGGTGATTACCGCTTTCTAGTTTCTCCGGTTATTCTCGGCAACTCCGACATTGATCTTATTCTTGGGATGGATTGGCTTTCCAAGCATGATGCTCACATTAATTGTGCAAATAAGGAAGTCAAGCTTACTCATCCTGACGAAGACGTGATTATCTTCGCCTCTCGAGATAACACAATCAGGCTATTCTCTCTCAATGACAAGGGCGAGATTAATGCCATTTCTCAAATTCCGGTGGTCAATGAATATGAAGATGTTTTCCGTGAAGAGCTTCCAGGCATGCCTCCGCATCGTCAAGTTGAATTCGTCATTGAACTTGAGCCTGGTACGGAGCCAGCATCTCGGCATCCGTACAAGCTCTCCCCTGATGAGTTGAAGGAGCCGAAGAAACAACTCGATGAGCAAGAGCGTATGGGTCTAATCATGCCTAGCACTTCTCCTTGGGGCCATTGGCGGACCTAGAGGGTGTGCCGGGTGTGCCGTGGCACACCCAGCATTTTGCAGAATTTTATCACTATATATCATCTTCTGCTGACTTTGTTGCTTTTATCTAGACTAATTCAGCTGAACATGTACACGTACATGCAAACCTAGCAAACCGTACAGGCAGCTTGACTGATTTTTCTATTAGTAGCACTACGTGCCCAGCCAAAGACTCATGTACATACATGAGCACGGTAGAAGCTAGCTAGATCAATTCCATCGATCAACTTGGCAAAAACTTTAGCGGTGACTCACGTCAATTGCAAACGGAGAAAACAAAATAAATTAGGACTTTTCGATCTACCACGTTATATTTTTGAGACAACTTCGATCTACCACGTGATTATACCTAATATTAGATCATCATCACCGCTGACTCACAAATTTGCTCTCGCATCCGTACGTGGACAAGGGAACAGTCCCTAAACGTGAATACAGAAGCCGGCCATCGAAACCTAATCTCTCGTCTCGACTCCTTCTCTGCATTTTGGACATCGCCGCTCCCATGCTTCCCTCCCCTCGGCTGCTCGCCTTGTCGCCCGGTCCCTTCCCCTCCTTACTCCACGGGTCGTCCGCCTCGATACGCTTTCCATTAACCAGCCAGATGCATAGATCACCCGCATCCGCAGCCCGCTGGTCGGTGGAAATAGGCAATTGAAGCCCATTTTAGCCCACATCCTTGTTTGTTTAAGAGCATCTATAGTCGCGGACAGCAAATTCGACCCCTCAAACAACCGCAGACGCGTCTGCGGGCATTGACCAGTCACGCCTCAAAATTTTGTTGAAAACATGAGGTCAAAATAAAGAAGGTTGCGGCTGAAGGACGACCGAAGTTATTCTTATGTATCTTTCGTGTAAGATTATCTGTATTGTAATTTTGCAAATTTGAAATGATTTTCTGAAACATAATATTGTGAGACTTGATTGAGCTATTTGTGTTACTCTTTTGCCATATATGATATGACAGTTCCCCGCAAAAAAAAAATACGACAGTTAGATTAAGCAGATATTTTTTTTAAAGTGTGCACACCCTCCATTATTTTTCTGGGTCCGCCACTGCTTGGGGCTGTGGTGTTCTATTTGTCAAGAAGAAGGATGGCACGGAGTGCCTTTGCGTTGATTACCTGCCATTGAACAAGAAGACAATAAAGAATAAGTATCCGCTCCCCAATATCAATGAATTGTTTGAGCAGCTCAAAGGAGCAAAGGTGTTCTCAAAGCTCGATCTCCGGATGGGTTACCACCAGATCCATATCCGTGAAGAAGATATTCACAAGATCGCATTCAGAACAAGCTACGGCTCCTATGAATACACAGTCATGTCTTTTGGCCTCACAAATGCTCCACCCACCTTCTCGAGGATGATGCACTTCATATTCAACCCCTAAACCAATGAATTTGTTCTCGTCTATCTGGATGACATCTTGGTATTCTCCAAGAATGAAGAAGATCATGCCAAGCACCTCCGTTTGGTTCTGGACAAGCTCCGTGAACACAAGTTCTATGCAAAGTTCTCCAAGTGTGAATTCTGGCTGGATAAAGTCTTATATCTTGGCCATAACATCTCTGCTGAGGGTATTTCTGTCAACCCCGAGAAAGTTGAAGCTATTGTCAACTGGGAACCCCCGCAGAACGTCAAGCAACTCTGAAGCTTCCTTGGTCTCGCTAGCTATTGCAGAAGGTTCGTTGAGAACTTCTCCAAGATTGCCAAGCCTCTCTCAAACTTGCTGCAGAAGAATGTCAAGTACAACTTGACTCCTGATTGTGATGTGGCATTCAAAACACTCAAAGAGAAGCTCATTTCTGCTCTGGTTCTTACTCCTACGGATGAGTCCAAGCCCTATAAAGTCATCTGTGATGCTTCTTTACAAGGACTTGGTGGTGTTCTCATGCAAGACAAGAAGATTATGGCATACACTTCTCGTCAGTTGAAACCAAATGAAAAGAATTACCCCACACATGATCTCGAGCTAGCAGCAGTCGTACATGCCTTGATCACGTGGAGACACCTTCTGTTGGAAAAAAAGTGGACATCTTCACCGATCACAAGAGCCTGAAGTACATCTTCACACAGCCAAACTTGAACCTTCACCAGACTCGTTGGGTTGAGAAGATCCAAGAGTATGATCCAATCATTGAATACACACCTGGCAAGGCTAATGTCATTGCAGATGCCTTGAGCAGAAAGGCATATTGCAACAGCCTCCTTCTCAAACCGTTCCAGCCTGAACTTTGTGAATCATTCAGGAAGCTTAACCTCCAAGTTCTTCCGCAAGGCTTTCTTGCAAATCTTCAAGTTGCTCCTACCTTGGAAGATCAGATCCGTGAGGCCCAACTAAGTGATGCTATGGTGCAGAAAGTGAAACATGGTATGGCAAAGGGTACTCCCAAATACAAGTGATATCGCGTTGATGAGAAAGACACCTTGTTCTTTGAGGACAGAATTGTGGTTCGCAAGGGTGATCTCAGGAAGCTCATAACGAACGAAGCATATGACTCCCTCCTCTCGATTCATCCTGGAAGTTCCAAGATGTACCAAGACCTCAAGCAATCGTACTGGTGGACTCGCATGAAAAGGGAGATTGCCCAATTCGTGAATGAATGTGATGTCTGCAGAAGAGTGAAGGCAGAGCATCAACGTCCAGCCGGTCTCCTCCAACCTCTTCCTATTCCCGAGTGGAAATTCGACCACATTGAAATGGATTTCGTCACTGGGTTTCCTAATTCCAAGAAGGGGAATGATGCTATCTTTGTTGTGATTGACAAGCTAACCAAAGTAGCTCACTTCCTTCCCGTCAAAGAATCTATCAATGCAGCTCAGCTGGCAGAGTTGTACACTTCCCGAATTTTTTCATTGCATGGCACTCCTCAAGTTATCTCCTCAGACCGTGGAAGTTTGTTCACATCCAAGTTCTGGGACTCCTTTCAGTCATCCATGGGCACTAAGATTCGTTTCAGCACCGTGTTTCACCCTCAGACTAGTGGTCAAGTCGAAAGAGTGAACCAGATCCTCGAAGACATGCTCGGAGCTTGTGTCATCTCTTTTGGCATGAAGTGGGAAGATTGTCTTCCATTTGCCGAGTTCTCTTACAACAACAGTTTCCAAGCAAGTGCCGGCAAAGCTCCTTTTGAAATCCTCTATGGCAGAAAGTGTCGTACCCCTCTCAACTGGTCCGACACTGGTGAACGTCAACTTCTTGGCAATGACTTGATCTCAGAAGCCGAAGAAATGTGCAAAGTCATACGTGAGAATCTCAAAGCCGCTCAATTGCGTCAAAAGAGTTACTATGACGGCAAGCATCGTGATTTGGCTTTCGACATTGGAGATCATGTCTATCTCCGTGTTTCTCCTATGAAAGGAACCCAAAGATTCGGTATCAAAGGAAAGCTTGCTCCTCGATATGTGGGCCCTTTCAAGATTCTTGGCAAAAGAGGCGATCTAGCCTACCAACTTGAGCTTCCCTCCAACTTTGCAAATGTTCATGATGCATTTCACGTGTCTCAACTCCGCAAGTGCTTCAAGACACCTGAACGCACCATTCCGTTTGAGGAGATTGATCTTCAACAAGACTTGTCTTACTGTGAGCACCCTGTTGCTATTTTTGAGGAAACTGAGCGCAAAACCCGCAACAAGTCAATCAAGTTCTTGAAAGTGAAGTGGTCACACCATACCGACCGAGAAGCTACATGGGAATGAGAAGATCACCTTCATTCCGAGTACCCTTCCTTCTTCAAGTCCTAGATCTTGGGACGATATCTTTTTGTAATAGAGGAGAATTTGTAATGCCCTAGATGTAACACTTTCCAATTATGGCAATATATGAAACTTTGACTTCATCAATTCCATTCCGGGCTCTTCTTTCATTTCAGGTTTCTTCGTTTTGTCGTGTGTGTGTGTGCATTTCATCCATGTCATGTTATCATGTGCATTGCATTGCATTCGTGTTGTCACTTGCACCCGACCCCACTCGCCTCTTCCCGTTGTCCGTTTCGAGTTCCGACACTCACACACGTGCCCGTGGCACCCCCGAGTCCTTCTTTCGTGTGTGGTCGTGTAACGTTCCCGGAATTAGGTGAGACTTGTCGTGCGTTGTTGTTTTGGTACATGTAGGCCGCCTGTCAAGTTTCATCGCGTTTGGAGTTCGTTTGGTACTCCAATGGTTAACCTAGTGGGCTAAAAGTACCCCTTCCTTTTGGCCCAAGACCCCCTCCACAACAGCTCAATAACACAGCACAACCACTCCCATCATCTTGGTCGCCGGATCACGAACGTGTGGCCGAAAACCGCACCCCATTTGGAGTCTCCTAGCCCCCTATGCCTATAAAAACGTCCCCCACGTCCATTTTTTCGGGCAAACCCTAGTCTCCTCCGTCCTCTCGCCGCCGGAAACGTCCGGAATGGACCGGACACGTCCGCCCGAACGCGCCCGACCAGTCCCGCGCTGCCATGTTTCAGCCGCCGTCCGCCTTCCACCGCGCCGCCAGGGCCCGCCGCGGCCCGATCCGGGCCGCCTCCCGGGCCGAGCCACCGCGCGCCCCCGATCCGCCGCCGCGGGTTGCCCCAGCCACCGGCGCGCCGCTGTGCCATCACCGTCGGTCGTGGTCCCGCCTCCTCCACCGACGACCGCCGGCCTCCGCCGCTGCCCCGGCCGGCGAGCTGCCTCGGCTCCGCCGCCGCGCCTCCCGCGGAGCTCTCCGGCCAGCTCGCGCCGCCGCGGTCGCCGCACTCCGGCGAGCTGCACCCTGGCCGCCCTCCGCCGCCGGCCACCTCGACCCCGCTGGCCGCCGTCTCTGGCGTTGCTCCGGCGAGCCGCCGCGGCCTCGTCCCGATCTAGTCCAGGTTGGATCAGATCCACCCATCTCTCCGTCCAAACGGCCGCCTCCGTCCTGGGATCTCCTCGTACACTTTTCAGAGGGTACAAAAACCACTAAGTCCCCATATCTGCTATATTTTGTTGCCTCCTTTGCATGGCTGAAACTTCGTGCTCGTAGATCCGTTTTGGGCGTGTAATATATCAAAATGATCATGGTGATGTGCTCTTCATTTTGTTCCATTGTGGCATGCTTGTTTGAGTTCATCTAGATGCCCCAATCTCTGTTGCAAGAGTGCTACTTGTTTAAAACTGCTGTTACTTGTAGTTTTGTTGCCATGTTTGAGATATGATAACTTTGTGCATGTTTATCCAAATGGAGCATATGATATGTCAAAATGTTCATTGTGAAGTGCTCTACATGATGGTTGTTGTAGCATTCATGTTAGGTGTCATATTTCCATGTTATTCTCTGTTGCAAAAGTGCATGTGGCTGTTAAGTGCTGAAACTTGTTATGAGATGCTGATTTGAAGTGCTCTTTGCTATTGATGTGTTTGTCCTCATGTCACATGTCAATATGTTTTAGAAGCACCATCATATGGTATTTGCTGTGGTGCAAAACACTATCCATGATATGCCTTGAGGGGACTTAAACAAACTTGTAAACATGCCATGCCAATGTTACTGTTTTATACTTAGTGAAAAAACTGCTAAGTCTGGAAATCTGTTAACCTGATGCTATGTTTGCTTGATGCCCCACTCAAATCCATGCTTGTTTTGGAGTGGCCTATGGTCATTCCTTGTTGTCCATGTTATGCTCTATCCATCCATGCCCTTACTTGCACATATGGCCTGCTGTAGCTTATTTATTTCTTGCTCCCAAGTTGCTATAAATTATACCTGTCAGGTTTTTATCAACATGATCAATTTGGTGTAGCTTGTTGCTATTGATCCATGCCTCCTATGGAGTTTCTCCAATGGAGTTGTTTGATGTATGATATGTCTTCTATATGTCCATGATCTTTATATGCTTAGTGGTGTTGATATGCATGTTGTTTTGTGCCTCCGAAGGCAGCCTCGTGATGATGTTTTTGCCTTCCCAGATTTTGACTAAGTCTGGATAATTTTATTGCAACTTGGCATGCTTGGTTAATTGTGTTCCAGTAGGTTTTTGGGTGTGTTCTAAGTTCATGCTTGTTAAGTAACATGTCTACTTCATGTCCATGCCCTTTGTCTCCATGTTTGAGTGATGTAGCATAATTATTTCTTGCTCCAAACATGCCATGTGGCTATAATCTGCAGCTTTGTGTGAATATTGTTTGCTTGCCTTTTGCAAACCGTGTGTCCATTTCCGGCGATCTTTATATCGATTTCAACCGAAACCTTCCCCTCTATCCAATGGCACACTTGGTTTTCCAAGATGAGGCCTTTCCCATCATCTTCTCCTTAGGCTCAAGTGCTTCCACATGCATACGCATCATCATACTTGCATCATGTTGATTGTGCATTGCACCTTGTTTGATATTGTGCTATGTTGTGTTCTTGTGTTGAGTAGAGCCGGGAGCCGAGACCGAGTATGAGGTTCCTACCGAGGTTGAGTACGAGGAGCCGTCTTGGAGTTGCGACTCGGCAGATTGTGAGCTTGTGATGGGCTAAGTTGGGACACCCCTGCAGGGTTTGATCTTTTGAAAGCCGTGCCCACGGTTATGTGGCAGATGGGAATTTGTTAATATCCGGTTGTAGAAAACTTGACACCATGTTCAGAATACACTACCAGCGTGAGTAACCGTGACAGTCATTTTCCGAAGGGGTTCAGGAAGTGAACACGGTGGGGTTATGAATGACGTGCTAAGATAGGATCACTTCGTGATCACTTTGACACTCATGGCACTTCTCTTCTCGCTCTAAACACGTAAGCTAGTGCTAGTGTAGCTGCAACCTTGTTCTTCAGCCTTGTTCCACACCCAAGGCTTAGATAGTTTTACTACCCGGGAACGGGATTGCTGATTCCTCCGTGGCTCACAGATTCTACACAACACCAGATGCAGGTACTATGGTGAACTACACAGGAGATGGGACAGAGCTGTACTGGGAGTTTGACGAAGAACGTGGGTGATACTATGTGTCTTATCCCGAGGATCAGTAGTGGCTTCTACTAGGGGCGATTCGGACCTTGTGTTACTTATTTATGGTATCTTTCATTTGGATCTTCGTCCGTAGTCGGACTGTGATGTTATTTGGATGATGATTGCTTATGTAATGTATTGTGTGACGTGGCGAGTGTAAGCCAACTACTCTTTTGCAATTTCATCCCTCTATTACATGAGTCGTGCAAAGATACCATACTTGAGATCATTCTAGTATGAGCGTATACCTTTAAGTCGTGCCTCGACACGTAGGAGGTATAATCTCATACTGGGCATTACAAGTTTGTATCAGAGCCGACCCTCACAGTTACACGGATGTTTGCGGATAGCTTCGCGGTCATGTTGTTCATGACGTTTGTGACCCGTCGTCGTACACGACATGACACATGTATCGGACTGGATGCACACACGTTTGTGCCAAGAGGGAACGTTCCTGTGGCCCGACGAGGACGTCGGTTCCTCTGAGTGAGGGTGTATGTGATGGCTTGGCTTATTAGGGATGATAGACTACTCATATCAATAAGGAATTTCTTCTTTTTCGAGAGCCCATTCGAATAGAACTCCAAAGTTAAGCGTGCTCAGCTTGGAGTAGTTTCAGGATGGGTGACCGACCGGGAAGTTGGTCCCAGGTGCGCACGAGTGAGGACAAAGTGCGCGGAAAAGACTAGTATTGATATGTGAGGCCAGTCTAGATCCGGCCAGGAGTAACGACCACCGGCGGGTGTGTCTGGGGCGTTACAAGTGGTCCCGATTATTGTCACTTAGGGGTTTCCGGATCATAACATATAGTAGGTGACTACAGACTTGCAAGATAGGATCAAGAACACACATATATTCATGAAAACATAATAGGTTCAGATCTGAAATCATGGCACTCGGGCCCTAGTGACAAGCATTAAGCATAGCAAAGTCATAGCAACATCAATCTCAGAACATAGTGGATACTAGGGATCAAACCCTAACAAAACTAACTTGATTACATGGTAAATCTCATCCAACTCATCACCGTCCAGCAAGCCTACGATGAGATTACTCGCGCACGGCGGTGAGCATCACGAAATTGGTGATGGAGGAAGGTTGATGATGACGATGGCGACGATCTCCACTCTCCGGAGCCTCGAACGGACTCCAGATCAGCCCTCTCGAGAGAGATTAGGGCTTGGCAGCGGCTCCGTATCGTAAAACGCGATAATTCTTCTTCTCTGGTTTTCCCCCTCGAAAGTGAATATATGGAGTCCGGGGTACGTCGGTGCAGCATCCGGGGGCCCACGAGTTATTTTGGAATATATAAAAAATACATGCGAAAAGATCTACGTCAGGGGGCCCACACCCTGTCCATGAGGCAGGGGGAGCGCCCAAGGGGAGGGGGCGCGCCCCCACCCTCATGGACAGGGTGTGGGCCCCCTGACGTAGATCTTTTCGCATGTATTTTTTATATATTCCAAAATAATTCTCCGTGGATTTTCAGGTCATTCCAAGAACTTTTTATTTCTCCACAAAAACAACACCATGGTAATTCTGCTGAAAACATCGTCAGTCCGGGTTAGTTCCATTCAAATCATGCAAGTTAGAGTCCAAAACAAGGGCAAATGTGTTTGGAAAAGTAGATATGTTGGAGACGTATCAACTCCCCCAAGCTTAAACCTTTGCTTGTCCTCAAGCAATTCAGTTGATAAACTAAAAGTGATAAAGAAAAACTTTGACAAACTCTGTTTGCTCTTGTTGTTATAAATATGTAAGGCAGCATTCAGGTTTTCAGCAAAGATCATGAACTAGCCACATTCACAATAACTTTCAGGTCTCATGTCTACTCACATCAATGGCATAATCAACTAGCGAGCAATAATAAGAAACCTTGGATGGCAACACTTTCTCAAAACAATCATGATATGATATAACAACATGGTATCTCGCTAGACCTTTCTGCGACCGCAAAACATAAATGCGGAGCACCCTTAAAGATCAAGGACTGACTGGACATTGTAATTCATGGTAAAAAAGATCCAGTCATGATCATACTCAATGCAAATTAATAGTAATACATGCGAATGACAGAGGTGCTCTCCTACTGGTGCTCTTTTATAAGAGGATGATGACTCATCCACTACTAGAAAAAGGGCTATTGATGGGATTGACACCAATGGCGCACCAGACATGCGCTGCGCCATTAGTATATACTAATGGCGCACCACTTGCTGGTACGCCATTAGAGTGGAATACACTAATGGCGCACCTGGCTCAGGGTGCGCCATTAGTATCATTTTTTTTCCTTTTCCAAACATACTAATGGCGCATCCAGACACAATGCGCCATTACTAGTTGTAACTAGTAATGGCGCACCAGTCACACAGTGCGCCACTACTGTTGTTTTTTTATTATATTTTTTATTCTTTTTTTTGCAAAACTACTAATGGCACACTGTGCCACAGTGCGCCATTAGTATGTTTTTTTTGTTTTTTTTGCAAAACTACTAATGGCGCACCACCAGCAGGTGCGCCATTAGTAACCTGGGTTACTAATGGCGCATTTGGAGGTGGTGCGCCATTAGTAAGTGGGCACCAACAAGATATTTTGGACAACCACTCCTACCCACTCACTTTCTCCCCACTTCATTCTCTCCACCTCCTCCTCCAAAGCTTGTCTCGGGTGCCTCCTCTTTGTCACCTCATTTCCACCATAGATTCATTCAAATTAAGTGGTTAAATTACCTTCTTTTGATAGGTAAGTAAGGGGGGAAGCTATATTTATGTTGTTCTCCCTACAACAATGTGCACATGCACTTTTAATGGCCTAGCTAGATCTATGTATGTTCGTGGTGTTGCATATATGTTTGTGTTTGCAGGTGTACCGGTATTTGAAATGCGATAGTTGCCAATATTTTGCCGGAATGTTGATTCATTTCCGTTTCGGCGAGAATTTTGGCATTAAGCATTCTTTTTGGTCCTATTTTTAGGGAAAGTCGTGCCAAATTTTTTCTTGGTTCTAAAATATCATTTTGCTCTACCCCGCAGGCGACCATGGTCCGCACGATGAACGAAGGCATCGTGAATAGGTTTTTGAGCTCCGCGAAGGCCGAGATGCTTCAAAAGAACGAGACGGTGATAAGATGTCTGTGTCGAAGATGCAAGCTGAAGAGCCTTATTGCGGACCCGGATTCCGGGCAGGTGCGGGACCACCTGCTCTTGCGTGGTTTCATGGATGGCTATCGGTGGCAAGGTCATGAAGATGACTACGAAGTCGTCCATGGGGCCGGGCAAGAAATGAGGAAGGGCAGCAAGACAACCACCGCGGCTCAGGCAGGCGAGAAGACGAAGAATCTCCAGGAGATGATCACGACGGTGATGCTGTACACAGTCATCATGTAGAAGATGCAGGACATGATGATGAGGAAGATGCCGGAGCAGACGACGGGCATCATCATGAAGATGATGATGCCGGCGGAGCAGACGACGCTGGACCATCGATGGGCTGGGTGCAGGACCCTCATATTCAAGAGCTGCTTCTCAAGCAGACGGATAACGCAAGAGCTGCCGCCCGAGAGAAAGCCAAGATGGATCAACTGGAGATAGACGCGGTTACTCCATTGTATGAAGGATGCAGGCCCGAGGATACCCGCCTGAAAGTAACGCTCATGGCTCTGGAGATGAAGGTAAAACACAAAATGACCGACGCATGCTTCGATGAGAACATGTCATTCTGGCACGAACGTCTTCCCAAGGGGAACAAGTGCCCGACCAGTTTCGAGGAGGCGAAGAAAATCGTGTGTCCTCTGGATTTAACGCACGTGAAATACCATGTGTGCATGAACAATTGCAACATTTATCGGGACGAGCACGCGGAGTCTACCATACGTCCATTGTGCGGCGTCACTCGATATATGAAGAGGAAGAAAGCTCCTCGAAAAGTGGTGTGGTACTTTCCGATCACTCCTCGTCTGCAGCGGTATTTCGCGGGCCCTTAGGTAGCAAAGCTCCTGCGTTGGCACGCGGAGAGGGAGGAGAAGAAGCGAGAAGATGACACAAATGATCTGGAGATAGATAAAAAGACAAGATGCTGAGTCACCCTAAGGATGCGAGCCAGTGGCAAGCGTTGAACTTTGAAGACGCAGAATTTGGGAACGATCCAAGGAACATCGTGTTGGGCGCGAGCACCGATGGAGTCAATCCGTTTGGCAGCCAGAGAAGCACACATAGCACCTGGCCTGTGTTTGTGTGGAAGTACAACCTTCCCCCCTGGTTGTGCATGAAGAGGAAGTACATTCACATGAGTATGCTAATTGAAGGACCGAAACAACCAGGGAACGACATCAATCTCTATCTAGGGCTGCTGAAAGAGGAGCTAGACACGCTGTGGAAAACGCCAGCCAATACGTGGGACGCCGCAAAGAAAGAATATTTCCCTATGAGAGCCGCACTGCTCACGACGGTGCACGACTATCTCGGTTACGGATATGTCGCGGGGCAGGTGTTCCACGGATTTTCTGGATGCATCAGGTGCATGGATGACACAACGTACCGCCAGCTAGATAGAGATCCCGGGTCTTCGAAAACCGTGTTCATGGGACATTGAAGGTGGCTTCGCGACGATGACCTATGGAGAAAACGCAAGGATCTGTTCGATGGTGAAACCGAACCCCGAGGACGCCCGCGTACGAGGAGCGGCGAGGAAATAGACGAGCTGTTGAAAAATTGGAAAGATTGCCCACTGCCGGGAAAGAAGCAAAAGGCGCTAGAGCCGGGAAAGAAGCGAAAGGCGCCAGAGCCGCTGCTGAAGGTATGGAAAACGAGGTCTGTTTTCTGGGACTTGTCGTACTGGAAGATCCACCGTGTTCCTCACAGCCTAGATGTCATGCATATCACGAAGAACGTGTGCGAGAGTCTGCTTGGTACCCTGCTCAACATGCCAGAGAGGACCAAAGATGGGCTGAAAGCAAGGGCAAACTTGAAATCAATGGGCATCAGGCAGGAGCTTCACGCTAATGATGATGATGATGATGATGATGATGATGATGATGATGATGAGGCGAAGCAGGACACGGAAAGTTGTCGCAAAGGCAAAAAGGCCAAGAAGACCGGAAATGACTACCCTCCCGCATGATTCACTCTAAGTCAGGAGGAGATCGAGCAGTTTTTCACCTGCCTCGTACGAGTAAAACTTCCTTACGGTTACGTGGGGAAGATAAGTAGATACCTAGACCCAGCGAAGCAGAAGTTCAGCGGGATAAAGTCTCACGACTGTCACGTGTTGATGACGCAGATACTTCTAGTTGCAATCCGTGGGATCATGGACGCGCACGTCCGTGAAACGCTATTTGGCCTATGCAACTTTTTCGACGTCATCTCTCGGAAGTCGGTTGGCGTGAGGCAACTCAGAAGGCTACAGGAAGAGATCGTGGTGATACTATGCGAGCTTGAGATGTCCTTCCCGCCCACATTCTTCGACGTTATGGTGCATCTGCTGGTCCATATCATGGACGATATCATCCAACTCGGGCCGACGTTCCTGCACAGCATGATGCCGTTCGAAAGGATGTATGGTGTCATCAAAGGATACGTTCGCAACATGTCACATCCAGAGGGAATCATAGCCAGGGGCTTTCTGACCGAAGAGTGCATCTCCTACTGCACGAATTATCTAGGAATCGACAACCCCGTTGGTCTGCCCGTCAACAGGAACCTCGGCAGGCTCGCTGGATGGGGTCACCATGAGGGTCGCCGCGAAATGCATGTCGACTTCGAGGGTCGACTCGCCGACTTTGAAAGAGCAAACCTAGTCGCGCTACAACACATAGACGTGGTCGATCCTTGGGTGGTAGAGCACAAAACCTTTATTGAGAAGACATACAATGACTGAGGGCAACAGAGGACGGACGGAGATATAATCAAACAACACAACTCATGTTTCACGCATTGGTTCAAGCAGAAGCTTCTGTCGTACCCTTTACATGAGGATTCTTCCGCGGAAGAACAACTCATATTCGCCTTGTCACAGGGCGCCGAGCACAACCTGATGACCTTCGAGGCGTACGATATCAACGGCTACACATTATACACCGAGGCCAAGGACATGAAGAGCGATGGTTATCAGAACTTCGGGGTAACGATGGAATCCTACACCGGTAACGACAAGGACAGATACTACGAAAGGATCGAGGAGATCTGTGAGCTGAGCTACGCTGGATAGAAGGTCCCGATGTTCCGTGTCAGATGGGCCAAGAGCGTCCTAAAAGAAGACCGGTATTTCACCACCATGGTTATACCCGAAGCCAAATCCAAGACCGTGGGCGCAAACGTCACTGCGAAAAATGAGCCATGGGTACAGGCTTCCCAAATTGACCAATGCTTCTTCATTACCGACTCGTCAAAGCCCAGTCGTGTTGTCGTGAGGAGAGGCAAAAGGAAGATCATCGGAATGGATGGAGTAGCCAATGTGCAAGACTTCGACAAGTACGGCGACCCGAAGATCGAACATGACGACGATGATGAAGTAGCAGCATACACCAGAAGAAGAAGCAGGACCACCCTACCTAAAGGACGTCCGTTCCATAGAAGAACTCCATTTGCCAAAAAGAAGGGCAAGAAGATTGTGAACAGATAGCTAGCTAAAATCGATTGTATTTAAATCATAGCCTTCATTTCTCGATTGTATTTCATGGGCACTTTTTGAACTCTTGAATGTTTTTAAATTTCATGGACACTCGATCTCGATCCCCCACCATCTCGATCGCTATCCCACCTCGCCAGATCCGGTCCCCCTCGCCGCCAAGCAACCCCCGCTCCACCGGCCGCCGCCGCCGACCCCCCGCACCATCCCCTACTCAACGGCCGCCGACGACCCACCGCACCCTCCCCCGCTCCACCGGCCGCCGCCGCCGACCCATGAACTCATGATATATTCAAAATAATAAATTTGATG